>KZ308487.1:144297-475600 GCA_000376725.2 Ladona fulva | reverse complement strand
ATATATATATATATATTTGCTTATTTAACAAAATCCTCTCAATTAAGAAGCGAAATTAACAATCCGTGGCTATGATAAAATTCTACTATAAAGTCAATTACCTTTCTGTAAGTTCTCCTCTCGTTCTAATACAACTGCTATTACTAAATTATTTTTCCAAAATAAGTTTAGCCCTCAAACGATAAAATTAAGTTTACATTCTTTTCTTACGGGAACGTTCGAGTCGTCTGTGATCGAACTGTGACCGTTAGGGCAATAAATAGTCGTCTATTATCTGAAGATTTTAGACTTTTAATAATGTGCAATGTATGAAATTTTGCCAATTTCGGTTCTCGTGTTTTAAACGAACACACATACACATATACATACATATCCACAAAAAAACATACCCACAAATTACTTTAAAATATAGATAATGATACGTGCTGCCAATATGTCCTCATTTGTTGCACAAAATACCCCAGAGTTTTGCAAAAAGTTGCGTATGGTTGATAGAAGTAAGCTTTTCTTATTCACTAAAAGTTTTAGATTTGAGTCTAGGTATAAAAAAACAATTTCAAGCTTCAGCGAAATAAACTTAAATGTATCAACCGATCACCGATTACTGATTATGTATTTGTAATAATTAAAGGAATATTATGGGTGCTAAGTAAATAATTTTATCTTCTCTCATCGAAAAAAAGGATTAAAAGATCGTGATAAGGGATACATTACAGAATGTAATATCGTTCTCAAATTACTCGTTTTTGTTTATTTGCAGCAGCAATTTCCTCTCAGTTGCTTAATTTCTTGTTTTACCCCTTTATTTCAAATTTTCTTGCAAACATCGTTCCACTAAAGAGGAAAAATTGTTCTCATTCGATTTGAAATTTCTCAAGAAAGTCATCTTTGTAGACAGTCTAAGTTTCGCGCCATCCACAAGTGGTGTTATCTCCAAGAAGATTCTCAGGGGATAATTTAATTAGAATTTTTTAAATCCGATATTCATGGGAACGCAGCCATGAGAAGATGGGAATCTACAAAGAGTTAAGGAAGAATCTAGCTTTGTAAGAGGAGCTGGTTGTCTAAAACTGCGATGAATCGAAAAGAGCCGGGTCAGCTGGGTATTGCGGCACTTGATGAGGTACGCTCTTTGGGTTTTCGGTAACGTTTGAGTAAAAGCTTTAGGTTGGGAGATAGCGAAAGTGGGGCTTTAATGGGATCCAATGCTAAAGGAGAAGAGGGAATGACATAAAAGGAAGAGGAATTGGAGGGGGCATAAGAGGATGCCTTGTGGCACGCGAAGTTATGAAGGAGCAAGTGTCTCCCCGCGGTGGCACGGGTTGGAACCAAGCCCTGTGACGCAGGAAACTCATTTTCTAATGCGATTCGTGCTGAACGCGGAAAATATTCGGAGGAAAGCAAGGGTCGAAAGATCTCTAATGCAAGTCTATAATTTAGCACCGGGTGGGCCTTCCGTTGTTTTTTAATTATAGGTTGTTATTGCAGACGTGCCCTATAAATCATACGAAGCGACTGAGTTGGGAAGGGAGGTTGCTTCTTTATGTTTGGCCTCACGATCAATTCTTAGTTTAGAGTTTGTTACTTTTCATAAAATTACTCTGTCAAAAAAAACCTTCGTATATTAGATTTGTGGATTTATCTACGACTTTACTATTATAATCGGATACATTTCACCGATGGAGTAGCATCTCACCTTAGGGCATTTTTTCTTTATTTATATATCGTTCGTATTTTTCTTTTATATTCGGATTCTCATTTTTATTATAATCTCACTTTATTGCTCGTAAACTCTCAGTACGCGATTTGGCCATGTAGAGTTTAATAAGTGAGACGGAGAGTATCGAGATTTAAATCTATGGAACGTTTTTACTTGATTCAGTTTTCGATGCACGTAGGATACCGTTCTGACCCTGGGAGTTATACTCTTTTGGGTTTTAAGGAAGGACTTATAGTTAGATATTGTAACTTTCCGTTCTTCTGCTAGCAATCATTAAGTACACTCACCACATTTGAATTTACTGAATTGAATTTCATCAATAAAGGGGATTTTTTGAATTTATGAAACCAGACCAGAAGAAAACCAATATTCGAGGAATCCCAGAAACCTTTTCTAGCATGATTAAGGAACGTACTTAACAAATTAGTATAAACATTTCAGTTCGTTAAACCTCTTTGTATTCTAAAATAGAGGTGATTGTTTGATAGCTTTAAAACTTTCTATACTATATCATCCCCTCGATTTTTATGGCTGTTACCGATTCCTGGGTCATTGATTGCAGTTTTACGATTGGTATCAATAACCAAAAGCCGTATAAAAGGGGGATAAATATTGACGTTAATTAAATTTACAAAACATTTGCTAGCCTTTCCGCCACTAATCACTCATAATCGCATTAAAATCTTTCCATTTTACCGAAAATTAGCATTTTACCAAAGCAGATTTTTTACCAGGGCTTGCTTTAAAATTAAAATTTGCTCGTTCAGTCATACCACTGCAAAAGTTTTCAGTAAAGCGCGCGAGATAAACTCTTTTTGATTAACATAATAAAAATCGCGACAGTGAAGTTCAAGAGAAGCTTATACTCGCATTTGAGCTTACCTGCTGGTGTACCGCGATTTCCTTTTAATTCAAGTTGACGTCATTTTTATTGAAAACTGCTGCATTGACGAAAAACTCGGTTATAATAAAGAATTCTCCTCAACAATCCTTGAAGCCTGAGGCTAAAATATTTCTCTCATCCATTCAAATTTTCGCCTGTCGTTTCAACACATCCGCAGAATTCTCTATTCATCTGACCCGTATTGGAGTGATACTTAGTGATCGTTCGTCAGGCATGACGTTTGTCTCAATTTATAGCTAAATTTCTGGAAATTTAACATACCCAGTTAACGTAATGCTTTGAAAAAGTGAGATTTCTGGGTAAACCACTCTAATAATTTTCGAAAAATTTTGGGAATGATTAATTGAAATATGACAGTTTTAAATTTGAATGGAATATAGATTCCTATTTTAGTTATAGTCTTAAATTTCGGAATTAAATTTAATATAGATAATGCCGTGACACGATCCAAGAAAGGTTTTATAACATTATCAGTTATTTCACTAGACATTAAAGTTATCGATATTTCGATATTGTTGTGTCAATTTATGGGTTAATATTAAATAATGAACATATAAACTAAACTATAAAACATTCACTAGAAGGTCTTTAGGACTCAGGATATAGATCTTTTGAAGGTAGAAGATTTAAACTGAGGCTTAATTTACTTGAAAGGTTTAAAGAAGGTATATTTTTAAAAGATATAGCAACATTTATGCGTCCTCCCTGTTAAAAAAGCTGTTCTGTAACTGAAGGAAGTCAGAGAAATAGTTGCTGCAACAAGTCTTTTCAAAAATCAATTTTTTCCACGAGTAATACGATAAAGTAATCGATTAGGGAAGTTGAATCATAATGCATGCATCCCCTGACACACGCGGAAAGACGGCTTGCAGGGTACATATGTTGGTAGGGAGTGTATCACCGATTAACTATCCCTGTTGTGCAATTTTTTATCAGCAAATTCCTTCTATTTTCCAGTTTAATATCTTGTTTCTAACTCGGTTACCATTTTCACATGTGCATGTATACATATATACGATAAAACTGCAAGTGACAACGGAAGACGGAACATTTTCATACCTCATATCAGTTTTAGGCACTGGCTCACCTTTTCTTTCAAATTTTACAGCGCATCTCTTGCGAAGCACTATCGATAGTAATTTCGGTTGCATGCAAAACTTGCCGAATTAATTCATCAAAGGGGTTTTTGTGTATCTCTGTTCCTTTTGTTCCCCTCCCAAGCAACTCGCTCGTCGCCCAGGGCAACGGAGTGTGGAATGTGTTGTGGGAGGAGGCAGAGTGAGAAATCCGAAGACAGAAGTGCGTTGTGGAGGAGAGAGGAGGTTGAGGACACCCTCTTAGCGCTTCAAGTGGTAGCAGTGACCTCTCTCTCTTCCTCTAAAGCCTTATTTGCGTATTGACCACCACCTACGTTTCCTTACAGCACCGTTGCTATCTCCTATTCTCTCCGTCTTCAATGGCATCTCCCTACCTCTTACTCCTGGGAATTCTATCTCTTGCTACGCTTTCCCATTCTCTCCCAACTTTAACCTCCCATCTCTTCGAAAAATCCTCGTGCCTATAGCAATATACAGACTTTACAGTGATTTACAACTGGGATTATTTTGACTTCTAATTCTCAATCTTTTCCTAAATGGTCAGACTTGAAATACTTCAATACGGGAACATTCGTCGAGAGTTCGGTCATCAAATGGTCTTAAGCATGCCTTTTTTCTTTACATATAAATTACCTTTTACCATAAAATTACCTCCCTTTTCATTTGAGAGTCTGGAGCGTTATAAATCACAGCAGTTCGATTGGATAAAGTTTTAGGCTGCCCATATTGTAATGTACGGAATTAATAAACACAGATAATTCAAATAAAATCAATATATTAATATTAATAATAAAAATAATAACATCGACTTCTTTAATGGTAACGGGAAGATTCAAATTAAATTGGTTTGAATAATTATTATTATTTACAAACACAAACAACTATTCCCTATTCGGAGAAACCTGACTAGTTGGGATTCGAACCCAGAACTTAGGGTTTGAGAGCAAGAACTCTAACCACTGCGCCACTGCAACTCGTTTAAAAGTCATTGCAAATACGACTACTTTGTATGAACTCTCTCCTGAGTTAAATTTCAGCCAATACGTAGAAATACGGCTCGTAGAATAGAAAATTTCATGAAATACTGCATAATATGTGATGGAGTAATATTATCGTTAAAGTTCAACTTTAAAAATATGAACACGCATGTAGTTGCATTTGTTTAATATATTTCTGAAATCTAGGGTGGTTTCAATTCAATAAAAGGTGAAATTTCCATGTTTCTAGAATTTTCCTTGGATAGTTTTCAGATATTTTAATATTTATATACTTTATACTTTAAACAATTAAATTATACCACTAGAAGAGCAAACTTGTGAACTTGATAACATAAGGGTTATATATTTGAATTTTGTAAATCGGAGACTGTGCGTCCCTGAAGATACTTCCAATTTTGTTTTGATGACAAAAACAATCTCCGAATGATTTTCTTAAATTGTGACTTATATGCAAATTACGCTCATAAAAACAACTCAACGTATCTCTTTCAATACACAGGTTTCTTGTTTCACAAAACGTGAGCTTTGAATCTCGTGCTATCCTCCGATTCCGTGAATATTGCAGCATAGCCTCAGTTCTCCTTGAATAACTTCGGCTCGCTTCCCCATTCTGGTTTTATCTCTCCTTGTCTCTCTCCCTTTCAACTTCTCCATTTCCTGTTACAACGGACTAACTCTCTCACTTTTCTTCCATCTTCCGTTCTGAGCCAAAGGCAGAATATGCCTTGCATGTTTTGTGCCCTCCGCATTTGAGTGAGTTTCGCTTCACATCCTCAGCTTAGGGATGTTCCCCGAACTTCTTTTATTGCTCTGAATACTATTCCCAACGAGGATGACGAAGCGTTGTGAAAACACGGACATCGTAGGAACTATCGCAGCGGACTCTTCCGTCGTTTTTATGTACCGATCCTTAGCTACAAATGTCTAGGATGCGAAAAGAAAACAATTTCCTGAATTAGGAAGGATGCTAATAATTTGAGACGAGGTATTTCATTATATGTAATGGGTTTAGATTTTTTTCAATTTTACGAAACTGTCGATGAAATAAATAGTTGCTATTTTTGCGTATTGTGCATTAGTTTTCGTTTATCTCTAGACTCGGTGTTGGCAAATTATTTCTTAGAGATATGTGTATTGAGATTTGTTGTAACAGAGACTTTTCATAATTTACTTTTGAGAAAATACAGTAACTGTATATTTCTGTTATATAATAACTATGCTATCATTAAGCAATTATAGGATATCATTCTCAGAAGAAAGCAGGGAAATATTTACATCTGAAAAATACACCGAGAAAACTTATAACATATTTGGTAGATTTTTATAATTTTCCTTCGTGATACTTCAACATCAATATTCTTAAATTTGTACTTCGCGAACAAACGTTATTAAATAAGAAAAATCTATCATGGCCAACTTTGAGGGCTCTATGATGGCAATTTCAGCCAAGTTGGTCTGTGTTCGCTTTAGGTGTCTAGGTTACCGGGTTCTTTTCTATGTCGGAATTAAAATTTTTCGCTCGTCACAAAAGTAGTTTTCAATTTCTTCTTTATCTAATTAACGTGGTTCCTTTATTTAAGACCGAATATTTTCTACGATAAACACTATCGCGTCTATATTTATTTATTTCTCCGATAGTCTTGCATATCTCCATGAATGCACGAAATTAGTTAAAAAAATTAATTTCAAGTTTGTCACGATTATATAGAAATACAAAATTCACCAGCTTACTACTTGATTTGTACTAGCTTTTACTTGATTTACGCCTTAACTATTGAGTTTTTTCTCCAAAAAGGTATTTTGCCAAATTTTATCGAAATCGGAGAGTCATGTCCTAGTAAGTACAGAGGCATCATACGGTGTATTGCTTAGTGCCTTTTCGGTCAGCTCTGAATTTCAAACATCCAGTGAAAGCCTCACTTGAGTTCATTGTGCTTTTTGTGCGTGTCAAATGAGATGGAACCGTCCTCGGATCGCGATTCGTCAGCAACGGCAAATCCATCGAAGATCAATCCAAGGCGTGTAGGAATCGCCTCCATTAGAGCCCTTTCTTTCATGTCTCCAGGACACCACGATCGTTACCATTAGGGGAAAGGTCGAAGAAAAAGGCAGAGGTTGAAGAAGAGAGTATCTGTTCAAATATTTACCGGCCTACTTTCAAAAAGTGAACCCCTTGCAGCGAAATAGCGTCGATCTGGATAATTTCACTGCGTCTGCCTCGGTTCTCTTTGCCCGTGCAAAAGTTTGAGAGCTTTCGCGTACGAACCGCCAAAGGAAAAGAGGAGCGTTCTTACACATTTGCGCTAATTGGGAGCAGACGTTTCCGTATATCGTAGTATATTCCGCGGGACTTTTTGGTTTCGAAAATACCTTTGCGTCAAGGGATATGAAGAATGTTACCTCTCATCGAACCGTTTATATCCCTTACAAAGTTTCTCGCGTAGTTTTCCTCCATTTTCATACCCTGCAATTAATATTTTTTCTGGACATTTCGAGCGGAAGTATGTATTTTGTAATCGGGAATTATCTTCGTGTCAGTAGTGATTTGCTCTGTAGGTTCGTTTGAATCAACAGCTTTTGATCGAACTCTCGATAGGGTATCCTACGAAAACATAGCTCGTTTGATGGCTTTATTCTGATGCATGTCATCTAATGTTAGCCTGGAATAATTGCAATTTTTTTTCCCTTTATGCGTTTACTGAGAGTTTGACCTTTTAGTCTCTGATATAGATTTTGGTGAATAAAGAGGCAGTAGTAATTAACCTTTGAAATGCCACTCATTCGCCGATAACATATGCACGGAAAGTAACGTTTTAAGCCTGGAAAATCATTCAAAGAACACATCTTTTTCTCGTTCGAAAAGGAGGCTGAACTGATGCTAGTGATACCTGGATAATAAAAAACCAAGTTCACCGTTTACACAGCCAGGTCACCCAGGTCAGTGCATTCATAACGGAAAAGTAACGTTATCACAAATATTAGATTGAAACGGATAAAAAAATGTATCTTTCGATATTTTCCCTGGATTTCTATTTCTAAGTAGCCGGTTTAACAGTGCTAATTTAACTATTTTACTACCGTAAAATATAGATTCATATGGGAATTCATTCACAAATTGCTTCATTCTTTAACTTTGGTAACAAATTATTTACTTAGTATATTTAATTTTTTAGAAATATTTTTACCGGCCGTAAAAGTGGCTGAGTGGTTAGCGTCCTGGCAACCCAATGTTTCTGGGTTCGAATCACAGCTATTAAGATTTTTCCGGTTGGTTGTGTGTTTTCGTCCGTTGTTATTGCTTAAGCACACCACTGTAGTTGTCGACTAACTATGTTTTTTGGGGTATAGGATGTTAAATAAATAAAATAAATGAATCAGTCAATCGATCAAGCTACGGTTTTTCGGTAATATCATTCATCTTCAACAATATTTCAATATTTTCAATTTCTCAACGCATTTTCGGTTGCAAACTGGTACAATTTGACAGAACAGTTACATTTCGTGACGAATTACTGCAGATATGGGGGATAAACTATATATTTGGGAACAATGTAATACGTGGTTATCGAATTCATAAAAGGAATTGCACATTTTTTCTGGAGCAATTTTACGCCCTTTGGGTACATTGGCAGCAGATGACCATTGCGGTACTATTTTTGTATTAATGACACCTGAAAGGTTTAACAGTTGCAAGGAAATTCATGAGCTCCGATTGCGAATGTTACCCTACAAGTTTTAACCACAGAAAACTATCTTCTTCAGTCTGGATTTGTCATCGCTTTCCAGAAGCATAAATGGGGATGAAACTTAAGCTGCGGAAAAGTAAGGATACTCCGCTGCGGGCCTACAGTTCCGTTCCACCTGTGGTTCCTCTTGCCCTCAGATGCAGCCAAGCGAGTCGCCCCTTCCGAAGGGACGGAGTCGTTCGGAGGCCCAATCTCCAGAGCTCAGCAACGGAGAAAGGGGGTTTTGCATACCTCCTCGATGGCCGTAGCTGTAATCCTGCCGTTACGTAATACGCACACCTCCCCCACAGCTTAACTTCTCCACTAGGAGCATAACTGCACACCATCCCTTCGGCAAACAATTGGTTAGAGGACGGGATGCAATTGAAGATCCACTCCGGGCTTGAGGCAGACCATTGGCCAAGAGACTTCGCTTGCATTATGCTCGGACACGCTTATAGCCCCGGTGTAAGGTAGTAAAGGATTTCTATTGCGTCGTGCTAAAGGGGGAGAACAGTTTTAGCGATTCTAAGTCGCTTTTCGTTGATAGCGTGCGTATTTGATGCCGCAGTGGCTTAAGCGATGTCGCTAAGTTTGGAGACAAAGAGATGGATCCAGAACTGCGAGTTATTACATCGTATGATTGGTACCGACGGACATCGGATATGAGGGATGTTTACATCATTTCTCCACGCGGAGAATGGTCTTAATGTTATAAGCGCACACTCATGAAATCCTCATTCGATCGCACAAAGGCATGCGTTCAGATATCTCGGACGAATTGTTTAAAATACAATAGGGGGAGCAATTTTGCTAAATTAGATCGGAAAATAGTTTTAGACGGAGTTTTGGTATCTTTATCCAAAAATGACCCTAATTTATCCTAATCACATCAAATACCCTCATTTTGTCCCAAAAATCACGCAAGATTTACTTACGAAGGAAAATAAAGAAAACGTGTCCAAATTTCCTTGTGATTATTAAGTTTGTCTCCAAATGACTTTTCTCTCTGTGACTCTCTCTCAAGTTAATTTTCCCAACAAAGACGTTTGTATCGTATTTTTTTGTATCAGGTTTATTTCATTCGCTCTATATTAAAACTTGAGGAAAAATTTCTGATTTTGTCGTACAAAATAAAATAAATTGAAGCGAAAGGGTATAAATTGCCCTAGAATACAGAAAATCGTTCTTTTTTTCCATTATGTCTTTGTATTTCCGGCAGAAAAAGGTCATCGCCGCCAATAATGTTCATTAGTTAATGTATAAAAAAACAGATAGCGAAATCGATCAATAAAATATTAAAGACATCAGTAGTTGTTTACGAGTAATTTTCTTTCTACAAATTGAGAGATATACAGAAATAAGGAGGAAACACAAAGATGTAAGTACCAATGAATTGGGACTAAGATGTCGAAAGGTGACTTCTGACTGATATATTTCATAGTTATAACTTTTGATTCACTTTAGCCTTCATAATTGACGCTGAAATGAGCAATACAACCTTGTGCTTAGGAAAAATTTCACACCTTATTCATGTATAGATACATATACATTTGACTCAAATATTTCAAAATTGCATTCCTGTCACAACATTGGGCTTATTTACATTAAATGCTTATCATGCACTTTTGAAGTTGCAGACGAGTGAAATAAAAGTATTACTCAGAATAACCTTTTAGAAGAGAGTTACTGGGGCTTCAGTGACTCCGCAAGGGTTTCATAATTCTTCCCTTTGACGGTAAACATCACTCTTTGTGATTCTACATCGACCCGACCCTGACCCTCTAACTGGTGAGAGCAATTACCTATATTTTTTAATCCTGAGTCTGCAGAAATAAAAAGATTTAAATATGCGCTCGTTACACAAAGGCAAATGGTGTTCGCACCGCAGGGGAACGCACCGAGAAAAGGAAGGAAGCTGCATTCTGAATTTCTCTACTTATTCCCCAGCCTCCTCCGGAGGACTCCGGAGTAAACAGATTCCTCCGCTATCAAGGGAAAGGTAAGGGGTCACTCAAGATTTCCAGCACGGAGGCCCCATCTTATCCCACGTGCGTGTTCACTTCAGCGAAACCCTAGGGGAAGAGGTCCCTCTGGTAAGGATCATTTGAAACCTCTTTGGAATAAAAGAAGCAGCTGAAGAAAGTGTAGGCGTTGAAATACTTCTGCTCTTTGCGAGAGTGTAGGGGAAGGTGAGAAAGATTGCAAGTGGGGTGTTTTTGGGAAAAACTATTCTTCTAGGTGCGCAAACTTATTTTTCGTCTCTTAGGTCTTTTCAGCTATCCCCTCAGTTTAAAGCTAGACCGTTATAAATACCATTTTTGTACTACATTCTGTATTTATTTATTTATTTATTTTCATCTTCACTGCAATTTGGCCTTTTAGCCAGGTATGATTTTGTATGTTTTTGGCTGATTTTAGACTTCGTATGCTTCACTTTGTCTCACAATTTTACTTGACGGCTACGCACCTCGTCCCAATTTTTACTATTATTGCACTCTTAGAAAACCTAAAAACACTGGATTTTCTTTGTGTTGCGTTCTTGCATTGAAAGTAATGAAAGAAAAGAAGAATTGAACTCGGATGTTAATGAATTAGAGGTTTGAAAAGAATCCGTAAACCTTTTGTCGGTTTATGGAAACAGCGTTTGGAGGAAAACGGGAACTTCCGGATTAACGATTTCGAGGAATTATCCAATTCCTAAAAATCGTTAATTCGAAACTTCCTGTTTGACCACAAATCCGTCGAATTACCGCCTACATATTTTTTATACCTCTTAATAAATCTACTTAATAACTCTATAATTCCCCCAGAAACATGAATTCCTAGGCAGCTGCAGTGGTGAACAGCACCAGAACAAGAACTTGCCAGGATCCAGGTGAAAATTAGGGGAATCGTGATTTGTTGCAACTCGAACCCATAGAGGCTAGCATATTATTCTGCCACCGATATTGGCTATTCTTCCTTTACAATTGTCGAAAATCAGCGGTTACTATCTTTCATAGATTTTTAACTGTCCCAGTTCCCTATTTCTACTGCAATCATAAATAATTAATAGTATACATTTATTTAATTGAAGAATATTGAAATTTATGACGGATTAAAAAAATTACAAAATCTGAAATTAGGCATCCCAGAAGATAATTTTTAATAGGGAATCCCAACAATTAATTAATAATATAAATAATACGTGTTTTTGATCGATAAATAAACAGTTTAATGGAATACCTTAATTGAACAGAATGTAATTATAGAATGTGGTGAGAAAG
The DNA here is from genome assembly GCA_000376725.2 of Ladona fulva. NCBI lineage: Eukaryota > Metazoa > Arthropoda > Insecta > Odonata > Libellulidae > Ladona > Ladona fulva. The sequence goes on along the minus strand of KZ308487.1, from coordinate 463,887 downwards.
TATACAATATTTACAAAATCTAAAAAAATATAAAAATATATTTACTATAAAATATCTTTTCTTTTTAAAAAAGGCATTCTTTCAATTTTCGAAAAAAATATTTTTTGTTAATAACATTATGATGGGAAGCATCATTAGGTAATTAACAACTTAAGAGTTGTAAATCTACAAAAGCTTATTATTATGTATTACCACCAACGGCATTTTATCTAAATCGATTGAATTATCAATTAATTATCAGAAAAAAATTCTGACTTATTCCGAAAATGATCCCAAATTAACTCAATATTTCTGTTTTATGTAACTACCCTGGAAACATTATTCCATTTTTAAGTATATTCCTTCTATTCGATTGGTGTTCTAAATGTTCAGTTATCCTCCGAGTATTGTAGCCGCATTTTTACTGAACGGGATTCATAAATATCCGTGCAGTTCGTTCCGCGGATTCATCACTTCACCTTTTCGCGCCTCCGCTTCTTCTCCTTTTCAGGAGGAATTCCGAGAAACTTTTTCCCGCCTTCGGATCCCCGCCTCTCTCTTTCGCACCTATTTAAAAAAATTCCCCTAAATGGTACAGATTCCCCAGCTGCGGTTTGCAAATCGATTCGGCACTTTTTTCCGCCGTCCCTTTCTCCACTCGGGTGAAAAATTCAAGGGAGCCGAGACAAGGAGAGTTGGGGAAAAGGGGAACAGTTTGAGGTGCGCGGAACTGTTATTCGGGTTGCGGGAGGAGGCAATGCGGCGGCCGGGAAGAGTTGGACGGGGTTCCTCTGAAGGGGGAAGATCCTGGGTTGCCAAGAGAGATGGAGGGCTTAGGGGTCACGGCCCCTCCCGCGGGGCCCCCTTTCTTTGTGATACAAACCACTTCATCCCGCTGGAGCTAGATGGCCCTGCGGCTTCCGCACCATCTAGAAGCTCATCCCGAAACATCACCTTTACTTCACCTCCGTTTCTCTCCATCCCAGTGTCTACCTCCATCCAACGTCCGCCCATCACAATAGCCACCTTCCCAACTTCCAGCTTTTATTTCGCGGAGGGAAAACTTGGAGCGTTCGGCCAACTTTCATATTTATGTCGGGGTTTGTTTTATTGTGTTTATTCAAGGGTCAGCGGAGTTTTTTTGGGTGTTTTCGGAGTCTTTCTCCGCATTGGAAACGTCCCGGCGAGTTTTGTCCCTGGGTGATGTTTGGCGGTGGTTTTTACCAAACAGGTTATAGAGTTGGGCGTAACCAAGAGCGGGCCTTAGGGAGCAGAAGAAAGAGGAATCCACGGCGCTTGTTTTTTCGGTCAAGTTGCCGATGTGTTTCGTTCGAAGTAAACAGGAACTGGAGGCATTGTTATTCAAAGTTTTTCTGCGAAATGCTCTTTGGTTTACATTGATCATCCTGAGCGTATTATTTTTGGCATTCTCATAGTTTTAAGTTTTCCGTTACATATTTCTCTGAGTACGTGACTATCGTCCAAAGTTAAATATTGATGTTCATGTAAATATTACCCAATATTCTAGAAATACTTTTCACTTATTGTAGAGCATTCCACCTGGAAACAATCACTTCTCGGACGTGGTAGTTTTGAAATTTGTGAGCAATTTTTCTTGATAATCTTGTTCTGGTTCTAGATAATTTTCCTTCCAACAGTCATTCTATCAGGTTTTAACTTTTAGTATTCACATGATTATATTTAATTGCCATTTGGATGTCTTTTTTTGCAATTTAAGGCTGGAAAGTTTGATTTGCATTTAGACATTCTCTGATGGGTCAAAATTTATCAAAAATACTTTACTATCAAAAATTAATTAAAATAAGATCCAAAAGGTTATATATGCCAGTAGAATACATGGTTTACATTGTAACTTGTATTTTTTATATAATTGACTAAAACTAAGCACATTTGATAAGCGTTATTTAAATTGATATTTTCTATCTCAATTTCTCCTATTTTTCAATCATATAAAATTTATAATAATTTTTAAATATTTTTATACCCATGAAGATTAATGAAAAACAAACTTTTACCTTTACCACAGAAAGTTTAGGTGGTCGTAGAATAAACTCTCTGTGGTAAAGGTGAAAGTCTGTTTTTAACTTTTTCTTCATGACGGAAAAGTACAAGTCGCGGCCAATTTAGTAGATTCTGTTAGTTTTATGCTATTAGCAGCTGAGTTTAATCACTATCAGGGTCATCTATACGCGGTGCCCTGGGAAATAGGATTGCCGCGGAGTCTTACTTTAATGAACACATTTCTAATTCAATTATATATATCCCAGGAAAGTACGCTATAAAACTATTTGCTGACATTCAGACAGATTTATTAAAACATAATAAGACCATTGGATTTTAAAGACTTATTTTTCTTGCTACAACACACAATATTGTTGATAATATTTGATTTATCCATTTTATTGAACTTCCTCACATTCGATTGAGCAAATACATAAACCTGTCATCCTATTTTGGAAAAAGCTCCATCGCTAGTTTCACTTAATTATAGCATTGAATAGTGTCCTTCAGGTGACATCACTGTTTCTGGATTTATTAGAATTATTCAAGCAAAGCATTTATGTGCTTGGGAATACTACTTTCAAACTTATTTCGAATTGAATTTCCGCTGGAAATTCTTAAAAGCTCCAACACCCAGATGCGTGGTTCCCGGTGCGACTGTCTCCCCAGAACCACCCTCATACGGCTCTGACCATTATCACTTAATCATTAATTTACACGACTTACATTCCCAAGGTAGAATATTTCCAAGATTTTATGATTGAATAAGTTCTCTTCCTTATTTTTGCAAATTTGAACGAAACCTATAGATTAAGCTCCGTAAGGGGTGTATAGGAGGGAGTTACTACCCTCCAAGGAAGCAAAATCTCTCCATCGATATATTTCTGGTGGATTTCAAATCTTAGTCGGCATTAGATATCTATTAGCGCAATTAGGCAGTATTTGGATAAAAAGATTTCGTAACTTAAGTATTAAAATTAAAATGAATACTCCTTCAAATATGGTCCTTTGGAGCAGAATAATTTTATATATTGATATTTGAGTAAAATAGTATTTTAACTGAATGTATCACCATTTTCAGGTGTTAAGTTCCTCGAGATGCTTAGGAATTTAACCCTACCGATTAATTTCTTTACACATATGTTTTCACGCTAAGGATATAGGCTCTATCCATCCTTGTCGTTTTATAATAAGGATATTTTCTCTTAAATCAGACGTTAGAACTATTGTTAAAAGTGCTTCGGCAACCAAATTCTTTCCTCAAATGGGGACCCCACCGGGAATCGAACCTAAGACCGCTTTCACCAAAGGCGAACGCGTAGCCCACATAACTATCCGCAAGTCCTTCAAAAACTATACATTTGCACGCTACAAGGATGTTTAGTTAAATTTAGGTATTGCCCACGTTTTTGTTTGAAAATGTGATTCTTTGAAGCTCATAATCAGAAAAAAGTACATTTTTACGGTAATGGAAGGAAGAGGAAACTATTGCAGCACACTGCAGTGGATTGTCAGCCTAGCGATCGGTGAAACATGAGTCAATGTGAGTTGAGCTGATGATGTGAGTCAGGTCGCTTATCCCTGGAATAGCGAAGACACTTCCATCAATTCGTCCCTCTCCGCGAGAACAAAAGGTAAAAATAAACCCGCAGCAGTCCACTTTGCCACATTGACAGTGATTCAGCAAAAGGCAGTGCCTTTCGTGATCCAAGGCCGCCCTGGCAATCGCGTAAGCGCGATTCATCGGGGCGATTGCCGTTCCGCGCTTCCCTTCATTAATCTCTCAGATGCAGCTCGAGCGATCACCATTAGCCGGGCGTCCTGCTGCTTAATGGCGTCTTCTCCAAAGTCAGCGTCCGTTTCATCCCGAAATTTCTTTGTGCAAGGAGTCGATCTTCCACTTCTTCATTTTCTCTCCACGACTCTTCTCCTCATTCGCTGTTGTTTCTTGTCGGCCTTTTGTTTTCCTTTCGCAGTTCCATCTGTTGTATGATTCCTCATTCTCTAGATAAACGCGGGTGTACCGTTTCTTCATTCATTCTTTAGTAATGTAGCCTCGAAGCTCTTGACGGTTAGGGACGAAGCATACTGGAGCTATTAGTTAAAAGTGTAGAACGAATATCCGAAAATATAAATAAGAGTAAGGTAAAAGGGTTAAGGTCGTGCACATAGGAAAATTCACAAGGAGAAACGGACATAAAAAGTTTAGCGGAACCGGGACTTGAACCCTGATCTGTGGTTTGGAACTTTCTTGCGCCCGTTTCCTCTTGGGAATAAGCTATATGAGTATAGTTTTGTTAATGATATTAAAAAAACTTTTCTTAGGAGAGATTAGTTCTGCTACCGTATCTTGTTTAATGGAACATTTTTCATCTGTGCTTTGGCACATGATATACAAAAATGTATCTTTCAGTTTGTAATTAGGTTTGTTCCTAGATGTGATGATGTGAAAGCTATTATGATGGATATGAAATATTAAAATGTTAAATAATGACATACTAGTGACACTATTTAAAGTTCCTATTTGTAATGCGACGAAAATTATTCTCGTTGCGACATTGTTATTCAATTACTGGTGGACTGGTTTCGTTGATAGGTTTCTTGCTCGGTGGTAAAAGCAAAGGCAATTACTCCACGCCTCATCTTGCCTAATAAGCCTCATTCCCCTCTACTAGCTACTGATAAAGGGGACAAGCTTCTAACCGACGTTCTAGCTGAATATTTTGTTGACAGAAGGCGATACGGGAGTGAAAAGCATTCCATCTAACCCTAACCTCCGAATTTTTGGCCTCCTGCAATCTTTTGTAACGTTTAACGTGGACTTTCCTTCTTTTCCAGGAAAGTAATCAAACAATGTAAAAATCAATACGTTTCGTAGAAATCTTTATCAAGTTAAGTTGGAAGAAATTGGAAAACGTTCCTCTTAAATTTACGCAGCAGTTAAATTCGTTTTGCTTTGGACATATTCGATGCTGAACTATGTGAATGCAAGTGATACGCAACTCTAGTGCATTCTGGGGGTTTTCATACGCCACTAAAAGATTTTTTAAGTGACCGCATAGTGCATGTTACCTTCTGCTGAATTTGTTGCGTAAAAAATGTCTCCAATCCCAATCTAACATATTTTCATTCATATAACATTAAGAGTTGATATAATGTTATAATGAGTAACTGCTTTCCTCTTACCTACTGGGCATATGAGTCATGCTTCAATTCAAAGCAATATACTCTATTTCATAACACCACCACATAAATAATGATCGTATGCCGAAGAGATAATTAAGCATAAAATTACTCTTTTCTCATTTTCAGGTTATGTTACCGGTAAATTTTCATTACTTATCTCGTCAAAAATGTGTACGGCGTACTTTGGAAAAACCACAACTTCGAAATTTCGCGTAATCTAGATTTCATTTCCATATAAAATGTATGCCAGCTCTGCCATTAAAAATTTAATTACTTTGGGTTGACTGACCTCTTTTAAACTATTTAAAAAGAGAAAAACAGAGCGCTTATTCTTTTTAACTGCATATGGGTCAATACGCACACGCTAATCCCGACGATAATGGGAGTATCGTGCATAATAGGCCTTCCTGTTGTTGAAAACTCAATTGTGTACAGATAATATCATAATGGGGTCCATTGTGAGGTTTATAGAAGCTACAACTCCCCGGATTTTGCTAAATGTTAATTGTTTGTTTGTTTGCTAATCGGTTTGTTTTTGTAGTATCGTATGTTGTCAGCTGTCAGCTCTTAAGTGATTGTTATCTATTTATTATTAATACTATTTTCATAAAGGCTCTTATAGTTCTAGCCGTAGAGAAATATGAAAAGATTCCGATGAGTTTAGTACTTTCCAATTCGCATCAGCATTGCAATTATAAGTCTATACGTTGGTTGCTAAATTGTTAGAACGTCAGTTTCACGGATAAGTTAATATCTTTTTCAAAGCATCATAGCATCATAGGATGACTATGACGTACTTCAATTAAGCCGTGGACTAGACGTGATACCGTGCGCATCACTCCACTCCATTTAGAACGGACGAGAGGTTACGTTATTCTAGTGCTAAGCCAAGTCATCTCCCGTCGTGCTATGCATTTATTCATGTCTCCGTTCCCAAATTATATAAAATATTAATACATGGCGTGCATGTCACCGACGCCTTCAGGCTCAACCTTGCCGAAGCTTTGTTTAGCTTAGCCGAATTAATGCAAGGATGTTCTGAAGCTCTAGGATGAACTGAAAGATATTGACCTTATAACCCACTCTGCGCAGTTCTCTTGTGATGTAGGATGCAGAGAGCATTGAGTTTTGGGAGTATAAAATGGAATCAGATTAGGAATATCATGGTAAAATTTCATCAGCACTAATCCTATCTAACAGTTGCAATAACCAGAATATATTTAATCTCTCAAACCACATTTATAATTTTTATCTGCGTGTGAGATGATTTTTTACGAGCGGCATGGCATTTAGTTTTTTTTTCTCTCAATCTCTATTCACTTAGGGTGCATGGCATCTACCATCACGTCTAATTCTTAAAGAAAATTATCACACAAGTTTTTTCATACGCTTTCGATTCCCATCCTAAGAAGAGAACATTTGGTAACGCTTACTGATATATTGTAGCAATTTAAGCAAAACGCGTACAGACCGACGTTTGACATCTTTCGGATTAATATGCTAGAAAAAGGATGAAAGTTAAATTTGTATATTAGGTTATGCGCCAAGGAAAATTATGAGAGAAAATGATATGAAAACAGTGTGATATTACCGGGACTCGAACCCAGATCTTCCACTTTCAGGGTGGCTAATTTAGCAAATTAAGCTATCGTGCCAGAACATGCTGTTCGAAAGACTAAAATGGAATATACGGGTGCGAGTCGAGGTTCTATCAGACTTTTTTTCGCGTCCTTTTCACTTTGGGGTATTCAAATTCTTATCTGATGTGCACCATATACTAGTTGACTCAGTTAACGTAAATAAAGATTATGAAAAATAAAAACTTCGTAAACTTCCACACTATTTGCCTTCCACGAAGTACGGCCTTCCATGATAGAATTTATTCTTAACGTAAATAGCTGGAGAGACTGATTTAGAACAAATAGATATAGCCTGTATTTTACTACATTTACCTTATTAACGTATATTTACTAGTACTTTATTGCAATTAGCACGTCCGCTTTTTTTACGGAACATTCCCGTTTCTAGACCTTCAATCCCGTCGTTATTGCTCTGTATAGTACTTTCTCCCGATTTTAGTCCAAAAAATAAGTCTCAAATTTTTTAAGATATTGGTAAGATTATTTTTTATATAGAACTAACTATATACTTTTCCTTGATTGGATTGGATTTAATTAGAAAATATTTATTCTCGTGTTAAACTTTGCAGTAATTTTCCTTTTAATTTTGCTATTTTTAATACAATTTTGTTTATTTTTATTGAGAAATGAACATAGCCATTGGTATAATTTTGAATATATATGCACAGTGTACGTTTCATCCATTGATTTTGTTATTATTTCAATATTTAACTTTTTCCTTTCCTCTCATTTTTTCTTTTGCTTTTCTACCTCTTATTTCCCGCAATTTAATTTCAACATCTGTTTTATCTGCATCATTTTTGAACGTCCTTTTTTATCGTCTATTTTCCGGGAGTGATTCTTAGCATTTCCTCTTCTTTATTTTTGCCTTTTGTCTCTTCTCTTTAAATTTTAGTTACCACTCTCAGTAGGTTTCATATTTTTTAACTCTCCTCTTCTCGTGGGCGTTTTCTGCACGGGTTCAACGTTTTTATAAGGGCAGACTTATGTGTTATTAAACTCATATAATACCTGCCTCTTTTTATTAGCTTTTCTCCTGTTTTACTACCTAAATATCTTTCATTAAATCTTATACTGACGTAGGGTTTGATGTGAGATGAGGCTAACTAACCGCGGTACTGTTGTTTTATTAACATTAATATTAAATACTTCAAAAGCCGTAGCCGATAGTAAATAGTGGGTGGAAAATCAACTAGCCCATTCTAGATAACCAGCAATGGGTTTAGAATTTCCTTGGCTGCATCCACAGTTAAATTTCCCAATACGTATTTCGACCCCTAATCGCCATCCTCCAGGGATTAAGAAAAGAGTTTCCCTTTCAACTGTTCTCTTCATTCTCTTCAGCAATTGTATGCAATTCAGTGATGATGATGTCGATGAAAATAATAATAATAATTAATCAATTTAAACAAATTATTAATCACAAACAGTTTAATAAGAACACAATTACATGTGATGCAATAAAAATGCCACAAAAAATCTAAAGTTACTTTTCCTTTTATATATAGACCGGCTCAAGTTTCTTCAAACAATATGTCTTATTTATTAATTGTCGAATTAACGAAAAAAAACCTTTTTTCAAATCTAGCGAAGAACTTTCTTTGTCTTGTATAATTTTCCAACGGAAGCTGCCCCAATTAGGGCTAAGTATAACAATATAATAGAACTACCCCTTATAATATGGTCAGTCTATTTATACCACATATTCATACCACTCACTATTTTTCCTGGAAATTCCGATGTTTTTCTTCTTTCCAGACATTCCTCGACGTTCTATCCCCGGGATCCTTTTATCATATATTTGCCTCCATATTTTACATTTCCATCCCCATTCCGATCATTGCTTCACGCCCTCCACCCCTATTGTCCATTCCCACTTACCCGCCCATTCTTTCCAGTTGTTCCTCCCCTCTGACACCCCGCTGTTTCTCTCCCCTCGCACAGACTAATAGTACGTCACTCTCGGAGAATTTCCAGTTCTTCAGAGTTCACTCACGTCGTCCACGTGGGCCGTTTTATGAGGCCCTTCCCGCCCACGTCGTCCACTCTTCCTCCCAAATCACAATCCTTCCTCCTCGCGCACTCCCAGAGAAATACACTTGTCTGACCCGCCCTTATTTCGAACCTTAGCTCGTACTTGCCCATCCTTTCTAGTGCCCTCTAAGCGTCGCTGGATGACGTGTAGAAGTCGTATGCGGTTGAAATTCTTTGGCTGTCCTGAAAGTATGTACAAGTAGATCGCGACTGCGAAGAGATGCTAACGAAATGTGAATTGTATGCAATTTTCCAGTTGTTTCAATGCAAACAGTATGAAGTTGAACTCGTAAAGGGGCTGTGTTTACATACTTAGTAACAAAGTATTTTTGGGTAGGTTATTTGAATTAAATTACGTGTAACTTTATTTTACATAGGAAAATGAATACTTGTCCTTTGTAAAAGAGTAACTTGCTAAGAGTCATGTTAAATTTACCGTGATTTATCTAATGTGATGACTTCTCTACGATAAAGAAGGAAGGAGGTATTTTCATAACATATATAATAATGTACGTTATGAAAAATTTTGTGATAATTTTTCAGCAACAGCAACAACAATGGAGAAACTCGTCAGACCTTTATAATTAAACTTTTTCTCTGCGTGTAAAATATAACACTTTCCTGTAATGTATCTTTTCATACCAAAAATAATATAAAACTTCTCAAAAGCTGATCTTGTAAATTACGCAGTACGTAGCTCAGAATAACTTCGAAAAGCTAATTAAGAAAAACACTATTATAAGAGTTCTTGAATAGTCACGCTAAATATAAGTGATTAGCACACAAATATTCTCTTTCTATACAAGTTATAGTGAAGCACCTTCAGGAACAACCAAAACAGCAACCGTATGAAACCTTGACTTACAATGAACTGAAAGTCTTTACATATTTTTCAGTGATGTAATGTTCCTCTTGAATGACACTCAGAACTGGCAACGAATACTTTAAACAGATCTTAACTAATGTTCACTTAAGGTTCGAGTATTATAATGGTTTGTTTGAATTATGGATATCGATCGTAATCTTAAACTCTAACAAACCATTTTACTACAGACCCTAATGTGAAGGTCAGTTAAAGTCCATTTCAATTATTCATTATAATACCGGGCCTTAGTGTACTAAAGTAAACCTCAAATTTAATTTCCAAAAACTTCTTTTAATTTGGTACAAATCCTGATATTATTTTAGATGGTCTCACAGTATAACAGTTTGTTTGAATTAACTGCTCTGTTAATTTGGCGCTAAAACAAGTTTTAACCTGATTTAGAGAGATTATTTCTCTTACAGAAAAGTTGATTTCAGTGGTAAGAATTACAATAACCTAATAACATGCGGAAAGCCTTTTCAGACTTTTGAATCTGCCCTGCATGTGCATTAGCTATAATTAAAATTAAGTTGACGTAAAACTGTACAGATCTAACCAATCGTAAGGAAATACTGTAACTTTTCAGGAACTAACTATAACATTTCAGGAAATTAAATACTATACCTGCCTCCGGACAACCATGTGGGTACCGCGTTTGACTCAGGTGACAGAGGTTCCTTGTTCGATTCCATTCGTGCTCAATTTCCCTAGCTGTCGAAGCACTTTAAAATTACTGCTACTGCCAATGGCTATGTAGCGATGTTCAAAGGCCAGCAATTTCTAATCGTGAAGTTTGGCGTCTTTATGAGTTCATTATCTTCCCGTGGAACTAATCCTTTCACATTTGCTGTTGTTAGATTGAAGTTCGATAGACGTGCGATGAAGTTATAACTCTACCTTCAGACGGATCATCCATCTTACTCCAGACTACTGTATCTTTCTGTTCTGCTTGCCCATTATGTCAGCTTCCCACCTCGAGGTGCCTCCAACTTTCTCTCAATCGTCTCTGCCCTTTCTTGTCCCACTTGTCCCACGCACAAGTCCCGCTCTCCAACTTGCCTTGCGGTCTCATGAGCTCGCAAAGGCTTGCGGGATCGAAGGAGAGTTCGTTATTTCGGAGAGGGACTGGCGGTCGAATAGCTTCCCCTGACTTTTTCCCGTTCTTGAAAAACTTGTAGCCGCGATCCTTTAGTTAGGATAACAAAGAGGTCGGACATGTCCGTATCGGGTCGCTAATCTAGAATTGCTTTGTCAAAGGGTGTTCATTAATTATAAATAAATTATCAAATGATATACCGTGGTTGCCATGCATGCGGGGTGGTGAAACTATAAGGATGATTTCGTGCAAGGCGTAAATATATTATTATATTTATTCAGTTGCGAGATTAACCGCTTCGTCGCCTGAATTTAAAATTTAATTAGACTTCAGATAATAGTTAATATTAGACGTCATAAATAGGTTTCATCATATAAATAGGGATATCTTTAGCATATATTTTACATTTAATTGAAGCATTTGTATTATATCTATATCATTTTCACAGACTGATTGTTGTTATTTTCTACGATGAATTTCATTCAGTTAAACTCAACTTTAGATTTTTTCAGATGTTTATCTGATTACATCCTCTATCTTCTCTAAACACAGATGATAATTATGGTTACATTCGTTTTGAACATGGTTTAAAGTATATATTTTATTTTTGTTTTGAGGGAGCAGCATGTGTCACAAATGTGTGTCTGCTGAATCTTGAAAATAAAAGGCAGAACGTGAGATTATCAATTTTAGCTCTGTACTTACTGGACATCTTTTTAATATTCAGAAGGCGCCGTTGAGTTTCTACGTAAACTATCCGGCGTAGTTACGAGTATTACTTGAAACATACAATTTAAATTTGCTAGAGTATCTTCAGTTTTAATATTTTTATTTTATTTCCTGTGACTGAAAACTCTTACGAAAAGAAATAATATTTAAGATTTGAATATCCAAGAAAAGTTAAACTTCGTTTCCGTAAGTACCGGGTGAGAGAACTAGCCTTGATATTGCCGAAAAATGTCAGTTTGAAGACCAATTTCTGAACAGTTAAAGAATTTTTTTTGTTTGGGCACATATTTTACCTGTGGTAATTTTTCGGAATATTCAACAGGCTTGTGGAATTAATAATAAAGATTTTATACTTTAATAGTATATAATTTAGCCAACGATAGACATTGGTGGAGAAATGAGATCAAAATATCAAAGATTAATAGTTGATGATTTCCGAACAATTCCTACACTACGCAAATGATGGAGATGACAGGTTCGTTATAACTTCACCTCTCCCTGGGATATGCGGTTTCAGGGTTCATCATATACTCAAATCAGCAGTAATCGGTGCCTAGTATTTTCTACCCTCGTAAAAAGGGCAAAGGATACCTCTTTTATTTCACTTCCCTTACATTACTATGATTGGTCCATCTCCTAAGATTAGGCTCGTTGATCTTTGGAGCCCTCCGGCAAGTCCCTCTAACACCTCCAGCCGACCGGCCTGCCCTCTACCTACCTTTCCCTAACCCATCCGACCTTTCTCACGCTAGCCACCCCACCCCTTTCCTTAATTTCCCGTTCAATTCAGGCCCTCTTTCCGGTTCAATCAATCGAAGCCAGCCTTCCCTCCTTGTTTCCCCTCCCACCCACGTCCTCTAGCACGCTTTTGAATGGCACGCTATACGTTCTCTCTCTCTCTCTATCCATTCCCTCTTATAACCCTTTAGAGCGCCCATCTCGCTTCATAGGGCTCGCACTGTAGTTGTAGGTTTTGGTACGGAAAGGGTACGGATGCAGGCAAAGGTGGGAAGGGGAGTTCGTTTTCTCTGAGCTTTCCATCGAAACTCAGCTAATTCCGTCCACGCTCTGTCTCTCTATCTCTCCCATTGGCTCTGCTATCATTTCCTTTGCGTTCTAGCAAATGGGACCGTATTGTTTACATTTAGGCCATGTTCATGTCTGAAGGATATTTATAATTTAAAACGCTAGTATTTACATAGATGTATAAATACCTTGGGCATATATCTGGCTCGTTTGTTAACTGCTGGTCAAGTTCTTCTGTCTTCTACATCAAAGAAGAGATATTTAATCCAATCTAAATATCTCTGCTGGTGATAATTATTCAAGTTTATTGATATTTCAACCTAAGATTTCGAAGTTCTAGCATTGCAAATATGTTTTACACAGCTTTTTGAATGCGTTTTGAAGGTGAAGTACATCAATCAGTTCTTTAGGTCCAGCGAAAAGCATAAGATTGGGGATTGAAGAATTGGACGATATTTATTTGTTAAACAGACCTTTTTTAAAGAAACAGTGATTCTTACTGTTCAAGATGGAAATCTTGGACATAAATGCAAAGCATTTAAACTGCAATTTTGTACCCAGTTTATACCTTTCTAAATTAGCTTGCATTGCGTACTTTACGTAAATGTGTTTTAAGATGCTGAATAGTTTCTGCAAGCAGTTGCTTTATCTTATTATACCCGCGTAACAGACTGTCAAAAGTTTTTGGACTGTGTTATACAAATGTATAACAATGAGTACCATGGAAAATCTCTCGTGTAAGATTCATTCCGCTTTTTAAATTGCATTTTTGGTAAAAAAGTAACTAAAAACTATATGTACCCACGTATAGGAGGCGATATTCCCATTTCATTATAAATTAGGAGATATTTTTGTGGAGTAGGGTGAGAAGAATCCTTTTCCGCAAGTTACTAGTATGACCAAATGCACGAGGATCAAGCTACATTTAACACTGCATTACCCTCTTTACAGCCCTCTTGGTGGTCGCTTTTCAGTGTTTTATAAAAAATATCCTTATAAAAGCATATAATTAAAAACGTCGCAAGAGAGCGTTTACAAAAATTAGAAAGAATATTATTTTCGTATTTTCTACATTACACAATTGAAGTGTCTGATGTTGTTTTGTGGTTATACAAGAACCATAATTATCTCGAGATCTTGCAAGTGCAGCGAAATCTAGAAACATCGGATCTAGCATACATTTGATTATTTCGGGAGATCTAACACGTCCGAGTCTGTCTATGCCGAAATTCTTGTGCAAATCATCGGGGAAATCCTCATTCGTGAAAGTGTCTCGCATTTCCTCCCCGGTACCCTTGCTTTTCGCGTTCTCATTACCTTGGGTTGTTTACGGAAAGGATGGAAGGGATCACTAAGAGTCTGAAGGAACAATCGAATTGAGTCGAGCAAACAGTGTAAAGGTCGCCAGACAACAGTGACCCACCATCATTGAGAAAACACTAAATATTGCGTCTTTATTGGTTGAAGGACCGCAATTGTTATCTGCCGCCTTTGTTGTCGCTATTGTTGCAAGTTTCTGGGATCCGTTAGTCGGAACCTTGCACGAATGAGCATTGTTACATCACTTTATCTCCTTGACCATGCGTTTTTGTCATGAAACCATTAACGAAATTGGCGACTTTCCAGTTCACAGTTGGCTTTAGAATTTCTTTTGTATCCGACTGAAATGAGATCCGCAATTAATAAATATAGTCACCATTATAGATTAAATGTGACTTATCGGGCTTCCGGATGGCCAAGTGGGAAACGCGTTCGAGTGCAATGAAAGAGGTCCTGGGTTCGATTCCCGGTGGGAGCCTACGTGCGAAATGACACACAAAAAAGTTGTGGAAGCACTTTTAACAATGCTACTGTCGTCAACCTATCATCAATTTGTTTTCATATGAGGAATCTACAAAATTATCTGACTCGTCTATTTCCAGCAAGGTTCCTAAACATGCAACAATATATGATTCAAAAATTGTTATTCTTGTACTATTATAAATAACGCTCTTTGTTTGGTCTGTCCTCAAATTTATTCGGTCTAACGAAGTGTTGTTTCTCTAAAGATCTTTATTACAAATTTGTGTTTATGATCAAGGAGGAAGATTAATCAGGAATAGGGAAATGGCGAAAGAAATGTATACCGATATTATTTTATCAATGATAAAGTGTGAGAGTAGCCTATGACCGCAGTTGCTTAAATTTCGACTGCAGAAAATTCATCAACGCTATCCATGTTATTATATGCTCTTACATGCTCAGTACGTAATTAACAGAAATATACAGGTAGCCGAATTGATCCTCAGCATGTTTTCAGAGAGTGATCGTTTGTTTCCTAGACTTTTTAAAGAATTGCTCAAAAAATTGATAGCTGCAGCAAATTTCGTAATCGCTTTGAGGAGCTGAAACGGAATAGTGAACCTTAGTGAAATTAGACAAAGTTATTCCTTTGTCCTATCTTTATAATGAACATCGTTTCGTTCTTCGGAAACAAGAGTGCTGTTCAAGTAATCCATTGCTATTATGAGGGGGCAGGCATTCTTCGAATAATGGCGCAAAGACTTGGAGGGATCATTTATTGAACGGCCGAATTAATGGCCTCGGCTAACTAATGCTTCTGCCGTACATGGCATAGTCCTGCTATGAACCCCATTTCCTCTGCCGTATCATTACCAGAAAAGGATCAGCAGAGTGAAGTAGTCTAGAAATTGCTTCCTGCAGCCGGCTTGCGGGAAACAAAGAATATCCGTTCCTCTGTTAGTACCTGTGCAATTTTTCCTTTGCCGCATCGCTCCCTTGCGCGGTCTAAGAGAGGATTAATGTCGATTCAAACTTGATAGCTAAATGTTAAGAGAGGGAAATTCCCTTATCTTGTTTCCTGCCATTGAAATTAATTAATTAATCTCTCTGTAACAATTCCAATGTTTTCAACTGTAATGAGGTTCATGAAAGAGAAAATTGGTAGTTTTAAGATTAACATTTCCAGTGCTGTTATTGTGAATCCCGTTGACGAACAGGATATATTGAATAATAGTCAGAATTAGCTCCTTTTCAATGCGAAAATTTGGCTTAAGCTTG
The DNA here is from genome assembly GCA_000376725.2 of Ladona fulva. Taxonomy (NCBI): domain Eukaryota; kingdom Metazoa; phylum Arthropoda; class Insecta; order Odonata; family Libellulidae; genus Ladona; species Ladona fulva. The sequence goes on along the minus strand of KZ308487.1, from coordinate 448,250 downwards.
CTCTTGCTTGCTACAAAATGATAGCTACTGTGGTATGTATGACGCTGAAATATGGAATTAATTTCGGTCACTCCTCAATGAATGCTGTAAAAAGTGTTAATCATCGGGCCATTGTGCTGCACTTTTCTGGAATGTTTCCGCTCGAATGAAAGTAGCCCATAGAGGAAATAAATATCAATCTACCTCACTCCCTATTTCCCTAATGAGTCTCATTCCTTCTTCATGTATTTTGTTTGCTAACGAAGTAGGGGTTACAGTGAAAACCAGCCTTTCCGCTAAATAGCATACAGAACTTAGAGTTAAGAGTTGATGTACGCAGTTGTATCTCTACATACATAAACGTAGGCTTGTTCTTGGACTCGAACTCAAGACCTCTGTGACGTTAGCTTTATGCTTATAAAACAATGGTACATCAGGTATGACAAAGAAATACTACAATACTACTACTACTATATTACTACTAATCATGAACCACACCAAGTTTGTTTGGCTCATTCTAGGGTGCCAGGGAGCTCCTGTTAAGGCATATCGCATAAAATAAATAAAATTTCAATAGAAAAAATAATAAATATTTTTCGTTGACAATCGTGACTAATATTACGAGTTGCTCTTGGAATAATGATCTTAAAGTACTTAGGAGTTATTAGGTTAAATAATAAGGTAAGGTTGAATAGTTTAGTTAATGGGAAAATTGTTGATGATAAAGAAAGAGAAAGTCATGAAAGTCATCTTTCTAAATGAAGCCGGTTTACAGATATGAAAATACAGCATGGGTATCTAGGATAAAACACCCTCAAAAATTGAAGCATTGAGTGATAATAGCAGAATTAGATGGAGAACGTTAATATGTTTAATTTTATAATTTAAAGTCCTTTTAGAGAACAGTTTTCGATGCATTCCTGTGGTAATTCTTTACTACAAAACGTTTTTCGAAACTGGTAACATGGCTAATGGAGGATGTGACACTTAGTATTTAATTTTCTCACGAAGAAACACGAAATTGATTTTTCAGTTAAGGCCTTTTAATTTTAGACGAGTAAATTATTATTATGTGCTTCATGGTACGCTTTACAGAATAAAAAAAACTGCCGTGTTTGTTTTATTTCATCAACAATATTCTTTTTTGCTCTTTATCTTTCAAATTCGTAATAGTTCGATATAATTCTAAATGATATTTTCTCCTCTTCGTTACAAAGCTTTCTCGGTTTTCGAATTATTTATTTAGGTGAAATTGAATTATCAATTTTTCATCATCAAGTAGGTTTTTAATGTCGAAAATGTAAGGGCTTATTTTCTCAATCTCATAATATATAGATGGAAGAACGTAATTGGAAGTTGTATGAAGCTAATTGGGTATCCACTGAGGTATGAAAGAGTGGTTAAACTCTTTGTATTAAAAGGAATTTTGGAGTGGGAATTATGTAGAGGAAACGTCAGGATGCAATGGGATGGAATATTCTGAAAATACAAGAGTAAAAGTGGCGTGTTAAGGAAGAATTTGCGGTCCGTTTGATATTCGTCGAGTATCAAGGCATCTAGAAGGACGAGAAAGTTGTAACAGGTATGATGGATCAGTGTTGACCGCCATAACCCTCATAAAAGAAATGTTTAACCAGTTCATACACTAGATGGCTATTTAATGACAATATCAATGCATAGGCTAATTTAACCCTTTTGCTGTAAAAATGTCTTCTGCATCACGAAAAGCTAGGGCTACACTCAATACGCGATTATTTCGATCAGAAAGTTTTTAAATGTTTTATTGTTAATCAATATCCTTATTGAAAATTAAACAAAGAGAGACCGTGATTCCACATAAAAAAGATTCCACATAAAAAAACTCGATGATTTTTATGTGTTCGTCTGGTTTAATTTTTACCTACCTTGTATGCTAATTTTTAGAAGGAAATTCTGTTTTGACACAATAAAGGATTTCCTCCAATCAGGCCTAATGGGAAGGTAATATAAATGAAACTTGGAGGCTGATGGCAGCAACTCCAGATAACACAAAGAAGTATGGAGTGGTGTATTCTTAATATCGCAAGAAGAGGAACGAAATACAGCACCTTGGTGTGAACCTGGGGAGGGACAGATTTCATAATTTAGGTAACATTTCTGAAGTGGAATTGGGGTGGCCACGAGGCAAAGGAAGCTCAGAACAGAAATAGCTCAGGAAATTGGAAAACGCTTGGGGAGGCATATGTACGACGTCGGATTGAAATTGGCTAATAATTGTATACATAATACGTACTTACATACTTCATATATTAAGGGGTCATGTAGGGTTAATAAATTTGCGCTGGAACGTCAGAAGGACCAAGATCCGTATTAAATCCAACATTTACTTTTACGTCTCGTTCATGCACTTCTGTGTAAATGTCCCTCCACTTCAAAAATTCAGCTAGCTAAACTGCTAGCTGAATTTTTGAACGAGGAGGGACTAAATTAAACTTTAAATCATGAAAATCAACCGTTTCTCGCTCTCGTAGGCCCAGTCACCGTATTGTGCGCAACGGCAATGAATGAGTTGAATTAGCGTGACGCATCGTTCCGGAACATTTGGGGTGTAGAGGTCGCCCTTCCAGGTATTAAAGATTTATGGCACGAACTACACATTTAATCATTTTAAGGGCCCGTGGAATAATGAGGGAGGAGGATTTCCGGAGGAACTGATCTACGGCTCGGAGTCAAAGCAGATGAAGACCGTCCGGTTGACAAATCCTTGGGTGAGGAGGTAGCTGGCGTGCACACTAAATACTGGAACATCGGGGTTTACGGGGCCCTCTCTCGTCCCTTTGATGAAATGCGTGAGCAACATCAAATGCGGTTAGTGAAAGGGGCGCCAGAAATTCTCCTTAACCTGAAGATTGTCCTCTGCAGACATTCACCTACCTCTCTCCCATCCAAATTCATCTCTTGGCCTTCAAATTCCGTCTTTACGGTTCGTTGGCCATGTCGATACACCTTTCACCATCCTTACGCCGCCAATTTATCCCTCGCTGTTCTCCATTTGTCGCTTCGTCATTTTTACTGAGACGGGCGTCACCTCTGATTGGGCGTTTACTCTTTTATAAGTTGCTTAATGAGATGGTAAATAAATTACCACAGCGTGCTTTTTTAGCTAAAGTAGGACCCCCTCTGTGAATTTTCTTGCGAACCCACACAGTTTTGTGCTTTTTCATTCGTATTAAATGTTTATTTTTATTTCATGTACTATTAATCAGGTAGTCTGTAAAGAATGCAGTCCGAAGATCGGTTGAAGCTCCGCGGACCCAGGAGCCGCTGCTCTAAAACATTGTTCTTTGAAGCAGTACGAAGGTCTTTATAGGCCAAATAACTACTGTAAATTCCCATGATAAATTAAAATCTTTGAACAATTCACGATGATGCTCACCTATTGTAAGAATTTGCTTGAAGTGCCTAAACATGTAGGAAATTAGTAGTAGTAGTAGTAGTAGTGTTAAAAGTGCTTCGACAGCTTAGGTCATTTCGCACGTAGGCTCCCCCCGGGAATCGAATCCGGGACCGCTTTCACTGAAGTCGAACGCGTTGCCCAAATTAGGAAATTAGTATTGGCGGAAAAACATGTGGAGTAAAAGTGCGGAGTTCGAGAATCTAGGATCTCATAGACAATTTATTTAGCAGTTGATCTGATTTCTTATTCCAAGATGTATTTGGCCAAGTCGGTTCCATTGTAATTCATTATCTATAATTATAAATTATAGCTAATTGCAATCTGCCATCAAATTTCAAAAACCTTATTCCAAGTACCGCTTTAACGGCTATTTCTCATTAATGACTATATTTCTGAAGTAGATGCGCTTCACTTATTCTGCAAATTGTTCTCATTCGTGAGAATATAAGGTATTTACGCGTGAGTAAATAGTACATCTCTTATTTATCTCCGAAAGAATTTTATTATGTTTGAAAATAATCCTGAATATAGAATTTCTCGAGTAAGCTGAGATAACGTAAGAAGTATGTGGTAAGTCAGTCAGATAAAATATTTGCCCGGATATGCTTATCGGAAAAGGGTTCAGTTTTAAATATTTTTAAGTGGTTACAGGGTGATGATAAATTTCAATCCATTAGACAACTCGGTCAGATACGTTAATCGTAAGTTATATGGTCTAGAAGATATTAAAATATCACTTTTTCCTAGAAATAGTACGTACAAATCGTAATGAATCAACATTTCCAACCACACGCCCTGCTGAAATGAGTTTTTCAAGTGGTTTAGGTTAAAATATAGGTAACGGTGTCTTTATGACTCCGAAATCAAATCATTGATTTCCCTCCTCCAAGAACTTGATAAACTTGCCATTGTTTCGTACAATTTCTTATTGCCGAATTTCGATCTATAATAGTATCATCCATAGAAGCAACACCTTGGGTCCTGACTTCGTGCTAGGATTCCGTAAAGTCGAACCACAATATTTACAAACCAAATGCTGTGGTTTGTAAAAGTTCCTCTTTCTCTTGTTCCATGACATCCATTTTATTATTTGCGTCCCTATTTTAAATAGGTTATTAACAGCTTCCCCTTATTCTCAAAGGAGGGATGTATTTTGAAGATTTTGTCACAATATTTTGAGGAACGATTCTGCCGCTAAGGTTTTTCGACGTTTGAAATTAAGCGAATTTAAATTGAGGATTGATAGCCTGTTTTTTTTCTTTTCTGTTGCGAGTTCTTGGCGAAAATCCTCACCGCCTTCCTCTTCTTCTTTCCGCTTATCTTCCACACACTGCCACTCCCATTACAGGCAGTCCCTTACCTCCGTGAGCTCTCACGACCAATACATAACTCATCTCAATTCTCAAACGGATTGCGATAATGAAGTGCCGACTAAATTAATTTCTCCCGAGCTCCTTCTGTTTGGTTTGCGCAATTTTTATTTAAGTAGCAGGGAAAGCGGGTATTTACTTTACGCTTTAGGGAGGAAATTGGGAGTTATTATTTTTCGAGAAGCGGATGAAGGATGGTAAATCTTCGCCGGGTCGTTACCCGCAATAAATGAGTTATTCTCCGTATGCGCCGTGTAAATATGTTTCCGTAATGCGGAAGATAAAGAGAAGCGGGTGGAAAAATGATGAATCGCTATTGTGAGATTTCTGCAAACGAATTAAAAACGCCGTAGAGCCATTTGGAATGAGATTTAATTCTTGATGAAATATGGATGGTTTATGTAGAGAAAATTACTGTTCTGGTTCTCGCTTGGTACGAATGAGAATTTTTTCATGCATTTATTAATTATAAAAGCTCGGGAATGCGAAAACAATGACAAAATTAGGCTATAGTTTGAATACACGAAAAGTTGAAAGACTGAGTTTTTTACGAAAATATAATTATTCGTATTCATTTGTCTTGAATTACCCGATTGCTTCAGTCATCGTAACCAAATGGATATTTGTAATCATTCTTAAGAAAAAAAATGATTTGCTATAGATTCTGGACGATGGTGAAAGAAGCGATTTCCCCACTGCAGGAAAGCATAAAAAAATTACTTTTTATTCCATAGAATGAGTGAAATGTTTCACTTCTATATATATCTGCGTATGTGTGTGTATATTTACTTGAGGGGAATCGCGAATTTTGTAGCTCTAATTAGAGCAATTTATTCACCGTAGAAGGTTTTCGTGATGGGCACCCGGAACGTTCGTGATGATATGCATTAGAATGCATTTCATATTATATACATCATATGATTATATGCTTCGCTTTCTTCCGTTCATGCTTACTTGTTTCACTCCTTGTGTATTTGATAAATAATGACACTTGCATAGATTGCACATCATATTAATTGATGTGTGCAAGCACATGGAGGAAACAGATATACCGTTACAATTAAAGATAAAAAAAATTATGGTTTATAAAATGATGGAATATATCATTGGGGCTATAAATTTGGTATAAGAGTACATGCCACAGTATTTGTATTATTATTATGTATTTGATACGTAATAGTACACATACCACAGCTATTTGGTTGGCCGCAATATGGAAACACGTGCAAGTCCAAACGGCTGTGAGATATCTTACTCTAATTGATTTCTTTTAGTAATACATCTTATTTGGCTACTGCCCTTGGATAACGCTTTTTTTGCATTTTTATCATTTTTCCGCTGACAAAATTAAGAAATTGATTAAGAAATCAATATTTGTGTAAAGATTTGTAGGTCATTTCTTCCGATACTACTGTGGTTGTATGCATAAAGTCCTCTCTAACAGAAAATTTGCTTCTTTACACGTTTGAAATCCGGTTTACTTATATTGCTAACCTAAGCGTGTTCCGTCGTCACACGTAAGGAAAGATTTCTCTTTTTAAAGTCGCGACTAAGTAATTTCCGCGAAACGATTATGCTATGTCACCTCCGCTTCACTTCCAAACTTCTTGAAACGCACAAAAGTTGTGCACAAAAAAGATCCGTTCGGAAACAGGTAAATCACTTCTCCTCTCTCAAGGGAAAGGGAGGATAAAAAAGGAAATTTAATTAAATTTCCATGAAACAAGCGTCGTCTGGGTAACAGTGACGAACAAAAAAATTCGCACCGGAAAAGTAAAACAAGAGAGCGGCGACCGCAGCCGCGCAGTAATTAATTCTGCTCCCTCGGTTTTCCGGAGACTCGTTCTGATTTCTCGCCCACGTTCTTTCATTCCATCGGACAAATTAAGCGAAATGAAAAGTCCGGGAGGAATTCCTTATTCGCTCGTTGCGATATCTTAATTAATCTCTTGTTCCCTCACCTTCTGGTTTGTTATCTCGAATCGATGGATCGATATATCGCAGTTCGGAGAATGTGTTCGCAGATTCACTTTCGTTCTGAATCGGATCCCCGTTCTTTTTATTTCCTCGCTATTTTCCCGTCCTATTCTGTTTTGCGTAGTCCCGCGGATGTTCCCTCTTTTCGAAATTTTTCATTTCCGGCGCACCATGCTGCCTTGCGATGTCCTGTCCTTTTTCCTTGGCCCAAATTCATTTTTCCTCTTCGCACTTTCACTTTTCTTCCGCGAGTACTTTCACTGTTCTATGGTATCGAAGCCTTTCCCCGGAGACACGCTTTTCCTTTCGCTCAAATTCACTGATACTGCCGCGAATTTCCTGCGTCCTCCGAAAGTGCTTCCGCTTCATTGCAATTACTGATACTTTAACATATTCACTTTTCTGTCCCGTTCTTTCACTTTTATCTCTCCTAAGTGACATTACCACTTTTATGTCTCCATAGTGACATCACCTATTTTTTAGCATAGAAACCATTTATGTGTTACCTACCCTTCTTCACTCACTCAACTCCCGTTGACTTCCCTCAGATTCACTTTTACCACCACGTTTCACTTTTATTCTTATCTTACTTTCACTTCGTTCATAATGCTCTCAGCATTATTCCTTTGGTCTAAATTAGTTAAATTCTTCTCGCTTTTAATCCTTAATAATTGTTCTGGTTTTCAAACGATCATTGCATATTTAAACATTTTAACACTCTCAACTGTGTTGGTCTATCCAGTGATGGTTTTAAAAGAGAATAACCATTGGTTTTCATTTTATTTGAAACTATTTAAACCCGATTTCCGATGCATACTCTCTTTTTGTGTATCTTCCTCCAAAAGTAGGAATTATAATCTCATTTCAATTATATTTCCCCTCGGCAGACCTTTAGAACGAGAACATATATATATATATATATATATATCATATACAAACAATAATACTCGTTATTTTATATACTCGTATAATATATATCATATACAAACAATAATACTCGTTATTTTAAGAAAAAGAAATGATCTTTCCCTTATACATTTCATTTTCTTACACTTCCGTCCTAAAATGAACTATGTAGTAGTAGTTCAGTTGTTAATAAACTATTTAGTTATCAACGGCACAGAATAGTACACACGTTAGTTCAATTTCCTAAACCTTTTAGTCCGAATTCTGTCCTTTTCTTAGCGATTCATCCACGTCCTAGTTTTAAAAATTTTGCACAAAGAGGCACATATTTACTACTTAATTAAACTGACGATTGGTAGATTATATACGGAAGGAGCTAAATTCGATATTTTCAATCTATGTTTGTGTGCGATAATAAAAAATCCCGCGGAATGATTTGCAGGATGAGTTATGCGGTATGGGATTTTAAGGGGCTCTGCGTTTGATACGTTTGCATCGTTTTCAATCAAATACAAGCTCTTGCTGAATTTACAACCGTGCTGTACTAATACATGGGGAAATTTTGTCCGTACTGTGTATCCGTGCAGTATTTGCTTACAATGCCGTTCTACGCCCCAAAAACTACACTTTTTTTGAACGAAAGGTCTAGAGATGGAATGAGGATTTTTGAAAATATGAGAAGTGTTATTCGCCTTTTCTATCCTTGCGTTTTAGGTCGCAAACCCTACTGTTTTTTTGTAAACCAAAGGTCTATGGATGGAATGAACTTGAAACTAATAAATATGAGGAGTGAGGTAATTTTGCCTTCGCTATCCTTGCTGATATGTAACGCTTGGAAATAATAAGTCAAAATTCACCATTATAATGTAGTGAACAACACTCAGTTATCATTCAATAAGGAATGACGGGTATGCAGCATTATTATTCAGTGTAACTCCTACCTCACATTAATTGGCATTCATATTATCACAACCTGGACCAGGATCAGATAAAAGTTTTCAAAAATATAATAATATCTATCTCCTACTAAAATATTCTTTTCGTCGGGGTGTGGTATCAGTAAATATGTAAAGTGATTTACGTTAAACATTCAAATATCATCAATTTATAACATTTAAAAATTATATTAAAAAATTAATGCTGCCATAGATATAACTCGTGTAATCGCTAAAAATCTGCCAGTTCTTTAGCGGGGAAAATCCAGTTTTATTTTCTTTCTTTATGTTTTCTTGCCGTGCTTACAGTGGTGAATAAGTCGGTTTTTAAGGAGCCATTCGTCAGCTTCTTTTCCAACAATATTTTCCATTTCTTCATATTTCCTCGTGCATTAACTTCTGTCGCGGATCTTATTTTCTTCTTCTTAAAAGCTACCTCAATGTCTTCATTTCCGCAGTTTTAATGCCAGCAAAAAGCGCTTATTTCGAAACTGCTTTGCTGTATCCGTATCATGCATCTTTACGTTCCTCTTTTTCCCCTCCGCGTCCTTTAAATCCTCACTCCATTTCTCATTTTTTTTCATTTTTCCCCGTCTCTTTTCTCCTAATTTATCTTTACCCTCTTCCTCTTGGCTACCTTATTTTTTTCTTTCTCGAGAACAATAACCTTTTTCTCAAGGTGAAATATTAGCATTCTCATTCATTTTACTCCTCTACCGGCTTCGTTGATTACCACCGGAACGATTTTCTAGTAACGGAAAACAATCTGAAGTATCTTAATTTCTTATCCGTTTGGTTCTACGACTTCTTTCCGGAATGACGCTTTTACGCATTGGATAGGAATGCTATGAGAATTGGTGGGAGATGCCAGAACATTACGCGATTTGGGACGGCATGGCATTTCTGTAATGCCGAATATTTTTTTGCCTTGATCGTCTCTTTTATTCAGATCTCGTACAGTGAGGGGCGTGCTACTTCATTTCATTTTCCTGTTTTATTCTCTCGCCCTTTCTCTCTCTGAGTCTATTAACTGTTATTTTGCTGGTTCCTTACTCCGAGACATAAATTATATAGACTTCATTTAGTACGCATATTACTTCCCCTAAGGTGAGTCAAGGGAAACGTCTTCTTGGTAAGTCTTTTACATTTAATACATATATTAATGGATGTAACTGTAACGGTTCCTGTTTTATTTGATAAATGAAAACTTACATTGTGCATTGAAAGAGATTTTTCTCTTTCAAAGAATATCTCTAAGCTCTATATATATACAAAAGTTAATAACATAAGCTTTTAGGAACACTTTTCACAAGTAATCTGATGCCATTGGTTTTATTTTTATAGCATGATACACCACATTATAGTTTAATATATGTTTTGAATAATATACTCAGAGAATGTTAGTTCGGTTTGCAAAAGAGCCAGGTGAACAATTTAAATCTCATTAAGTACCTTAATATCAAACATTTCAGTGAAAAAATATTAGAGTAATTTATTTCAATGGAGTTTTGTGACACAGGATGACAGATAAGCATTGTTCGGTCATTGAAAATTAAAATTAGCTGGTTTTGGTAGAAAAGTTTATAACATACAACAATAACACAAAACATACAATCAAAAACTAATCCTTTCTCCCAGGGAGTAAGACTCTTCAAGAGCCATCAAGGGATTGACCGAACGGATTACCATATTTGTTCGAATATAAGATTGCTTTTCGTTCCGCGCAATGAAGGAAAAAGAGGTTCGCCTTGTGAACGAACGAAAAAAATGTCTCGACTTTGCGTCATATTTAGGATTAGTGGTTCATTGAACATCCATTCGTTAACCTTTTTTCTGCATGTAAATTACACCTTCCAGCGAGATTCTTTCCTCGAAAATTATTACTCTAAATAGTATCTTATTGAATGTTCTATAGCTTTCCAGCCAGGTAACGAAATGCGAATAAATTTTCAAATATTTATCTTAATATTATTTGCTAAAAAGTAACAAGAATGTATACCATAACCGTTATTGAAATTAATTCTTAAGTGGTTCCTTTTTAGCTTTATTGTTGATTATTTAAAGAGTAGTTCACTTATTTAATCCATCAAAATAATTTAATAATTTTGGGAATTCCTGAAATAAGATCGATTAACGTTGGAATCGTCGTAGATTCGTGCATATCCGGCAATTTGTTTATTAGCATTTCTTTTTCATCCTTTTATCAGCCTTCCTATTTCTCAATTTGTTCCGCTTCCATTGTCTCCCAGCTCTATCCCGTCATCAACCTATTCATTGCCTCCAACTCCTCCGTCTTAATTACTAATCTAACCGTTATTATTCTGCCCCACCGGTTGCTCATTACCAATCCCTCTTGCGCTCTATCTAATATATCTCCGCCTCCATCTTCAGCTCATGTTTACTTTTATCTTGTTGCTTCCATTTCTCGGAATCGCATAAGCCTCCTAAAACCCGAGAGTCCCGAAAGGTTGTTCTCCCTCCTTTTTCCCTTTCTTTTATGCCCTTATCTGTCTTCTCCTTCCAACTTCGCTTCCATTATTATTTCCCCCGTCGCCCCCCGCGGAGTATACAGCCATTAATCCGAATTCTTTCGGCACGCAAACCCTTGTTCCTTATCCCGCCGTTACTATTCCGCCTTCCTTGCGGGATTCCTGCTATTTCTCGTTCATTTGCTATGCTTCGTTATTAAACCTCCCTCCCTCATCCCCTTCTGTCCCCAACGGCAGCGCTTTACACCCCATCCTATGCCCAACTCCCACGCCATCCGTTATTCGCTATCCATCTCTTAACCCACTTATTTCCGTGCCATTATTTTAACCACTTTCTCTCCGAGTATATCTTTACGTCTATCGCTCTCTAGATTTATCTCCAGGCTGTCGCTTTAGGTTAAGTCTGATGAAAAATTTATTTGCGTTCCCTTGAATATTCCTTTGCCACCGTCTCAGAGGTCGTATACTTTTATCTTGCTGCGTCTATTAATATCTAATTTTATTATGACTTAAGTCACATAAATCTAAATTCGTGTACATGTGTTTTATTCCCATTGTCAGCCACTATGCAGGTACGCATATAGAAAGGGAAATGTTTCATTTAAAGAAAATGCAGGTGACAGACTAGAAGAGTGAATATCAGTAGTATTATTGTTAAAAGTCATTCGATAACAACGGTCATTTCGCGCAAGTAGGCCCTTACGGGAATCGAACCCGGGGCACTTCAACTGCAGGTCAAACGCGGAGCCAACTTGGCTATCTGGTAAACTGATTATGCTTATCACGGTCATGTGTTAGTTCTATACAGTATTAAACAGTTTATAATATGATTCCAGCCAGTATTTTTTTTCAAATAGGTTATTGAGAGATGAACTATGTTTTTAATATCTTAACGTGAAATAAAATTAAAATAATCACTAATTGGATAAAGTTTTCGGATTCGTTCTTGTTATATCTTATTAAAAGTGGAAGCCTTTGTATCTAGGAAGCTATTAACTAGCATACATTTATTTTGTCTAGGCTCACTTGGATTTTAAATCTCCTTATTTAAAAGTATGCACATCATTAAATGCAATGAAGGTCACTGTTATCTGCTCATGACGAATTCCATGTTATTGGAAAAAAATTTCGGATTTAGTACTACAGGTAAACATCAGTATGAGCCATAAATGGGCATGAGTGTGTTGAAATGTGTCGTACGAAAAAAATTAATAGACACCCAACCATAGAGTGTATAAAGCTCATTCGCACACGTCCTCATTTGCAAAACCTTGCTAAGAGTCACGAACACGGACTGATAATTTCTCTTTCATTGTTATCAATTTTCATGAAGTGAGAATTAAAAAGTTATCTGATGAATGCTGGTATGTAACCCTGGGAGAAAATGAAACATGCTCGTAACTTCATGATATGCATTCACGTTTAAAGTCATATTTAGTCAAATTTAGTGTAGAGGAATTCAAGGTATAACTTGTATCGTAACCGTTGTAAAGGGATCACAAAATAATGCTTTTTCAAATTCTACGCTACACTGAAAACGAATAGGGATATCCGCTATTCTAACAGAGCAATCAATACCATTTAGACCCTTTGTGCTGATGCTAAAGATTAGATCTAGTTATAAAAAAATCCAGTGCTCATATAGGACAAACTATAGCATTAAAAGTAGAAAAGCCTACTCAAACGGGCTAAAAAATCAACAAAATAACTTTAAAATATAAAGTATGGCTTAACAGTTCTGTAAGAATAGATAACTTAAGAATTTTCGAGAAAGTTCGTAAGGATTATTTAAAATGTATTTAACTTTTGAAGAACGATACGTGTATTTCGAAAAATGTGTACGTCCGCGGCAAAGGTCAGTTAGTGGAGAACGTATATGGGAGATTGGTTGCCTATCTAAACCACGCTGACACACGCATTTCATAGATCAGATTTGAGGCAATTTACTAGAGGTAAGTCGTTGCTTGAAGGGATGCTAAGCTGCTGCATATCTAGCTATACAGTTCTATTCCGTTTTACTTGGAATCACCTGACAATATTTCATAATTCAATCCGAAGTATTGTGTAGAGCATTCCATCATGTTTTTCGGATAATTCTCAAGAGTACGAAAACTCTGTAACTACTGAACATTTGCATACGTTTCCCCTTAGCTTCTTACGATCTTTCTTCACTGCTTTTATACCCTGTTTTTCTCGGGACTTCTTCTTTGTGTTTTGTTTCCCATTATCCCACTCACGTTCCTTTGCAGTGTTTTTTCCCTCTGTCTCATCTTATCGTTTCCTCCATCGCTCTCATGTTCGGAACATTCTCTGCCTTCTTGTGTCGTGCCAGAATGGAAAAATTCCCCTTCGTTCAATTCCCACGAGGAATGCGTCGGTTCGCTTAATTGTTTTCTTCCCCCTCAGCACACGCACTCATTCAATTATTTATTCCGATCCTCTCCCGTATATTTTTTCCGAGGGTGCTCTTAGGACGAAATGTTTGTATTATCGCTGCAAAGAAACGGGATGACTAAGGCAGTGGGTGGTAATTTCGGTTTTGTAAGGGCGGAGCAATGTCTGTGTTAGGGAAAGGAAAATTTCTTTCTCTAGAATAAGAAACATTTACCACTGATGAGCGAATGCTTAAACTCATCGTTGAAGTATCACGCATTTAATAATTAGAGTAATAATAATGATATTTATTAATGTTCTGTGACGGTGAGCCAACTAAAGGCAAAATCAAAAGTTATACTGAAAGTCAAACGAATCATCATACTTTGTCGCAGTGAAATAAAATAATAATCATATGATGCAATATAGAATTTAGAATATAACATATATACAATTTTCTTATAATCTCCGAAGATACTCAAAATACAAATATTTAAATTGGTGTAAACTCAGTTCATTTCGCTGACTAACGGGTAGGGAATTTCAAATATTGATGGGAAAATTAGCAAAAGATCTTTGGAATGCGGTGGTTTTGTGGGAGGGATAGTAAAAGTTAGCATCAGGAGTCCCTGTGTTCAAGCGGTAGCTGAGTGAAGGTCTACATTTAAAGTTATCAAATAGATAGGTGGGCCTTTCATGTCTGAGAATAGAATATGTAAATGCTCTCAAGAAGTATTTTCTTCTTTGAGTCCTCAGCAGGCCTAATTTACTTAAATATAGACTAAAGAGTTCGATTTTCCTTATATCGAATATAAATGTTACGCAAGAATTAGCTAAGTGTTGCGCTCCAGTATTTAATGTCTCAGGTCATAATAAACGAGGATACACAAAAGGAATCTTTTTCTGAAGAATCGCTACGATAAATCAGTGAGCGTTACTCAGATGTTTCAGGACGCAGGGTCTTTAGAGGATAAAAGATTGAAACAAAGGATAAATTTTCTTAAGTAGTTCAGAGGAAGCACGTTCAGAGATGATATAGCCAATATAATGAGTCCTCCCTGGTACATAGGTCGTTCTGATACTACGAGAAAGACCAGGGAAATGGATGCTGAAACGAAATGATTCAGGAATTCATTTTTTTTGAGAATGTTATTCGGAAGTAATTGATTACAGAGGTAGAGTCTTGCAGGATACTTACAAATACAGAGGCATTGTCTCGACTTACGAATCGCTCAACATACGTGCTGTACGACGTACGAACCTCGTTCTTACTACACCTTAATCTCTAGATATGATCCTGCTTTCAAGATAGTTACAAAAAAATAAAGAAAAGTGTTTTGAGTTACGAACTTCGAACTGGAAGGAATTAAGTTCCTGAGTCGTGTTACCACTGCATTCAAAAATACTTGAAATATTTATTTCATTAGGAATGTTTTCATGGCTGTGTTTGATGGATCTCTAGAGGTATTTTTGGGTACTCTCACGCAAGCTGTCAAGGTGATGATAAATCATCCTGAGTTTGAATAGATTCTACTCCAGGAAATTATCCCGTTACGTCTAATGAGGAGCAGCCATAATCTTAACATGCTCCTTCACTTAGCTATTCATGAACAAACGTGATGCATATCTCTAATTCAGTTCATCAATAGAAAAAAATCGTCAGCAACAGAATATTTTATTTATTACGTGGAAAATAGCGTTCTTCAAAACAACATTAAGCCGAATTTGTGGACGAGTGGGAAAATTTAGCTTTTAAATCTAAGGTTTAACTGCGCTAGGAAACGATGAAAAAGTTACACAAGTTAACTGAATCGGATATTTTGGCCTCATCTTTGTGGTAGATCTTCATGATGAGAGAGGATAGAATACAATTTGTACAAGTTCTCTCGGGATTCAATAAATACCATCTACGTTTAGAAGAATAGCCTCTAAATAAAGACGATTTATCATTATTATTATTATCATCATCAGGTTCGCTTCGTCGAAACCTAGATGGCATTAATTAAATCCTGTGGTCACCTGTACAAGTTGTTTTTTTCGACTTTCATTACAAAGGTTAGTTAAAATATTCCCAAACAGTGAATAAGAGAGTATTAATACATGGCCGGAAAGTGGGAGACATGGGTTCGAGTCGCAGACGTCTCTTTTTTTTACACTAGTTATTGCAGTAATTTTTCGTTATTGTAGTTGAAAATGTATTCAATACCACGCGTAAATTGCAAGAAGCCAAACGTAAGCCTTATTTGTCTTTAGAAAGACTCTGTCATTGACGCGGAAGTTAACAAAAAGTTTCATTCGAAAGATTACATGCAACTTTTTGCTTTCTGAAGTGCAAAGTTTTATTCTTTCACTCAGTGAAATACGTATTTATGAAAGAATTTCCATCGCAGGTGGATTATTTGACCCCTAAAACTGCAATTCTTCTTATTTCTTCGATGTTTTACATATGGAGGCAGAAAGTACCAATCTGTTGTATTTGTTTTTTAATTTATCGAATATTTATTACTCCTCTTGTCGATAAATGATGCGACCCTCTGTGCCAGTAACTAAAGTACATACATGGACTCTTGAAAATGTAGAGCGTTGGCAATTCCGTTGTAGCAACCAAAATTTTTATTTTATTTTTAAGGCAAATCTATATTTATTTCCTTCTTCTTGGGTCAGAACAGAAATAAAATAAGATTTTAAGAAAAAAGATCTGTATTGAAGTTTATTTTTAATGGTATTCCTCCACATTTCGTTCGATGAATAGTTTTATCTAAATTTTAGAAAGATAAAGTTCTGAAACGAAATGAAAAATATTTTCCGTTTATGAAATAGTGCTCCGTCAGGTGAGGTTATCTCGCTGATATCCTCCGAGAATCGAACCCTGGACCGCTTTCATCAAAGGTGAACACTTTTCCTACATGGCTATCCGAGAGCTCACTGAAGAAATACTCCTTGCGCATATTTCTTATTAGGAGTTATTAAAATCGGGTAGATATTCGAATGAATTCATGCACCTGACTATGGTTATTATAACAGATTTCTCGTTTTTTTCCTACTTTATGCCTGCTTACACAAGTACTGCCTAGCCTTTTATTCCTTAGCATATCTACCTGTTAATGAAACATTTTGACTCTAAACAAAATTTTGTCATTTCAAGTTGAAATTTGTATTAAAAAGAAAAAGTGGAATAAAATATTTCGGAATTTCTTTAATAATGCCAAATAAAGTTTATAATATTTCGCCGAACTAAACTAATACATGACTCTAAATTTAAATAAAGTTTATAATATTTCGCCGAACTAAGCTAATAAATGACTCTAAATTTAAATAAAGTTTATAATATTTCGCCGAAATAAGCTAATAAATGACTCTAACTTTAAATAATTCATAACTCTCAGTTGCTACGTGGTATATTTGTAGTTCAAGGTGCACGAAAGCGCTGACATCCGTTACCAAGGTATAGAATACGATTAGCTGCTGATTCTTGGCATAAACTATTATTTCCCGACAAAATTAATTGGCTAATTTCTTTGATTAGCCTTCCTCTCACGCAACGAAACGTCAGCTCTCTTACCCGAAGCATTTTCCCAGAATTCCAGAAAGGAGTGGGCCAAAGGCAGAAAGTTGGCACGACTGATTCAAGCGCCACACCTTCTCTTCAACCCTTTAAGCAACCCCTCTACTTTTACAATCCACCCCTCATAAGGACCTTCCCAGCGTTAGCTCCATTCTCATAAGCCCGAAATCCACTCCAACACTCCATTTTAAATGCCTCCCTCACTCACGCGCACCCTTTAGCTTCCTTCAGCAGCCGTCTGGTGAGTCCTCGCGTTTGTGAAGAATGGGTTCGAGGCGAAAACACAGTGTCCTTTGTGCGCAAGAGCTTTATTCGGGGATGCGCGGGGTGCTGAGGTTCATCGAAGTATCCTTGCGTTCATAACCGCATCTCGCACTTGCTGATTTCGCTCAACATAGAAAGGCAATCTAGAAGCAGAGCATAAATCAACGTGATACACTCCTAAACTGGGCTAAACGGATGAGTAAGAAGGCGATGATCGCCTCAGTTCTTCTCATGATTACGATTTTTTCTTTAATGGGAATGAAGGACTTCTATTTAACATGAAAAGGAACCGAATAAATGAATCACTAGACTATTTATATTTTTAATTTCATAAGAAACCTTGGACTGCCTTGATGATAGAAACTTTTTGCGATGTGTGCATAGGGTAATTCCTAGAAAGCAGTAATTTGTAATTCCGTTTGTTTTCCAAGCACGAGTTCCACATGCAGACGTATGGTTTAGGGAGTGTTTTTAAAGTTCTAATTCATTAATTGCCTTCTTCCGATCTATTCTCAGAGAGAGATTGGTTGAATATATTTATTCGTAACACAACAGTACAATACAAACCGTTTTAGATGTGGAATCCTGATTGTTCTGGAACAATAGCTCAATCGGGTAGAGCAGCCACCCAGAAGTTGGAAGATCTGGGATCGAGTACTGGTCCTGTCAGAATATTTTTATCACCACTTTTCCTTGGGGAATAACTCTTAGGTTCACACCTTATCGTGCAAAGTTACCTGTCACCGTTTTCATTACGTTCCAGTCCCGATTTTTAGTTTAGCTTTATCGGTAATTTTACTTATTTGATATGGAATATATGAATAGCTTATTTCATTTTCTCTGTTAGTCTTTCACACTAAAAATAGTAGGTGATTGCAATAGGTCTGACTAAAATAACTGGATATGAAACACATCCATTCCGTTTTTTCAACTATTACCTCTCGTTCAACTCGTAACATACCAAGGAGATTGATCGCCAGTGGCGTGCATTTTCGAGGGTATAAAAAAGTAAATGAATAATGCAAGATGAATTTGATCAGTTATGCTTGACTCTCCGACCGTTTTTAATGAGGTTCACTTTTAATTTCTCTAAAACTTCCACTCCATTAAATGTATCTTTTTGTGCCGTTTCCCAATTCAATTGCCAACTTAAATTAATTGAATGATGAGTCGAGAGAGGGACCTAATTGGTCTCAATTTCACGTCATCTAATCTAATCTCTCCCTCCTTTGCAACACTCTCTTCCATCCCTAATTATGTTAATCCTTAACGATGTTAAGTTATCATTAAGGGGAAAATCAATTGCGTAAGTTGGAAATTGCTTTGGGGAATGAGCTTGTATCTCATCAACTTTAGTTCATGCTAGAAAAGGGGAAGCTTTGTGCATCAACGTCTCAGGTAGCTTCCAATTAGGTGTATTCCCTGATAATCTCGTCAACATTTCTGGAGTCTCTTAGAAGGAATTCTTTAGTACTCAGCCTACACTCTTCAGTGTTTCGCTTTTCCTCGGTGAACGCAAAACATACTTAGATAGTTATTTCTGGTCGTTACTTAGCTTTAGTAGTTGAGATGCTTAGATACTACTGTTAGGTAGGGATGGTGATGTTAATGCACCCTCTGCCATACGCCTCCGGCGGCTCGCTGTGTATGTACGAAAATAGAAATGAATGAGCCCACTTTGCTCCTCACTTTGCAAAGCGATTATTTAAATTGACAAGATAGATTCATTTAATTTCTTTAAATTCCAGGTAGCTGGCTTCGAATTCAAACAGCTATTATTAAAGCTCAATTTATTTCCAATTTCTGTGATTATAGAAGAACCTGCCAATGTGACCACCTCTCTTTGGTGACCATCTGCGTTTTGTGATTAGTTTTCATTGGTCCTCACCAACGGTACACAAATTACATATATTTTGCATATAGTGACCACCTCTCTACTGTGACTAGTGACCACCACTGTCGGGAACTATCAAAGAAATATATTTCCTCTACCGAGGCCAATTTACATCAAAATATATATATGTTTTTCTATTCTCTATCATTCTATGCTTTTCCGAAAACATTTAAGTTCTAAAAGGGTTATCGGTAAGTGAAGAAAAAGGGAAAAAAATAAAAACGAGTTTTTGTAAAATTCGGTAAAAAGGCTGGTTTGATTAAAAAATGCGAAATTGAAAAAGTATAAGATAAGTTGATAAAAACGTATAAAAAATGAAATCTCCTATCAGAAAAATGAGCAGATATGATTTTCTAATTGTTATGCCGATTTCGAATTTCTTTTTTTCTTTACATGTATATTCTAAATTTTACGTAAGCAATTTTTGAAAACAAATTAATTTTCGAGTATCTTATAATTATTTTAAATAAGGAAACTCTAACGGCTTAGAAACAACTCTTGCTATGATAACCACTTGTCTAACGTGACCTGTTTTGGATGGTCCTTTGTGTGGTCACTTAAGAGGTTTTAATGTATTTAGAAGCTATCATTATTCAATGTATTCATAATTATTTACATTTTTATCTCAACCGGTGTCGATATTTGACACATATCCAACCCAGACATATCTTTATCGAGTCTCTTCCGCATATTAAAAGAAATGAAACTAGTTGGGAACAAAATAATTCCTTTCTTCGAACATTCTCTCTCATACATTCCTGTTTTCCCTCGTGTTGCTGGTAATCATTGTTTGCTCTTTAGTATTTTGCTCGCATTTCTGCAAAGATTACGCTGATTGATATGCTACACCTTGTTGTTTACATCCGGTGGCTGCTGACGAAGGAAATTCTGAGCCTTTGGTGAGTTTTTTGGCGCGATACACAAGACGTTGCGTACATTAGCCGAGCCTCGGAAAGTCCGCCTACGAAGCAGCTTAAGATTGGAAAATGTAGGCCAAATTACACTTCTGCCTTCCTCAACTAATACTCACAGTAGCTCGAGGGTTAGGGATGGGGATTTTAAGACATCTTGTAACGATGCTTAATTGTAGACCTCGTTAGTCAACCCCATATATTTCCGTAAGAATTTGTATTCGGTATTTACCATTTTTGGGTCACGATGTTTCGAGAAATATTCTGGGAGTAGATAAAAATTTCTAACCGTAATTCAGGATTATGTTAACTCAGAAACAGTTCTATTCCTGGAAGTTAGAGGATTGTATTAGTTTGACATTGTAATGATTCATATTTACTCCAATTCTTATTTCCCTACTGGTTTACCACCTACAGGAATTTATGATCTGTATCGTTTATAGCGCAGTGATTATTAACAACTATTCTAAACCGATTTTACAAAATTTAATAGAACATCATGAATAATTTGTTGTACATCCCTAACGTCGATTGATTTAAATATCCAATTTGAGCTAGTATTTGAATTTCACAACCGGTTGTAAATAGTTCATCAAGCTCTGAAAATGCTTGCGATCCTTCATTACTATTAATCACGTTTTTTTGTCCGCTCTCGTCTCTAGGCTTATATATATTAAGGGTTAAAAAGTAGCTACTTTCAGCATTAATGTACAACTTAATTTCTGGCCGATGAATTTTAAGGTAGATTCTTTTACGACAATTTTTCTTACTCTCACTGTTCAATATGTAGAAAAAATACAGCGATTCTCATGAAGATGACACAGATGATCTTATATTATTTCTGCAAATGTTCATCGTTGAAAACTTCTGCGTATGTTATTAAGTGTTTAGGCGGGAACCATTAAATTATCATGTGAGTACAAAGCAATGCTCCTATTTTTTGTGGTTTACTTCAGAAAAAAAATTATTTGAAATTCGCAGCTGATTTTACTTAGAAATCGCCGAGTTATTTAACTTTAGAGATATATAAACTTTGGAGCTATTTACCAGATTAAACAAAAATCTACAAATCAATGCGAACATTTAAAGAGAGGGTTTTAACAGAAAGGAATTTCATAAGAAACCTTGGACTGCCTTGATGATAGAAACTTTTTGCGATGTGTGCATAGGGTAATTCCTAGAAAGCAGTAATTTGTAATTCCGTTTGTTTTCCAAGCACGAGTTCCACATGCAGACGTATGGTTTAGGGAGTGTTTTTAAAGTTCTAATTCATTAATTGCCTTCTTCCGATCTATTCTCAGAGAGAGATTGGTTGAATATATTTATTCGTAACACAACAGTACAATACAAACCGTTTTAGATGTGGAATCCTGATTGTTCTGGAACAATAGCTCAATCGGGTAGAGCAGCCACCCAGAAGTTGGAAGATCTGGGATCGAGTACTGGTCCTGTCAGAATATTTTTATCACCACTTTTCCTTGGGGAATAACTCTTAGGTTCACACCTTATCGTGCAAAGTTACCTGTCACCGTTTTCATTACGTTCCAGTCCCGATTTTTAGTTTAGCTTTATCGGTAATTTTACTTATTTGATATGGAATATATGAATAGCTTATTTCATTTTCTCTGTTAGTCTTTCACACTAAAAATAGTAGGTGATTGCAATAGGTCTGACTAAAATAACTGGATATGAAACACATCCATTCCGTTTTTTCAACTATTACCTCTCGTTCAACTCGTAACATACCAAGGAGATTGATCGCCAGTGGCGTGCATTTTCGAGGGTATAAAAAAGTAAATGAATAATGCAAGATGAATTTGATCAGTTATGCTTGACTCTCCGACCGTTTTTAATGAGGTTCACTTTTAATTTCTCTAAAACTTCCACTCCATTAAATGTATCTTTTTGTGCCGTTTCCCAATTCAATTGCCAACTTAAATTAATTGAATGATGAGTCGAGAGAGGGACCTAATTGGTCTCAATTTCACGTCATCTAATCTAATCTCTCCCTCCTTTGCAACACTCTCTTCCATCCCTAATTATGTTAATCCTTAACGATGTTAAGTTATCATTAAGGGGAAAATCAATTGCGTAAGTTGGAAATTGCTTTGGGGAATGAGCTTGTATCTCATCAACTTTAGTTCATGCTAGAAAAGGGGAAGCTTTGTGCATCAACGTCTCAGGTAGCTTCCAATTAGGTGTATTCCCTGATAATCTCGTCAACATTTCTGGAGTCTCTTAGAAGGAATTCTTTAGTACTCAGCCTACACTCTTCAGTGTTTCGCTTTTCCTCGGTGAACGCAAAACATACTTAGATAGTTATTTCTGGTCGTTACTTAGCTTTAGTAGTTGAGATGCTTAGATACTACTGTTAGGTAGGGATGGTGATGTTAATGCACCCTCTGCCATACGCCTCCGGCGGCTCGCTGTGTATGTACGAAAATAGAAATGAATGAGCCCACTTTGCTCCTCACTTTGCAAAGCGATTATTTAAATTGACAAGATAGATTCATTTAATTTCTTTAAATTCCAGGTAGCTGGCTTCGAATTCAAACAGCTATTATTAAAGCTCAATTTATTTCCAATTTCTGTGATTATAGAAGAACCTGCCAATGTGACCACCTCTCTTTGGTGACCATCTGCGTTTTGTGATTAGTTTTCATTGGTCCTCACCAACGGTACACAAATTACATATATTTTGCATATAGTGACCACCTCTCTACTGTGACTAGTGACCACCACTGTCGGGAACTATCAAAGAAATATATTTCCTCTACCGAGGCCAATTTACATCAAAATATATATATGTTTTTCTATTCTCTATCATTCTATGCTTTTCCGAAAACATTTAAGTTCTAAAAGGGTTATCGGTAAGTGAAGAAAAAGGGAAAAAAATAAAAACGAGTTTTTGTAAAATTCGGTAAAAAGGCTGGTTTGATTAAAAAATGCGAAATTGAAAAAGTATAAGATAAGTTGATAAAAACGTATAAAAAATGAAATCTCCTATCAGAAAAATGAGCAGATATGATTTTCTAATTGTTATGCCGATTTCGAATTTCTTTTTTTCTTTACATGTATATTCTAAATTTTACGTAAGCAATTTTTGAAAACAAATTAATTTTCGAGTATCTTATAATTATTTTAAATAAGGAAACTCTAACGGCTTAGAAACAACTCTTGCTATGATAACCACTTGTCTAACGTGACCTGTTTTGGATGGTCCTTTGTGTGGTCACTTAAGAGGTTTTAATGTATTTAGAAGCTATCATTATTCAATGTATTCATAATTATTTACATTTTTATCTCAACCGGTGTCGATATTTGACACATATCCAACCCAGACATATCTTTATCGAGTCTCTTCCGCATATTAAAAGAAATGAAACTAGTTGGGAACAAAATAATTCCTTTCTTCGAACATTCTCTCTCATACATTCCTGTTTTCCCTCGTGTTGCTGGTAATCATTGTTTGCTCTTTAGTATTTTGCTCGCATTTCTGCAAAGATTACGCTGATTGATATGCTACACCTTGTTGTTTACATCCGGTGGCTGCTGACGAAGGAAATTCTGAGCCTTTGGTGAGTTTTTTGGCGCGATACACAAGACGTTGCGTACATTAGCCGAGCCTCGGAAAGTCCGCCTACGAAGCAGCTTAAGATTGGAAAATGTAGGCCAAATTACACTTCTGCCTTCCTCAACTAATACTCACAGTAGCTCGAGGGTTAGGGATGGGGATTTTAAGACATCTTGTAACGATGCTTAATTGTAGACCTCGTTAGTCAACCCCATATATTTCCGTAAGAATTTGTATTCGGTATTTACCATTTTTGGGTCACGATGTTTCGAGAAATATTCTGGGAGTAGATAAAAATTTCTAACCGTAATTCAGGATTATGTTAACTCAGAAACAGTTCTATTCCTGGAAGTTAGAGGATTGTATTAGTTTGACATTGTAATGATTCATATTTACTCCAATTCTTATTTCCCTACTGGTTTACCACCTACAGGAATTTATGATCTGTATCGTTTATAGCGCAGTGATTATTAACAACTATTCTAAACCGATTTTACAAAATTTAATAGAACATCATGAATAATTTGTTGTACATCCCTAACGTCGATTGATTTAAATATCCAATTTGAGCTAGTATTTGAATTTCACAACCGGTTGTAAATAGTTCATCAAGCTCTGAAAATGCTTGCGATCCTTCATTACTATTAATCACGTTTTTTTGTCCGCTCTCGTCTCTAGGCTTATATATATTAAGGGTTAAAAAGTAGCTACTTTCAGCATTAATGTACAACTTAATTTCTGGCCGATGAATTTTAAGGTAGATTCTTTTACGACAATTTTTCTTACTCTCACTGTTCAATATGTAGAAAAAATACAGCGATTCTCATGAAGATGACACAGATGATCTTATATTATTTCTGCAAATGTTCATCGTTGAAAACTTCTGCGTATGTTATTAAGTGTTTAGGCGGGAACCATTAAATTATCATGTGAGTACAAAGCAATGCTCCTATTTTTTGTGGTTTACTTCAGAAAAAAAATTATTTGAAATTCGCAGCTGATTTTACTTAGAAATCGCCGAGTTATTTAACTTTAGAGATATATAAACTTTGGAGCTATTTACCAGATTAAACAAAAATCTACAAATCAATGCGAACATTTAAAGAGAGGGTTTTAACAGAAAGGAATTTAATCTGGAAGCAGTAAGAATCTTATATGAGTAAGGTAATTCTTGTTACTCCAATTTTTGGCTTCAGCCACGATATGTTATTAATAGGCATTCAAATGTTATTTGATTTGGTTTGTTTTTAACCGTGCATTCACTTTATAGATGGCTTTCCATTGACCTATTGCACTTTAATGGTTATTAGTGAACCTTTCTGGACTGATCTCATACTTTTCCCTCTAAGAATGTTTATGCTGTGGGAGCGTAAATATATTATAATAACATACGATACTATACGTGAGTACCCCAGACCGTAATAAACATTATTATAATTAGTATCCATATTATTATTTTAAAAAAGTATTACCTTTGCTATAACTGCTAATTTTAAACCCAGAAAAGGAATTTTGAATGTATTTCAGAATACGTGTAGTATGTGCTGAAGCGTGATAATTGTCAAAGAATCACTGATGTAGTAGATTGACTCGCCTTCGCCATCCCTTTGAATATAAATCACCCGCAATAACGCTGTTCGCGAACTAATATATCTTTATTTATTGACACTGCAGCGAATAGTTGGAAAATATAGACGACCGTGACATTTTCCGTACAATTTATCTCCCGCGCGAATCGAAATATATTTCAATAACGAAACCAAGTCACGAAATAAAATTAAGTTGAATGGATGTCCCCAGCTTTGTCATGTACGGTGCGGGATGTAAGCGGGAGAAATTAATAAGGGAATTTGTTTGATAAGTCCAGAGAGTGTAAATGTGCGACTCATTTCTCAGCCGCAAAATAACGAGAATCCTCCTAATGAATATGAATAGCTCAGAATAATGGAAAGATCCGCCATCTTTCATCATCCACTTTTGCGGGTAACGAGGTTGCCGCAGAAACGCAGGGATGTCCTCAATAGGAAATAGCCTCTTTGAATACGTAGATGAATTAGTTGAGTCCACGGATTACTTGAGTAAATTTTACGCGAAAGTCTACAAAGTCTTTGTTGCGTAAGAATATTCTAATCTGTATATAACTCGTAGAATTTGCTATACTAAGGTAGCTCATCTGAGACATATCCTATATCACTATTTATTGAATGAGCTTGCCGCCGTTCTAGCCTTTGCTATTGAAGAACATGTAAAATTGTATTTGGAGTATGAATAGACTTTCTCAACAAATAAAATGAGTATTATCACTAACCATTTTAGGAAGAATAGTGTCGAAAAATATATTATGAATAACCTGTAAATATAAATAAAAGAATTTTGTTCTTAAAAATGTTGTTAATACACATATAAAATTATTATTACCTAACTAAAATTAATTTAATTTAAATTATACCATTAATTGTTACTAAAATACCGTTTCTTTTTCCTTTACAGGTGAGTTTTACCTTCCAAACGATTGCAGAGAGGCATTCGAGTCGTGAGTAGAATTTGTCTCGTCAAATTTATAGTCCTTAGGTTTCAGTGAGAAAACTTCGTAAAATATTCGCCGAAGTGGAGGGTTACATCTATAGTTCAAGCTTACAAGTATCATTTCCCATTAAATGAAAGGAAAAACAAATAAAATGTTACATCAGTTACGTTTGCTACTAGGAAATGCTCTTATGTGAGATGTCGTTAATCGTTACGTTTGTTATGAGCATTATGTTTGCGATTTAAATTAGTCCATAAAAGTTCCACAAAAGAAGAATTGTAAATATATATATTGTTTCAAAAATATTTCAAATTATTATCTCGTAGAATTATTTTGTAAGCTCAAAATCTTAAAGCAATTTCTATTGAATCACAGCTGCTGTAAGCTTATTTAATAGGATTTCTTTGGAAAAAAGCGTCGCTTTTTAAAGCATTAATCTTCTCTCCACCAGATATTTTGGGTTCAAATCTACAATAAGTTTTATGCATTTTCTTAGGAATGTATGTTTAAATGGATTTGGTCAAATAATTTTATAGCATTTCTTTCCAAGTAAGTAAATTAGTATATGGCTGGCAATCAATCCATCAACTCGGAGACATTTTTATTAATAGTGTAACTATACTATTCCTTGTTTCCACCAACAGCATGAAAATACGTTAGGTTCCATAAAAAAAAACTTAAATATCAAAGAAGGGATAAGGGTAGGATACCATTTGCGTACAAAGTTTCTTTGTATATGCGATAGTAGTGGTACTGTATTTCAGTCTTTTCTATGAAAGGAAGAGATGAGACACGGCTGTTAGTAAATAATCAGAAAGGAAAACTCCAAAAGCTGTAATAACCAATGAACCAACCAAAGACTTTTCTAGATTACGTATTGGATATTTTTAATTCGTATTAACTTAAATAACACAAATCTTACATGATATAATATTCCTTAAGGTAGTTGTCCATCGCATGATACACAAATTCCAACACTAAAAAGCTACTTAAATGCTTATCATTTCCACCCATGATATTCTTATTATTGATTCGTCCCAATCAATTCCTCTTTCCAACTTTTCAATACTTCCATACTCCTAAGGCGTACGTCAGAGCCAACCTCAAGTCCCAAAAAGTCTTCCATTATTACTCCTTTATTATCAACTTCTCCCAGAACTCCTCTCTGATTCCTTTCCCTCATATCCGATGGAGAAAAGACTTTTTTTTTGCCTCCTCTTAACAAGTTTTGCGGAGGACGGGAGTCATTCTTATTTCACAAAACTTTCTAACGAACGGAGTCTTCTGCCTAAACAGCTCATCCATTCGCGCGGGTTTCAACCCCTCGGCCTTCTTAACGTCATATTTTCTCTCTTTTATTCGGAAGGGAAAAAAATAGAATGCCTTTCGGATTCGGAGCTCTTAGTCTCCTGATATTGAGGAGGAGAAAGACATACTCGAGGATTTTTTAAGAAATACTATCCGCTTTTTCCATTTTACACCCGTGCCAGAGTATTTGGTACGCAATCATTGAAACCCTGCACTGAATTTGCACGTGGCCACTGAACCCTTTCTCTATGTAAGAATGCCACAAAATGTTCACAGTTAATTGCGCATGTTTAATAAAATATCAGGTCATTCATTGTGATCATTAAATAATCTCGATGATATATAACTAGCTAATATACATAATAAAATATTTAACAAATATGAAAGTCAAGAATTCTATAAAATGCATGCACGTGTATTTAATCAAGCGCGAGGGATTTCGTGATTTTCGAAATAACAGTATTTGTTTCGTCGAGATGTTAATCAAATTAAATTTTTATTAATGTAATTAATTACACTTAAAGCTATTGAAAGTTTAAAAAAATATAAATTTCAATACATGCACAATTAACATTCTGCTTTTCAAATAATTAAATATTTCACTTTTTAATTTTAGGATCAATATGAAAAGTCGTGATTAGGTGGAAAGCCATAGTATAAAAAAAGATGAAAAATAATCGTTTTTTGCATAATTTTTTTATTTCTCTGCTCTAATTTGCGTATTTTAACCTTCATTAATATATAATCATTAACTGGAATTTGATCAAGTGGATGGTATCATAGGCGAGAATACGAACATAACATTCCTGAACGTTCAATGATCACTTATGAATCACACTGGGGATATCTTTCACGGGCCGCATGGAGATGCATGAGAACCACTTTTCTAAGATGAATAATATTAACAATTACCTCCTTACTGGGAGCAGGAAGAATCTAATTTAATCCATGTTCATAACTATTATTATTGATAAACACAGAACCGTTACCTAAAGAGAAAAATCTGATTAGTTGGGACTCGAACCCGGAACCTTTGGTTTTGAGTGCTAGAATGCTATCCGCTCCACAACCTCGTCCAGTAATTAGATGGTGATTAAGGGAACGGTCCATTTTTAATAATAGGAATATTTTTTCAAGTCTGAATAAAGGTTACTATTTCAATGTTAGTAGCGTTACGAAGCTTTCAATTGTAGTAACGTTACGATGAAGCATGCTTCAGAAATTTAGATTTACGTTTTATACTCAGTGCATTCCAAATAAAGTGAGTTGAATTCAAACGAGAGATGAATAGTATTCGTACTCCGCTGTAGTCTGAAGGAAAGAATCGTCCGAAATTGCTGTAATTGATAAATATTTCAGCCCTGCCTAATGCCGTTCCATTTTAATTAAACCGTTTCGCCACGTTAATAGTAAAGTGACCGTTTCCCTCATTCAGCACTGGATGCGTTTCATTTAAAGTCTAAATTAATGCGCCGCGGGGCCAGGCGGGCAGCAATTGAAATATAACGGTATTAGGGCCACTTTTTAGTCATGTCATCGGAAAAGAAAATATTTCTTGAAACTCCGCGAGGAAATTTCAGAACGCCGAGAGATGAAACGCTCCCGCAATGGCCCTCGTCTCTTTTTTTAAATTGCGCTCAAGCATCGCTCTGGCGTTTATTAGGCCCCACACAAGCCATATATCTCCACAAGTACACACCCAAAGTCTTTGAAATTAGGCCACCAGCGCCCTCTCGTCTCTCTTTCTCTCCAAAACAAAGGAAAGTTGCGCTGCGCTGGCCAGCGAGCCCTTAACTGTCCAGAAAGCAAGCGGAATTCCTTTGTTATTCCATCCCTCTCCTCCACCATCCGATGTGGATAGGGATGGATAGCTTAGCGTAAATTCTGGGACAGGGGACGCTAGATAACCCTCCGCTCGGAGGTAAGTGCATGAGTTTTAAATGAAGACATTTTGTCCCGCCTAAATTAAAAACGGTATCCTATATGGAATTTATTTCCGGGCTAAGCATTATTACTGCTCCTCAAATGTGGGTTGAAGTTAAGTTACCGACCTACACATTTACTAATGATGGTTGCTTACAAACAGTCGACTTTAGATTTTATCAACCAGAGTCGTAGCCAAGGGGGTGGTTTTGGGGGTTATTTACCCCCCAATGAGAGCACAGCTAACAATAAACGAAATAATGCGAGAGGGTGGTCTCTCGCAGTTATGCCTAACAAACACAACTAGTGATTCGCATAGTATACATGTTACAATAATCGTTTTCTATTTTCATTAGCTTTTGGGCGGATTCCTGCTCTTGGATTGTGGCAATTTTGTGTATACTTCATGACTCAAAACTTCCCTATGGACAAATTCTGGATACGCCCCTGATATCAAAACTTATTTGTATCTCTATGATGCATATAACCGATACAATTCCTAACAGTATCATCGATTGTTTAATACTACATCTTAGCATGAATCTTCATCGACATGGGCGACCTCTATCCGAAGTCGAATGTAGTTTTTCGGAGCTTCTCGTTGCCATTTCGCCTCTACAAGTAGGTAAATGACAATATCTCTTTTTCATCTGTCTATCGCTCCTCCTGGTCTCTTAACATCTCTTGACGCCCAATTGAGAGATGTTGATGAATAATCGTTTTTGTTTCTTCTCGATTTATGCCCCGTCCGTATTAATTATAGTAGTATAATATTTTTTCTATAATGTCGATTCCTCTTGTAATCACCCACACTATATTTGTGAAGGTGATGGAAATTTTCCTTAATTTTCCATCGCTTGCAGAACGTTTGAAGTCATAAGTAATTTTTCTCGCGCTATATCATCGGATGTATATTTTATCGGCTATATAAAAAGTTAAACATTTGCACAGAGGGAATAACATATAATATTTATGGTGAAAAATCGGTTTTCCAAATTGTCCTTCGATGGTTTAGGTTTTTGTCTTATTTAAACCCATTTCAAATAAAAATAATTATAAGAACTGTGGCCTACCCATCATCACATAGTTGAAGTTTAATTGCGACTTACTTGCAAGTACAGTATATACGTAATAACTGTTATATATGCTTCACTGCATTAAAAATGTGCTATTTCTATTACTTTGTTTCGAATTGCATAATTACCTCTGAATTCGTTAATGTGTCTTTTTATTCGTTTCTTTAAAGCCTTCCTGAAACATCTTCATTAAATATATTTATTTACAAGTGGCCGCCAAGAATTTTAACTCCATTCCTTAGAAATTTAACCGATTAAAGCCACGTGAATTTTGAGGAGTCTCTATTTTCATCGCAATTTTTATCAACTCTAAATAACATATAAGGTTGCATTTATTATATCTGAAATATTTTAACTGGACACATAGTTTGCTTCAGAGAATTCTAGTCACCACTTATCTACCTAGCTAAAACAAGACAAAATACCCTATTTTACATATGTAGGCATTTCATCACTATCTTTCCAGCGTCTATTTATTCTACAAATCCAATATATTTTGCTTCTAACTTTTTGTGAACATCTTTCAGATTTTCCTTCCTGCCCTAGGGATAATTTTCTCTTGTCCCTCGTTTTATATTAATTCTACAATACATACATAGTTTGCTTTTCCCTTTTTCTTCTTAATGCAATACATTTCAGTATTGTACTGAAATCGTAGGAACCTCAAAATTAATTTCAACCCACCAAACTGCTATAATTTTCCACAGTTTTCTCTGCGAATTGATTACTCCTTCACTTAGGCTCTTCAGCAAAGCGTATTTTTGAGCTATCTTAAAATATAAATCCCTCTAAGGTAGACATTTTTATTGCTTAGCGCAGGGGCGTATTTCCTTGTCAGATGTAATAAAATGAATCTCTTTGACAGAGAAGTTTAAGTTACCAATCTCTACCAAAAGGCGTTGCTCTCACGAGTATGAATTCATCTGTAATAAGTGTGTATCTCTTATTTATGTATTTACAAAATTCAGTTGCGGTTAGACGCAAGTCTGGTGGAAACTTAACCAAATAACAAAATACACCTATTTTAAGTCTCAAACAATACACAACAGCATGCCATCGCCCACTTTTCTAAACAACATCATTTACATTCCGGAATAACACTACTCTATTTACAAACAGTATTATAAATCTCAAAACTACAACAATTAACATAGCATCCCCTAATATTCCTACTAATGCATGTACATCAAATAATTCCCATAGCTACAGTTACTAAATTTCATAGTCACAGTTTACAAAGATCTATTTCAAGACCATATGACACTTCATCGGTTAACTTTACATCACGTTTACAAATATACATATAATTACAAATATTTACACATTTACTCAACTTAATTACACAGACTACAGCATCTCCCTCAAAAATCTTTTTAGTTTGTTTTTCGGTGTGGGTTTGATGACCTCTTCAGGCAAAATATTCAATTCCTTAACCCCCCAATTAATAAACGAACACTTTACGCTATCAGTCCTTTGTTTCCGCAGCTTTAACTTCTGCTTATGGTCCCCTTACTTCCATTATTAAATAAATTATTCCGAATTACGGTAAGGAAAATGATGAAGATGGAAAGATTTAAAAGGTATTGCCTACTCAGTTGCACTTAAGAAACATTCCCTAGTTTTTTCATCAAGGCAGCAAAAATTTTCCGCGAGAATCAAAGGACGGCAACTTCTTGAAAGAGTTCAAAGGAAAGCAGAAAGTAGTTTTATGACCAGACTCGAAAAATTAAGGCGTCCAAGGAGGAGGTTAAATAGTGCCAAAAACACCCGAAGAGCCTTCACCAATTTAAAACATTCTCACGTTAGAGAAACGGGCCCATTTTTAGCAGGTGAAATAAACGCCCCCTTTGCCGAAGTGAGTAGTATACCCTTTCGTTACTCGCTAAAGAGATTGGACTCGCTTTATTTTCTGAACATGCCCCAGAAAGGGGAATTGTATGCGCATATTTTGAGAGGTACTTCAATGGCGTAGTTTTCCATTAATTTCGCTCACTGCTTGAAGGAACTGTGTTCGGCTCCTACTCATTTCGTTGCTCTGCGAATGGGATTTTTCCCCCGAAAAACGGATTTACTCGTGTCGAGGATGCGTTTAACTTCCTTTCTATAGTAGGAATGCAGAGTTATTAATGGGTCGCTCGGCTGAGCCATATTTTCATAACGATGGAGCTGGGCTAAATACTGATTTTGAACGCTTCAAGAGAATCTACATCAAGCTTCGATAAAGACCGGTGTTTTCTCTGTCGTCTGCATTGTCTTTAACGTATTACGCTACACAAGGAGCTTGCAGCTATAGAATACTATTTCTGTCAAATATTATGGATGTTTCATTAAAACCTCCCGAATTTCAGTGTCTCATAGAGCGTAATGCGTGAATGATGGGCGAATCAATTCACAGGGTATTCAAGAATAGATGATAAAATTTATTTTCAAGACTAATGCGCCTAAAACCTTCCAAATTTCCATATTCCATCGGCCGCAGTGGTAGAATGTTTATATTGCTAACGTTTCAATCCCAAGGTTCCAGGTTTGACTTCCGGATCTTAGAATTTGTCTTATTTTTTGTTAAAGAACGGCTGTGTATGTTCGTCAATAAGGAAAATTATTCAAATGGATTTATTCGTGATCATCTTCCTATTTCTATCAATGAAGTTATTATTCTTATAATTTTCTTCCGATACAGGATGCCTAGCTGTATCATTACGGTTTTTTTCTTCACTGACGGTTTTCAAATACTTATTGGTTTACAGATTGATTGATTTTGAAATATTTTTAAAATATTTTAATTACTCCATTCCACTAATTATCGCTGGATACCATTAATTATGATTGAGTTTGAATCTACAACTCCCAATGTTCTACTCCTGCACATCCGTCTATTATTTCGTTCCGTTGTAATAATATTCAATTAGACATTACTCTCTTCCGAATGATTGTGACTCATCGATTAACGCGTTTATTAATTCCTGCATCGATAATGTCATTATTTTACGGTCCAATAACCAACGATGCATCTGCTTTGAAAGACAACAAGCATATGCTTAGTTATGTTGATAATATATTATTGTGCTTGCAGAAGATGCAATAGATACCCGTTTATTACATATTTATTATATCAGCAACTCGCGTTTATTGTGAGTACAATAAGTAGCTACGTGTGTCTTTAGGTTGATACTGCATTAATGTGATTTTACAGTCGGTTCAACTGAAATGAAGAATAAAGTAACTAAAGGTAAATGACAGGAAACGCAGAAATTTATAAAGAAATAACACTCCACTCAACTGTACTTCGCAATCGAATTATCGGGCAGTCGCTTTATTTAACATCGCGCTGTTTCTGGATAATATGAAATGAATAATTTACATAGCCTCGCTCTAAAATTCCCACAACTCGACGAGTACGCTGTCCTAAGGTCTCCGTTCCGTAGGATACAAGGCACGTTATTAGAGACACAAGATGACAAAACACTAGGCGACGGTGACAAGTAGTTAGCACCCACCCACCTCACGCTTCGGGATGCTCGCTCCATCTCCAGCTAAGGGTAAATAAGTGGGCAAGGCTGCACACACGTACGAGACTCGCATCCAGCCTCCTTTGGACGCGTCTCTTAGGTTACCTCCCTCGCAATCCCCTTATCGGGACCTCCCCCACGTCACCCCCACCCTCTGGAACAAAAAGGCAAACCTGCTTGCTATGCATGTCCCCGTTCCATTCCTACCAGCAGCCGCCGCGACTGCTCGATCTCCCGTCTTATCTCTTCCGTTCCTTCGCCTTCCTCTATCTCCACCCATTTCCGTCTACCTCTCCCTTTAGGTCCATTTAGTCTCATAGTCCGTTGAAATAAATTATCGTCTTCCTGGCGATTTTCGATCATCTTGGATTACCGGATTTAGATTTACATATTGATCCTGCAAGGTGCCTATGGCGTTTAGCAGGGGATGTACAAAGACCGGCAGTCCTATCTAACACTTGAAGTCTGTTAGCTTCTCTATGTTTATTGGGAGGGTCAGTAACAGTAATAACATTGTTTCTGCGTGACGCTTTTTTTATTCTCTCTAAGAGTTTGCGAACGTACAGGAATAAGAAAATCGATTATACAGACGACGAGATCTGTGCTGGTAACTTTTTTGAATAGAATCCGTCTATAATTTAGGCCCGGTATTGTAATATAAACTTAAAAATGGAAGAATAAATATTAACCAAAATCTTTGCTTTAAAAAACTGTCGATGTATAAGAAATTTCCCTAAAGTGAACATTAATTAAAATCCATTTTAAACACTTTGTAATACTGGGTCATAGTCTTCTATTCTCAAGCAATTCCCCTCAGGGGGACTCCATTATAACCGAAACATTGATTCTGAACCCAAAATTTCCTTTCACAATCTCATTAGTTTTGTGTTGAACCATTTGTAAATCGTTTACCAAACCTATTTTACGAGGATCCAAAATCAAGTTTTCTTCACTGAATATCAGTGGTATAATGATAGAGTTTGGGTTGAATGAAACTAATGGCGTCTCTGTAACGATTCTTCCGCGGCATAGTTGACCGATGAAGATAGAGAAGACCGAGATAGTTACATTCCTCCATCAGGTTCCAAAGCTTTTCACCCACGAGTGGTTAACTCAGAAAACTTTTCAAAGAAATTACCCAGTACTTTTCACGAAAGAATATTCGATACGTTAATTTTTACAAGATTTTACTTCAAAATACATCCTGAAATTTCACGCAGGAAAATGGTGAAGTTTGACATTAAATCATTTTTAAATCTAAAGAACCTTTAGATAATGAATTTCTTATTACGTTCTTAATTAGCTCAGGTTCGGTGGACTGTCTTTGGACGAACCATCTGTCTGATGAAACCTTTTTTTCGGTCACCGCAGGAACTTGTCAATCGCGACGTGTTGTGAAACTTCTATAGCGTTGAGAATAATGTGCTGATGTTATATAGTTAGCCGTATACTTTAAAGTCGGGGATTTTTACGAGTTTAACATATGATTTCAACAGCTGAATAACAGATTATTTCCTTCTCAATACATGCCTTTCTCGTCGATCGCAGTAGAATAATCAGTATCTAGTTCGGAGGTTCACAAACGTCCGAGTAGGATTCATTTACAACGGTAAATGAGTTTTCCACTTCTAAAATATACCACCTTAGTTTTTTGCTTAAACCCTCAGATTTCGTTAATAGTCAGTTTGTATCTCGTGTGATATCGCATCAGTTTCTGAGGCTCGTGTATTACGGCATCTCAATACATCTCTGTTCCTCTTTGAGGAATTTTCCTGCATCCGTTACCAATGGTTTGGCCAAAATACTCCCAGCGTGAAATTCCGCCTAGCCTCACATGGATAATTCTACGCCCGTAGCGGCGCGCGCAGAATAGGCAAATGCGGAAATGAGCCGTATTGTACGCCAGAGAAACTTGGCGACATCATAGTCCCTCTTAAGATTTTATGCTAGAATTGTCATTCAGCTCCGTTAAGTATATAGGACTCGTGCTTTACCATTGTGCGTCGCCCGACTTCTCTTTCCTCGTATCATGCTAAACCTGTTTTCTCTTCGCAAATTCACGTGTCACCTTACCTAAAGCGAGAGCTTCTGTCGTTTGATTCGCACACGAGGGATGCGCATGCGCGAAATGTGCCATGTATTTTGTCTGAGTCTCAACGTGGGGATGGGAGCAAGACCGATGCAATGATATTTGGAGAGACTGAGATTATTCGTTCCGACAGGACCGGATTCAGATGTAAGCAAGGCAGTCGCCTTAATGTATCAACAACAGGGAGGCGGTCAGATGTTGTTTGGGGCCGGAATGGTGCACCTCTTTCTTATTAATCTGAATCATAGAATAGCCCTTTATGAGTTCAGTCGTTCATAGAATAATTATTCAGAGGGATATATTCGAAAAATGTATTTATTCTATACCAATCAGCTATATCAGAAAAATGTATTTATTCTAATTAGCTCTAAACTTACGAGATAAACGGAGTAGACTGGGGACTTTATGTTCTCAAGAAAAGAAAAAGCGATATTTCCGAGAAATTTGAGATTGAAGTTCAAGCTCCAAAATTCGATTTCATTCAATAAACCATAATATTCTTCTAGTGCTGATCACTAAAGGCAAGTGATCCAACTCAGGCTAAATTGATCATTGAAAATTCAGAATTTGTTTTCAACTATTCACTTGGTAATTTTTATGCTAATGGTCCGAAGTACAGAGGTCAGAAAAGAGAGTTATTTTCGAGCGTAAGTGTTGTATCAGCGGCCGTTAATGTTCCGCCTCAGTGCCGTTATGTGTCATAGGTCTCTCCGCTTCGGAAAAGTAAGCCGATAGTGGTATCCCATAGTTTCCTAAATCGTAAAATGCATGGCGAAACTTCGAGAAACTAATCTAGTCTCCCATTTCTGACTATAATATGCAGTACCCCAAATTAATTGGTCGTTCTTGATTTGTGTGTAAAAAGTACTGGCCTTCTCATCCGCAATTTCATTAGTTAACTCTTTCCGAAACACGGCGATATTATCATCTTTAGCTGGAAAGTTTTTGGGTCTCCCGTTAGGCGAAGGATCGCCATAGTTTGAACAACTTTCACTTGTTAATCGCGTATGCTTTTCATGTTAATATATTCCTTTATTTCAGAAACAAAATGTATTACCAGTAAATTGAGCATGAAAGAGGGTGACGGATACGATAAACCCATGCTTTATTTATGTCACCTTAAGTGAATTTTACTTCACTTTTGCAATTTTCTATCCTTTTTCTCAAGACTGTATTCCCATTCCGTCTAGAGCGGAACTTGAAAATTGACAAGGGATAGTTCATTAATTCATGAGGAATTCAATAGACTTAATCTTATCGTGTATACACTTTATCTTAACTTCTGATGTTAAGCTTTTTCGCTTCTGTTTTTTCTTATGTTTAAGTTTATAGTTTGAGCTAATCGTCTTGACCCAAGAAAATTACTTGTTAAATCGCCCTTAATTCTCCCTCTCTGTATCCTCCAAATATGTATGCATCTCTCAAATATCCTTTTGCTATGAAAATCCCTGTTTACTTGACTCCTAATACGGCACTAACAACGCCAGAAGCAATATACCTCATTTAACGTTGGCATAAGCTAGCTACTCGATCTTCATTGTACAACTGTGTTTTACTGTGGAGCCAGAGAGGTAGCCATGGGGGTGATTTTGGGGGTTCAACTCCCCCACCATTGAGAACAGAGCCAACAATGAACGAAAATATGGCCTCTCGCAATAATGCCACACAAACACTGCTGGGGATTCGCAGCGTATACATGTTAAATTAATCAGTTTATATTTTTATTAGAATTCGGTAAGAAGTATTTCTGCCCTGGGATTGTAGTCAATTTTGTGTTTACTCCATGGGTCTAACCCCCCGCCGTGGATAAATCCTGGTTACTCCCATGTATGGAGCACCCCTGATCATCTCGCCGCAAACGCTGGGTTTCGTGCAGTGGATCCCGCGATTTTTACCGCCCTAACTCCCCTTTGCAGGGAAACTTTCCTCATAGCATACACCTTTAGCGGAATCTGACAATTTGAAAAACATCGGTTTCCCCGCTTTCGGTTGCACTTTTTTTGCTCCATTGAGTGCGATAAGGTCTGTGCAGCGTGTCTTGCGCCCTAGAGCCATTTCCCTTTCTCCCTCTTTAGCCACGCTCGTTTGATCTCACTTACTTCCTTTAGAAATATTTCCCCTCCTCTAAAACCATTGTTCTCGCAAGTCATTTTCTCTCTCCCACTTCTTTCCACACTCTTTATCTAGGCTTTCTCCTCTCTCCCCTTTATCCTCCCCCTTTGTGTGCCTCTTACTCCTCCAAACCCCTTTTGCATATATTATTACGTCACTTATCAACCTTTCTCCCCCGCGCCTATTCTTCTCTCCCTTTCCTACGGTCGGGATCTACCAGCCCGACATCTAACGGTTGAGCAAAGGGTGGGGAATAGTAGATGTGTAGCGTTTGGTGGAGTATGTATC
Source organism: Ladona fulva (assembly GCA_000376725.2). Classification (NCBI taxonomy): domain Eukaryota; kingdom Metazoa; phylum Arthropoda; class Insecta; order Odonata; family Libellulidae; genus Ladona; species Ladona fulva. The sequence goes on along the minus strand of KZ308487.1, from coordinate 409,745 downwards.
TATAGGATTAGCGTGGATGTCTGTGAATCGGAGGGGGTTGCGAGCTGGGAGAGCGGGGAAGCCTTGCTCCTTCGTGTGGAGGATTTTTTTGGAGGGAGGAGAAAGGGAATCGAAAGTGGATGAGGCGATGCGCCGCTAGTTTGGTAGTTATTAGGTCTGTGGTAGTGGTTTCATATAACAGCTATGTACGTGGATCAGAATCTTTAAGAAATGGAAGACTTTCATAGAAAAATAATTTAAACCAAGTCGCAATAAATGCATTAGCCAATGAAATGCAACAGCTGTGTACATAGTATAGTACAAAAGACAGATTAAGTACAAAATACATAGTTCAAGAGGTACACATGATCGTTTTCTTGTTACTTGTGGTGTCCTTGCAGTTCGAACATGGCTAAGGTGGCAAGGTTAATCAATGCATACGTTAAAATCAATTTACAAACCTCAGTGTTTGCATTGTTAAAAACGGACTCACTAAAACATCATCAAATACCACTGAAGCAGTCACAATCGTATCACTCTGTAGCATGAAATCAGAAATTACTCCGAAAAAGTAGAATTCACCGAAATCGTGGGAAAGAGAAATGGGGAAAGTACAATCCATTCATAGGAATTTTTCGCGTCACCTATCCCAAAGTATATGTAAGTTCTTCAACTTTCAGGGGTTCTTCAACTTTTACTCATCGTGCGAGCGCGTAGGAATAGATAGTTGCAGATGCTAGTCATTAATGCACATGCAGGAAGTTCTTTCGCACTGCCATGTTATTTTTATAAACAGTATTCAGCTGTGCGAAAGCTCAGTCTCTTTAATGGCTGTCATTTCTTCAGTTCTGAATTTATCTCCTGTTTCAACCATTTCGATTATCATACCCTTAAGCTGCATCTTTTGCCGAAGTATTTCATCAAGGGTGATTGAATGATTAACATGCGTAGTAGCCATCCTGTGGGACATGATTTAATTCTATGAATGCTACAAATTAATCTATACTCAGTTTTTCCCCGGAAAAATCGTCTTCCTGTGGAACTTAATTTTCTGGGCAATATGAGCAAGCTTTGTTTCATCGATACTATGAGGCTCCACTAATTCCGTTCGCATCAATTTAATTCTATCATAATTCAGTTCTGCATGCAGATGTGTATTGAAATCTGATGCTATAATTGAATCATATCTCTTTCCGATCTGTAATTAATTACGACACATTAATCGCAGTACCTTAAGATGAAGGGCTTCCATTAGTGTTGATACGAAAGAATACCCGTGGATTATTTTATCACAGAAAAATGTTAGATACTTTTGCAGATAAACTAATAGTCTGGTCAGGGTCTCAGTATTACTTTCAAATCCTATGAGCAACGTTTTTTTGCTCATACCATTAATCACCATACTGATTTTATGCTCAAACAAACGTGCGATTAAATAATAAATCGTGCTCCCCTCTCATTTCTACGTTCGCCTTAGATCTTGATAATTCTCATAATCCTCCCTAAGCTCATCTATTATCTGGAACCCTTTTGTATATCTTCCTCTCCTATCTTCTAATTTTCCGTCAATCTTGCATTTAATCGCATGATCCTCCTCAGATTAATAACTATCCCGTTGGTTTTTCCCTTTCTCGGTACAACTTCTTCTTGACGAGTTTTCCTGTTATAAACATTATCCACGCTGTATTTCTGCATTATTGTTCAATTTAAAATTTTTGTTATTTGTAAACATACAATCATGACCTGTTATACTTTAACTACTTGCGTAAAACCGACTTGGTTAAGATGACTTACGTTCATTTTAAACGAGTTTATTTTTCTTCGTGTTTATAGTAATTAATTATCCACATATTCTATAATAAAGCTTTCAATAATTTGTGATTAGACGTATTAATAATTCAGAGCTCTTCTACCCCTCTGGTTGTTTCTATAAGAATATCTACAGACTATATCTATATCTCCAATGGTAATTAGATCACGCACAATTAGATTTGAAAAATGAAGTTGTACGATTTTTTAACTAGCTTCATGCCGCCATTTCTTTAGCTTGACTATTTGAATTGGTCGTCTAATCCGAATAAAATGTCATTTGTACGATTTTTTACGTATGAGTGAAGCATGCTGCTTTCGTGGAGATACTCTTTTTCATATTGTCTCCAATAAAGTGTTATCCCTGAAGACTTGAGAAATTAAACTCACCTGAATCTATAAAAAATTCCTTGCCTAATTTCCCTGATAGAAAAGTCTATAACACCTTTTATTTTCTGAGAATGGAGTGCTAGAAGTTTTCCAAGTGAAGTACAGAATTCTTTCGATCAAGACAATCAAAATTTTTGAAAATACAGATGTGCTAAGTGAGCAACGTACATTTTCCGAAATGTTTCTTTAGTTTGCTTTCGTATCTTCCGTCTACGTGTATGCTTCCCTCGATTTTCTTCCCACGCTATTTGCTTTCCCTCATCCGTGTCATACCTTTATCTGCAGAGCTTTATCCCTTTTTATATCTCCTCTACCCGATACTGACGTTTCACACCGACACAATACCCTGTTCGTATCCACATCTTTCACTAATCGCGAGATTAGCTCTGCTGAGAATGAGGGACAGAAGAGAAGGAAAGCAAACGTAGGAAGAAGCGGAAAAGAAAATGACAGCGGAAGGGACAAAGAGAATCGGAAGTCGTCAGAGACATAGAGGGACGCTCGGGATGAGAGATTCGATGTACCAGTTGTAATGGTGGTGAAAGCACTACGAATCGCCTCGAGAAGGTACGACAGCAGGAGAATGAACCGTGGCTGTATAGAGGGTGGGAAAAGATGGTGTTAGAAAGGGAAGCAGTGGCAGAGGGGGCGGAATGCAGTTTGAACCTCAAAAGGGTGAATCTACGAGGGTGAGGTGAGGAGGATTGTGAGTGGGGGTGGGGAAGGACTGAGCGACTGTGCCGCCATCTACCCGTCCTCGCTCGTATAGTAATGGCCCCGGAGCGGTGTTAATGACGCCGGCAGAGGCTACGGGAGAAGGAGTTTGCACTGTGGTCCCGAGGGGGTCAAACAAGCGAAGGAGACGTTGGAAAATGGGTGGTTGGTGAAGGAGGTCTTCATTTTTAAGGGGGAGATATTTTGAACAGCCGAACGGTACCGATGAAATGACAGGGCAACAACGTCGAGATTAAGCATCTCGAGGCTGACGTTGGACTCTTTAAGAGGGTTTGGTCTTTTTTTGGAAAATTTAAGATTTTTCTCGTAAAAATTTCGTTCGGGGGAAAATTTGCTGCACAATGAGATTATCATATTCGGTGATGCACAGGTATAAGAATGTGCCTGTTTGAGCTCCACCGGTGAAAAGCAATACTATATTTATTAAAGAGTTCGACACTATGAACACTATAAAGTTTTTTGTTTTGTTTGTCTCGGGGTATTGTAGTTTCGAATTTCATTTACTGAATTATAAATATCAAATCTTTTATTATTCTTCTTCACGTACTTCCTACGTAATATGAAACTCTTACGAACGTTATTGGTGCATATCGTAGAAAAATACTAGCATTAAATTAAGTGATTAAATCGAAGTTTTTTCAGGGAAATAATAGAGCCATAGAGGTTAAAGAGAAATTCGTAAATCAAATTTACTGTGATTTTACTCATATCAAAGGATATTTTTTTATAATAAGGTATTTATATATACCACTGGTAATTTTAACAAGATTCAGATAGAGAAAATGTATTATTCATGCCGAGGATGAAAAGAGAAAGGTTTTCGACATGATTGATGTAAAATCATTGATAAACTTCAATATGTTATTCGTTTAAGTGATAAGTAGGATAGGAATTTCAAAACGGGATAGAATTAATTTTTAATCGTCACTATTGATTTTACTTATGTATTTATATAGTCAATTGTAAAAAAATCAGTCAATCGATGATGGAAGTTTAGGACGGGCCCATCAATATTTTGAGAAGTATATTCCAAATAGGCTCAATAAATTACTTGCCTCGTGAATATTACCTTCGGAGGATATGGTTGCAAAAATCGGAAAGATGTTCAGGCGGTATGGATATTGGAATACGTAATGAACCCTTGGAAAACAAGACTTCCTTCTCCGAAGCCGTTATCCTTTGTTGATCGATGTATTTGATCACCCAGTAATCTCCTTAACTTTGTTTAATCTAACTCAAAATTCATTTAAATTCTCTCTGCCTAGGTCGAGTGCAAACACGCATAAAGACATGGGGATTAAATGAGGGATGTTTGAAAGCTAACAGAGGTCCGCAAACGGAATAAAACCAAAGGCAATGAATCTAAGGAAGGTCCGATTCGACCCATCGAAATCTATCGGAGCGGAGAAAATAGCTACGCACATTCCATCCGAGCCAATAAGATCCGCAACCGCGGAGACTGGCGGGAAAAAAACAGCACCGAAATTGATAGGAAACTTCTGTTAAAGTTCCGTGAGAAATGGGCCCAATATATAAAGGCACGAGTTATGAAGGCTCGTAATGAAATTGAAAGAGGGAGTAAGGGGTCTGAAAGGGGAGGATACTGGTAGCAAAGGGGTGAGGTCAAAGGAGTCGAGGGGAGGAAACCGAGAGAGATTGAATCTGGGGTGAGTTTTAAGGCAGCGAGAGAGTTATATAAGACGTTTCAAGGTATCTGGATGGGATGGAAAAGTAGCTGCTCAGCCCTTGGAAAGGTACGTTTTGAGGAAAGCGATGGGATTAAGAAGCAATGGACAACTTGCGTACGAGACTGGAATTGGTCACAAGTTTCTCGTCCGACCAGAGGTTCACTGCGAAGGATGCGATGGTGGGGGGGCAAGAAATAAGTCTGAAATTATTGGATGGTCCATCCGAAGGAATTTTGGGATCGTTCTAACATAATTGAGATCGTCATTATATTGGTTTGAGTTGGGAATGATTGAATATGCTCCGTGGAAACATTTTCAAAGTTAGAAATAAGGAGCGACCCGAGGGAATGGGATCCGTCATCTAAATTTGATGAATTTCGACATGTAAATGCTTAACTATTGACATTTTCATATGTTGTAAGGAATCCTTTCCACATTCAAATTTAAATTAAAAAATCATCATCCAATCTGATGTGCTGGGTTTAAGTTTCTCTACAAAATAGATTCTTCAGATCCGGCCTCGACTTCGTGGCAATTCCCCATTAAAAAGAATAAGAAAAATAACATGAAATAATGATGTAATATTACATTAGCAGCATATTAATTTTAAAATGATTTTATTATGTTCAAACTCGGCGATAGAATATCAAATCTACCTTCTTTACTGAAATCACTCCAAAATTGATGTTTTTTTTGCTTTGATTTATTTAAAGTTATTTATTCAGACGTCATTAAAATATTCCTGGAAGGCTTTGATTTCATTTCGGCGTAAATTTTAAAATGCAGCAAAATATATATTTACTATAAGCAACCGGATTAAGTATGCATTAAATTACTTTTCCGAGGACCGAATTAAACGCATAGGGTACATTTTTTTGATACGTTCCTCAGAGCATTGACCAATATTTCGGTTTAAATAATTCACCGCTATAGGGTTAACTGTTAACTAAATAAATGATAAAGCTGGAATATTTAATACATTCGTCATTGAACCACAATCTCTGGCCCGATCTTGATTTAATTTGTGTTTATTTTATTCACGTATCGGTTTTTAGGTATTTATTTATTAAAAGAGAAACATAATTTCAATTCTTTGATCTCTTTTGCCAGTTGATGAATGACATTACTAAATATCCTTTATTTTAAACAAAAATTTCGAAATTGCATGCACAAATATCAATTTAGAAGGATGTTTCTCACAACTCATTTCACTACGAGTATGGTATATTACAAAGTCATACATTTATATAAATCCGTGTGCTAATATTTTGCGATTCAGACTTAATTTCTATCATTAATAACATACTATCTCTAAATAACTAAGTATACGTTATTTCCTAAGGTGTCCATACAAAGTAAAATTCTAAATCCATCCCTTAGTAAAATTTAACGCGGAGAGATATTGTGGGTTCCTATTCAAATAAATAAATGGATTGTGGTTATAATGCATAGCACCCTTCTGAATCCCATGTAGCCCCTTTTCTTAAGTGTCCTCGCTATTTGTACATCTCATGTTCAGGAATGCACTCTCCTAATAGTCATATGCTTTATGCCAACAATTCACAAAACCCTCGTGTAATTATTTTAGCCATCAACAATCATCTTGATTCGCTTCTCTGTTGCCAATCTTTTCTGAGAAGAGAGAGAGAGTTTCCATGAAATCGTCATGGAAGTCTAGGCAGGTTAGGCTTAAACTCAGCAGCACAGTTCTCGGTTAGCCGAGGTCTCTCTCCGATATGGAATGAGTTTTGGATATAATTGAGACGTCCTGCATATCAATTAACAACAGTTTGCGACCATGTAGCGAAAATGATCGAAAAATTCAATTTAAAACTCAACAATATGGAAAACCCATTACTTCAGCAAATATGGTCATACAACCCTAAAGTTTATAGACGTAAAAAAAGGATTAAACAACCCAAGCTCATCCTATATAAATTTAAATTTCAACCATATAAAAGGCATAAAAAGAGAAGCAATCGGTAATCCGGCACCACAATCAACACATTACACTAAACAAAAAAATATCAATCCATTTTAAACAATAAAAACATTCATTTTCACAACACATTACATTTTCACCTCTTATCGCCAGGCGGTTTGAACATTTAAACACCCAATTAAGCTTCATTGTTTGACCTAACCTCTGTCATCTCTTCTTCTCTGCATCTTTTCCTTACCTATTTCCCGAAACTGAATCTTGGAGAACCCAACATACACCCTAACCTAAGTTCCCGAACCTGCGCCTCTGTTCTGTTCACTGATTGGCTCTGACCCCCGCCTACCTACCCTGCACCCGAGTTACCGCCTATAAATGCGAGAGCCCACGCAAAACAGGCAATGCTTGCCAAGCGTCACCGAACCTAAGAAAATTAGGTGGATCCTTTAATTGGCGAGTTTCAGTCGCAGTGAGCCTCTTTTCCACCTAAATTTGCACTTATTTTTAGTATATTATAGAAATCGATGGTAAAATACCAAGGTTATATTTGTGGAAAAGATCTAAAGATATTGCAACTTATGGTAGACGGAGTGCAGCGAGATTATGTTTACAGAAATAGGGAATCAAATATCTCCAGGAATGCGATTTAGGTAAAAGGCAGAGAACCTCTAATTTCTCATTTTCTCTGCGGGTCTTGAACCGAAACCAAACCGAAAAACGAAACCAAAGAAGCCTTCATATCTTCGGAGATAAAACCCGATTCCAAACCGGTAAATTAAAGTTCTCGAAGTGAAATCAGTAACCATCATTGTTTTTACAAGTTTAGAAGAACTATTGCAATTAAATGCTCGGAGTGAAAAACAACAGATCTTTGGCGGCTTTCTCAGCAAAACCGTAATTATAAACCGGTTTGGAGGTGGCGAAACGGGAACTGAGCCGAAATTTGGTGTGCATGACGCTTTACTGTGAAAGAGGAAACATAACGGGAACCGAACAGGATACCGAAACGAAGAGGAAAAAGATATGTTTGTCAAAGTGAGAAGCGAATATGGACCACATAATTAATTGTCTTGAACGCACAACGATACCGGAAACAGGCCTCTAATTATCATTACTAAATTAAATTAATTAAAGTAATTATAACTAAATAATTTCGCCACCATTTTTTATTCACATACGTATTAAAGAATTCTCATCGCTGAAAATATCGTCTTCTACAGTAGAAACATGAAAGTTGATAGGTGGGCTCCCGGATACCCGTTCGACTTCAGTGAAAGTGGTCCCGGGTTCGATTACCGGTAGAGGCCTACGTCCGAAATGACACGTGTCGAAGCACTTTCGAAAAAGCTAAGCAAAGCGATAAGTATATATATTCCGCTCCACCCGTACTACTCGTTAAACCCTTACCTTTACTACTGCATGTAGACTCTTACTAATTTTACTATATAGTATTCGGCATCCATTCCAACCTCATCCTCTTCTGTTATAGCATCAATCAGTCTAATATTGCTCTCACATTACCACAGATTTTATTCTATCATTAAATTAAATTTAATCTAATAAAAACAGAATGTTAAGAAAACATTTTTTGGATGATTAGAATATATTGTATTAGTAGTAGTATTGTTAAAAGTGCTTCGACAGCTAAGGTCATTTCGCACGTGAGCCTCCACCGGGAATCGAACCCGGGACCGCTTTCACCAAAGCCGAACGCGTTGCCCACTTGAATATATTATAGTACATTATAATCATGATATAAATTACACTCACAATAATTGATGATTATAATATACATTATGAACATCAATTATTATGATTATAATATATATATTACATATTAACCCTTATAGTGCCAGGGGGCCGATCTATCGGCCCACGGGGTATGTGCGAAGAATGCCACGGGCCGATCTATCGGCCCGGTGTTTTTACGCTCACGCCTTTTCTTTTTTGTGCGTCGGATAGCTTTTGTAGCCATATTTTTAGTATCTGTCATGCTTCCTTATCAATATTGACTAATTTTCATTATGAAAATTAATTATATGTTCGTTTTTTTGGCTAGAAGAGCATAAGGTGTTTTCTGCACCGTAGCGTAACTTTTGCTGCGTAGCGGATGTCATATCTACTTAATTTGACCTTGTCTCATCCGTCTTTGTATTACTATCAAACTCGTTCCTCTTTTCGTATACACTTTTCCGATGACTCACATGATTATTTATCTCAATGAAAATGAGACATTTGATCTTTGCTGTAACATGAGCTTTCTCCATAGTACCCCTTTGTGGAGCCTTTTTTTAGCGTAGGCAATATCTACGTAATCTGATGTTGTATCATTCGTCTTTGTACTACTATCGAGTTCGTCCCTCTTGTAAACACCTTTCCGTTTACTCACATGATTTTTTATTTCAATGGAAATGAAATATCGTATATTTGCTGCGACATGGACTTTCAGGGGCGATGGCAGTTGCCCTTTTGGTGTTGCTTTGGAAAGACCGCAGTGAGTTCTCTTCTTCGATAAATGTTTTTAGGCTTTAGGTTTTTATAATTCTGCAAAAGATTGCCAGTAAATAAAAGGTAAGATATTTTCTTTAAAAAATATAACTTTTTTCATAACTCCACGATTTTTTTACGATCTTCACCCAATCCTTTACATATTAGAATACGTAAATTATGCAATTTGTAACTTTTATCTCTAGAATATTTTTAATCCTGTAAGCGATAATGGCGAAGCATTTAAAAAATGAGAATATTGAAAGTGTGCTATTTGAATCATCTGACAATGACCGCGAGTTTTCATTGGACACCGATGATGAAGATATTAGTTCATCGGAGAGTGATGACTCAATTACCGTCCTGGAGGACTTACTTTGGCTAAGAAGCCTAGGATATCTTCCTCCTAGAGTTCCCTGTCTGAAGATTTGGATAGAGGAGGAGAAGTAGCTGATTCCGGAGAAGATGTTTGGGAGGAAGTATTTGAGAACAATGATAACCCTCCCAAATCCCATTGCTAGTATCAAGAGCTACCAGGACCAAAGCATGCACCTCCTCCAACTGCTGCTCCGATTTTTTACTTCTATTTATTTTTTTACTGATGCTCTTTTGAAAACACTGGTGAAAGAAATAAATGCTTATGCAAATAATTTTCGAATGTCATGTCGAAATCTATCTCCAGAATCTCGTTCACGTAAATGGACTAATATAACATTGTCTGAACTGAAAGAAGAAAAGGTTATCATATTTTCGTGGATAATTTTTTTGTCTGTTCCACTGGCAAAGGACTTGTATGAGCTAGGTTGTTATGTTACTGGTACCATTCGTAGAAGTAAGAAATTCTTACCCAAACAACTGACACAACAATTTGCTGTACGGGTGAAGAGGTATTTCCACCAAGGCCCTATTCTCGCTGCTGGCGTACGGGAGAAGTCACAACGTTTTCCAGTAATATTATTATCCACCAAATCGAAAGCAGAAAATAGTAAACACTCAAGAGAACGTATAGGTCAGAATAGAGAATTAGTGAAACCATCAGTTATACAATCGAATAATGAATACACGGGTGGAATACACGCATCAGATATGATGTTGTACACATATCTTGATGAGAGACGGACTATGAAATACTGAAAAAAATGTGTTTCAACATATTTTCGCGAATGATCCTCAATAGTTATATAATTTACAAAGAAAACCTCCCCTCTGAGAAAAGCCCTATGTCTCGTTTTAATTTCACTATTAGTACTGTTGAAGATCTTGGGAATGAATTGCTCCTAGAGAAAAATAATAAATGTGGAAAATCGGAGGAACATGTGGGACAAGACAAGAAGCCGTTAAAAAAATCACCTGGAAGAAAGGAGGACTGTTGTGTGTGCAGCGAAAGGTGTGAAACAGGGAAAGGGAAGCGAAGAAGAAGCCGTACAGTCTGTTATAAAGGTCTACATGGTGCATGCTATCCTAAACATAAGTGCGTGAGTTAAATTGTGAGTGGGACATTTAGGTAAATTCATTGTAGATATTTACAAAATAATGTCAAAAGCATAAGAATTTGTTCGTGTGCTAACAAATAATAGCACAAACTAATTATGTAAAAATTAATAATGTCAAAAAATTTTTAAGAACAAATTTTTTAATCTGAATGTAAAAGTTTAAATTTTTTAAAAATAAATTTTATAATTTACATTTTTTTCCTAAATGTATAGAAGAGATAACAACGTAAATGAACCTTCTTGTCATACGTGCAAGTATCAAGAGTGTATATAAAAAAACTGGCTTAAACAAATAAATAGTAGGCTTAATATAAATTTTTGAATACGAACATACAAATTCGTAAAAAAGCCCTGGCATTTTTCACGTATACCAGGCCAAAGAGGCTGGCACTAAAAGGGTTAAATTTGGTTCCCGGAAAGAGAAAACCGTTTCGACAGTCGATGGAGCCGCGTAACCGGAACCGAATAGAAAATTTGCGAATTTTGACACCGCAGAAAAAACCGAAAAGCGTAAGGTTCAGTGCCCCGTGCGGAAAGTTCCTTGATTTCCACCAGCGAGCTTTTTTCTCCTTTTCCAATTCCGGGCCTCGCGGGAATCGCAAAAATGGCCCAAAATTCCAACTTAACGAACAAGGTGGCGTGTTTATCCCTCCCCGGCCTCCTTATTGCAGGGATCCATCGACGGGAAAACGGTCTTCCTCGGAAGGCGCGCCAAGAAAAGACCCTTTTATTCCTCTTTAGCGGTGTGAAAAGGTGTATAAAGGAAGAGCGGGTTGGGAGTGAGGTCTCGAGGAGAAGGGGGAGGCGACCAAATGGAATTGTGGGGTTCTTTCAATCCCTCTCTCTTGCACACAATTTGGATCCGTGCCCAACCAATGCTACGGCTTCTTCTTGAAATGGAGCCCTTTCTTTCATTCTCGCCTTTTGCCGGCCGAGGAAAGCTTCCAGACACTGTGAACCCGTGCCATTCGAACTCCCATAACCGACTTTTTTTTTCCTCACACCTCCACGCCGATAACCAAATCCTTCTCCTCATCCTACGTCTCGCCTCTTTGACTCGCCCCTTCACACCTTTATCCTTTACCTCCCATGCTATCTTGTTTTTCAGAGTATATTTTTCCGATGTTTTCTCAAATTTGGTGCTTGGTATTTATGTGGGTAGGAATTTTTCAATTTCTGCTTTCGTCATCATCCTTAAATTAGCAAACATAGGAAGTACCCTAGAAAAATCGTCTTTCAATTGGAGTGTTGCCCAAATTCAGATTAGTTTTTCTTTTATTTATTTATAGTTAACAGTTTTTCTTCTCTCCCGAAGATGGCAAAGTAGTTGCCGAAATACGTTCTAAGAACAATACTTGCAAAGCGCGACCACTGAGAATCATAACCCTTGATGGTTGGAATTTTTAAATGGTTAGTTTGCTCGCAAACAACTGCTTTGTGAAACTTTTCTCGAACTATAATGTCTTATCACAGATATATTCCTTTACTTGTAGACTCTTTTAGTTTTTCTTAATTATTGTAAGGTTGAGCTACCTTTTGATCTACTTTCCAAGATTAAATTCTATTCGACATATCACTGCAGGAAATTTCTCCATGTGTGTAATTGATTCGTTAAATTCACGACTTAGATATCTTCTTTGGATTACCTTTTTGCACTATAAACGTCATCTTTCTCCAAAAGATGATATTGAGTGTAAATGCTACATTCTTTTTTTTTTCTATCACTTCCAAACACATGGTACCGAAGGAAAAGTCAATAGTGGTTTTGCTTACAATATTGGGAAAATACGAGAGGAATCAATCCAATCTATATGTAACGAAGCGACATATTTCAAGTATGAATTTCAGGCGTCTAGAATTTTTCTGCCTTTTACTATACTGATCAATATAGAACTTTCTAACGAATTTGTACATCCCCTCAGTAGAAGGAAGGTGCTACTTAGCTTTGACATTTTTATCTCTAATCCTTTGCCTCTTTTTGCTTCCAAGGGCTGATTTATTCGGATCAACATTTCTAGTGTAGACCATTCGGTACTTTCTTCCTACGCTTGTATACTTTGATCAGCAATATTTTATATATTTTTTTAATGGCTTTTGTATCCCTGGGATCCGCATGTATTCCATGTCCATAATAATTAACATCTGAAAATTCCCGTTTCTGGAGCTTTTACATTTTCTGCATATACAAATTCATTTATTTTCTCTTTTTATATTCTTAATTTCTTGCAATTTCATTTTTCGGTGTAATTTACAGCCTTTCACTGCAACACAAGAACTCGTTGAGGCAACAACCCTATAAGTACCCCACTCTTCTTTCGAATCGAATCAATATTTTTTTGCAAATTATCTTCGCGTAGTACTGTAACCGAGACCGAGATGCAAAGATGGCAAGGCGTGTACCTAACTCCCTTTCAACAACTCTCTCGTCATCTCTCTCTCTCGCAGCGGACCTATTTATGCAAAGCATGACCTTTTACGCCAAGTCCTCTTCTCTCACGGTAGTAGCGCAGGAAGAAGGGCATTAAAAAATGAAGAAGGGATAAAACACGGTTGACACGTATATGAGGAAAGTCTCTCGGAGGGAAAAAACGTGTGTAACCTTAGATGTCTTTCGCTTCTCCATCTCTGGCTCCCACTTCACTCCTTTAAAAGATGCATCGTTCCCCAGTTCGTTAGCGCTTCGTGGTGAGGAACGGTGCTCAATGGACTTGAGTGGATCACAGAAGTTTGATTGGTGTTTGAAGGAGGAATGTGACGTTTTGTTTTGCGGGGGATCGATTATTTAGAGGGTGTTTATGAAAGGTGGGGTGTTTCGGTCGGCGCTTTTGATGGGATTGTAAAATCTTAAAGAACGGTGACGGTCCCGAAGCTAACTACTCTCAAACACGGAGTTGCTTTGGGTGTAATTCCTATTTTACTGCAGACGTTCGTCGTTAAAACTTTTCGGCAATAGTTTTTATAGTCTTATATAATAAATATTTCTCAATGAAGGCCCCCCACTTCAACAAGGAACTATTGATTATCTACTAATTACATTATTTGCGTTAATTTTCTATAGTAAGCTCATTTAATCAGAATGAACATGAAACAGAATGCAGAGAGGGTCTCGATTAACCAAGTGAGTAGCGCGTTAGGATTTGATGAAATATATTGTGAAATGACCTTAGCTGTCCAAGCACATTTAGCAACACTACTAACATTTTTTTAAATACGAGTATGTCTTCTTACGCTCAAGTATCAGCGCCCCTGCTCCAAATATTGATGAATTTTTCATTTGTTTTTTGTGATACAAGTGACAAACTGCTCGTGAATGAATAAATACGAAAACTGCTATGTCTGTGCCTACTAAATAAGACAAATACACTTAGTAACTTCCACAGATATATCTTTTCAATTGTGACTAGTTGTATTCGATACATCGCCTGATGATGTTGATGTATCGGTGAAACAAGTCGCAATTGAAAAAATATATCTTTGGAAGTAACTCAGTGTTTTTGTCCTATTTAGTATGGCTCCTTTCCAAAAAGTTGAGGTTGATCAAATCAGACATGTGCCTATGCCTGCGTAAGTACGCTACAGTCCGCCTTTCGGTGTATGGCAGAGGGTGCATGCACCTTGTCTCTATATCTCCAATCGATTACTTTCGCGTATCGTTCGCGGAAAAAATGAGTTCTTCAATCGATTCGTTCTAGCATCTATTTCCCTGATATTTCCCGCGGTATCCGAACGGCCTATGTAACATGGTGGACGCATTATATCGGCTACATCATCTGTGAACGTACTTTCTCTGAACATGTCCTGCAGTTGAACTCTTTGCTCAAATCTTTTAACTTGTAAGGATTCCGATCCTGCGCCCTGAAGCATCTAAGTAACGCTCACTGATTTATCGTAGTACTTTACAAAACGTATCACCTTTCTCTGCAGGTTTTCTAATTCCCAAATACAACACTTAAATAATACCTGTCCGCATGTAATAACTGAAATAATTGTCAAATTTGCAGAATCGACTGACTCTTTTATGTAAGCCACGCCCATGCGAGCCCTTAAAAAGTTTAATATTTAAGCTACACTCCTAAGCAAAATCATCAGTCTTGCGCAGGTACTTCTGTGTTACCAAATATCTAAGTGAACTAAAGCCCATTATTTTCTCCAGTGGGATCGAATCGAATCAATATTTATCCCTCTTCGAATACTTTACAACACTACCGGTGCAGCCGATCCATGTTTTATTTCCCCTTCACTAACTCCAACACCCCACCGGATGGAGAGAACACAATTGCATTTTTCATGGCGGAATGCAACCCTCCCAATCTCGCGAAACAATTCCGAGAAGCAGATCCAGCTCCAGCGATATCTCTCAAGAGATCGGATTTCATCTCACGTCTCTTCTGACTCCAGCGCCGGCTTCTTTTGGTGTCATGATGTCTCGCAGTGCGCGTGTCCTTAATGCTCCTCTGGGATGCTGAGCTAAAAGCCTCTCCAAAAACCCCTTTCCTTCTTTCCACCCATCAAAACATCTCACCCCTATCCGTTTCCCAGCGAAAAAGGCACGGGCGTATTCTCGAGAACCACCGCCTTCTATAAGGAAGGTTGGATCGTAGAGCGGTGTAAGTCATAGTGCGTTGGGGCTCAACCCTAGAGGGTCCATCATGCGGCTAGCTCTCCCAAGTGATGGAGTATTGGATGCATAAACAACACCTTTTTCCCCTCCTTTCCCGGAGCGGAATATTTTCTTTGTCCCGCGCATAATAAATAAGGTGGGAGGGTAAAAAGCTTTTCCCGCACCGCTCCCTCTTTTCCGGAAATACGAGATTGGTCTGATGTCTTCCTCAGCTAGGGTCGTTTGCCCCGGGCCATCGGTAGGTGGGAAATTGTGGTTATTTCAGGTAGGTTCTTCCCTTACAGAAAAGGGCTTTTTAGTTCAAATTGGTAACTTTAAACCCTATATTTTCTCCGTTCGTGGGTGTAGCGGTAAGATTTAGGAGATACAGGTAGAAGCTCCGAAATAAATCACTCTTGATTTTAGTTGCGTGTGAAAATCTTTCCTATCTCATAGAGTAAGCGGTTGTACTATTGGAGGAAGGTGATTATTTATGATTTCCAACACATTTTTGTGGAGCTACGGACACTCATTTTTCGATTTCTTGGGTTATTTTTATATGAGAAAATGTTCTAAGATATATACTCCTTATATGAGAAAATGGTCTAAGAAATCATGTGAAAAGATCAAAATGATCGAAATCGATTCAAGGAATTGGGATTAATCCTATTAAGAAAATTTTATCATAATGTTACAGAATTCTCGTAATGCAGTACGTGGTGTGCAGTTGGAGAGGCTTTTGCATACCTTTTCCTATGTAAAATACTTAATTTTTACCTCTAGGTAAACTAATGAACTACTTCATATTTTGCTTCGTCACAAATTCACAAATGTTACCCCTTCGAATGTATTTGTGGCAAAATTACTAATAAATCATAATGTTGAGCACCACGGCTAGTCGTGGAGTATATTGTTTACGTGTCTCTTTATGTAGTTCTTAATATCCAATGCCCATGTACTGTAAATGAAATGCTATCGAGAAGGCTCAGGATATGAAATTCCGTGGGATTCCGAATGGAATTTCTAATTAATTACATTCATTCGCTCTAACTAAATGGCTGAGTCCTCAAAAAAAGTTACATAACTTAATAACGATGTGGTTAATTATGGTAAATACGCTATGAAATAAAGTCCCTGTAAAAACATCATCTGCATTATCTAGTATCATTTTTTTTCCTTTAAATTTTTGTATCAGAACGTAATCTTTTTATCAATTAGCAGGGGTATTTATACAGTTGATGTACTGATTCTAATGAAGGTCCCTTCAAAAATCACAGTAGAAGGCCTAGATAAAGTTTTCCACTTTTGTGATTTTTTTTATATTTTTTGGGAATTTTTGCTCTCTATGAGATACTAAGTGTAATTTCTCTTTTCACCAAAGGCGAACGCGTTACCCACTTAATGATCCGAAGGCCTCCTTCTCCACTACTTAGTATTTGGTGATAATGGTTGAGTAAGCCCATTATGGGCAAGAAACGGTGATAATATAAGGATAAAGGAAAGGAAGGTAACTTAGTAGGTTGTAAAACCTACGAAAATCCCAAAGGAAGCTATTTTTCACACTTTTTATTCCTTTGTGATAATGTAATTTTTAGATAATAATTATTGAGATGCATTTAAAGGACCTAAAAAAATTATTCACTGTTACTCTACATCACAGCTATATTTTAACTCTTGGTATCCATACCACCTGCTTCACCTAGTCTGATTAAACTCTACTTGCTCTTTTCAGCAAACCAATACCTGTTCTTGATTTCGGCCTAGGTCTATGCAAGAGCGCCTCTCTCCCAAAGGACTTCCTCAGGAATTGAATTACGTCATTCAAATTCATAGTGTTTTTGTAAACTTTTTTCATACAAAATTCCACCCATTCTCTCCTCGAAGTGGTTAAAAATACGCCTCAATCCTCTCACATTGTTCAGAAACCACAGAAATTCGCAGTTCAGACAGGCGCAGGTTCAGTTCGTTTCTAGAGATGAGACGGAAAAATTCGTCTCATGCATTTTAAAGCAGCTCTCTCCGGCTTTAATTAATTTAAATCCTTAATTATTTACCACGTTGTTGCGAACGCCGTACGTACCGTTCTTCCGTTAGACGTCCTTCGTAAAATAGCGCACGTCATAGTGAAGTCTAATTTCCAAGAGTTTTCCAGACCTCGGAATAGCTCAAAAGTTCCCGTTTCTTTCCGTTCTTTGCCAAAGAGAACGGTCTGAAACACATTTTCCTCCTCATCCACCTCGAAAAATTCGCCAGGAGTACACTGCGCTGAGTCTAAATAAGACCCAACTCTTTTGAGAATAATCTCGCTCATATTCCTAATTTGACTCGCAATTCTGAGAATTGTGACAGCGTAGAAGCTATCTCTCGGCTACGTACGAATCTGAAAAAGACTAGAAATGCGGTGAGTAAGGAGGATGGTTTGCTTTCGTCCTGAAAACTTTTCAATAGCCACGCTTAAACGGGCAACGAACTAATCCACGCAAAATAAGGATTTGGATAGCAAATCCAAAGAGTCGCGCTGATAATTAATACAAAGAGGGATTTCGGACGATTTTGTCTTCAAAATTTGGGCCATTTCCTCGAAGTGCAAACCTGAAACGAGGTTAAAATATTTCATTTTATTCTTGGAAGAATTTTTCATTTTATTTTAGAAGCTGTACGAAATATATTATATACAATGATTATATATTAATTAAGTGATAAATAAGGTATACAATATTAATCGATATCTCATAAATGTTCAGGATACTTTTTTTTCTAATGCAATTAATGACGAATATAAATCTGATTCCTTCTAGTCGATACCGATTTGATCTTTAGTCTGCTTCAATGACAGAAGTATCGTTAACGCTTTTTACCACTCGCAAGAAAGCTAAAGGAAGATGCAGTAATTCCGTGTGCTGTCGATTATTGCGTGCGTGCCTCGCTCTATATTTCTCCAAGGCTTTTTTCAAAGGAAGACCACCGCACGAGATAGAACTCTTTTGTCTGTTTTGTGGCTCTCATGACGTGACAGGTCCAAAGGATGTTTGAAAGTTGGAGCGGGAAAGAAAAACGGTCCCCGTTATGGCTTCCGGAAAGGGAAAACGTTTTCCCGAGCAGAAGGAACGGAATATCGTCCTTGACGTGAAAGTTGAATGCGACACCTATGTCATCCGTTGATGAAGGACGTCAAGGGAAAGTCACAATACCATTTCCATCACGGTCATGCTTCCGGTTGGAGTGGTAGTGCGGTTTCCCCAGACGCTCCATACGCAATGCCAGCGCCAGGGGGCAGCAGGGCGTAATGGTATGAGTTCCGCAAGGCTTATCTCTGGGACCGGCACGGTTTCCGGCGTGAAATCTAGGTAGGTGGAGGTTGCTTAGGGATGTGATTGTTTCTTAGGGGGAGCGACGAGGTTTCCGTGCCTGAGTCGGATGCTCGCAGTGGTGACGGGAAATTTAAGATGTCCTTGAGTGCTTGGGGTGATATTCCTAAAATTTACATATTGCTAGATGCTCTGTGAAGGAAGTGTTGAATATGATATTTCTTTTGTGTGATGAAAAATATATGTACTGAAGTCAATAGCAGCATTTAAATAATTAAATGGCAGGACCCACGTTTTAAAAATTAATGAAATGGCCGCATAGAATTAACTTCTATGATTTTAATATTTAAGAGAACGATGTCTAACTAACAGTTTAAATCAATTGACATTGTACGTCTTTGAAAGAATACCCTTGGTGCGTCTTTAATATTTGTATTTGTTTCTTTCCTGAAAAATATATTTTATGATTAGCTATGGATGAATGAAATTTTCTCGTATGTATTCTCGTTATAAATTCACGAATCACATATCTAAGTTCTTCCATATTATGTGATATTACATAATGGTTATTAAAGATATTACAATACAACATTTTAAAGAATGTAATTTAAATGTCTTGAGCTTATCTCCCATTCAATTACTATTTTAGTATGGTGACATTTAAGCTTTAAACTAAAGGAAACCTTAATTTCCTTTCTACTGCATTATTATTTTCAATTCATTACCTTTCAATTTACATTACAGATTTATTGCTAAATAAATTCACCCAGAGATTCAGTTTATTTTATTTCAGACTAAGACATTTCCATGAAAATAATTTCTAGGAATCACCCATTAATTTCATTCTCTTATTTGTATATTTCATTTTAATTTTCAGAATTCTTATATTTTAGGGTTGCATTCGGAAAATGTTGTGGCTTTTATTCCTCAAAAATAGTTTTCTTAATGTTTTTTATATAACCTGAAAGGCTGAAAAGAAACCCGTAATTTAAAACTAAGATCTCACTGCCGGTTTCCAGTAGATACTTGAGTTATTCTAGTAAATTCTTAGCAGCACATTTCAAATGTTGTGTTTTCTCAGTTCTAATCTGTGAAAGTAGTCGTCTCAGTATTTATTCCACGATAAGGAGTTCTTCGTTACGAATTCTTCCAACTTTTCTTCTTCTCGAGAATATCATTCTCTGAAATAACTGGTATTTAAATTCCTACCGATGTGACACTTAGGCGTCTATGAAGTTGCGGGGCGCAGATTAAAATAACGACCTTTCACGCTTTATCAAAATAAATTTAACGAAGAGCATTTTACGTTATATTAAAATATTATGTGACATTGAAGGTGATAATTTGGTTTCGAGTTTTTCTCTGATTATCTTTTTTTAAATGTTGAATTCCAAACTGGATTTAATTTTCCCCTTCCTTTCTTTCCGAATTAAGTAAAACTACTGAGTGAGTTACTCCGCTACTCCAAATCTGTTTAAGAGCCGCATGCGGCCCGTGTACAACGGGTTGGACGCCCTTGGCTGAACAGGATGAACTTCCATCTCATCTCCAACAAACAGTTTTTTCTCAAGCCCTTATTAATTTGTTAAGTGACGCGAGTCAACTGTGAATGATTTATCCGTCCAGAAGGATAAAGTTTCGTTCTTCCTCCATTATCTAACCTCCAGCTTAAGCCTATTTCATTCAGCGACCAATCCCTGAAATAAAAACCCTCCTTCACTCCGCCCTTGATTGCTTCAGGCCGCCAGACCATTATCCTATCTCCCCCACTCTTAAATATCTGTCCCTTTAGTATTTTTTGTATCTCTTTAAGTCAAACAAAGCCCGACTGCAAAGCTGCCTCGTTTCTTCTTATTTCCTGAGAGGCTTTGAGTCGAGTTGGGATGGGAGTAAGGTGGATGGAAGGTGGCAAACTTGTGTTTCCTCCTATCCCATTCAGCTCCTCCCCCTTTATTCCCTTACCCCCTCCTTTTCTCGCCGAATCCCTTGTTTGTACTAAGAGAGGCGACAGTGAGAAGGGATGGAATAGTTTGATGCCCTTGTTGTCCTTCCGTTATTGATCTGGCCCGATTCTCCCTCTGTATCTCGGTCCGTGCCTCCCCTTTCCCTCTTCTTTAGCCGCCACCACCCGTCGGACCGATCTTTTGCTTACTCCTCCGACCTTTGTTCGTGACTAGTTACTTCATTTTCCAAAAAAATCGTTGCGTTTGGCTGTGCCGTCTCAGTTTTTGGTTTCCGGCCCTGGTGGAGAGGTGCGGTCAAGAGAGTTTTGCAAGATATCGAAGGAAATAGGTTAAACTGGCTGATGCTAACTACGTATTGCAGCTGTATATGATAAACTGGGAGGTTTTAAGTTCATTGGGGAAAATATTGAAGCGCGGAGAATTTTAGTGCTGAAACTAGTTCTACTTATTGTAGAATATGTTGTTATATATAAATATCATACGTTAAATATTATTTTCATTACTGAGATATTCTTTCCTGTGGAAATACTAATCTCAGTTGCGATGGTAATGCCGGGTGGTAGTCAATCTCATTTCAGGGGCACTATTAAAAATAAATATTCCTGCCTATTCACCCTAGTCGGGAGGTAACTCCTCCAAAAATTTTCCGCATGCAGTACGTTATACAATTCAATGCAATAAATAATACAATGTTATAAATAAAATATTTGCAAAATTACAATTTTGATGTACATTTTCAATATTTTGCATTGTAATATAATAAGAGATTATTTTAATCCTATGATTAAACAATTATTAATACACATATTTAGCGTTCTAGATGCAGTAACATCTTTTTCTCAGTTTGCAAAATAATTATAATTTTCATTGTAAAATTTTGCAGGAAGGGAGAAAATGTTCGTAAACTTCTTCGGGTGAATTGATCCATTCCGTTATTCCCCGTTACAGAAATGGATATTTACAAATATCTGTCCTTTGCTTAAGTGTGGAAAATTAATGTTTATGGTCCTTTCTCTAAGATAAAGCTGTTAAGTAATGTAACTCCATTATTAGGTGATCTAGAATCTAGAATTATTCTCAGTGTATTCCAAAAAGATAGAAAACAAAATACGCAGCAACTTTTCGCTAAACGGAGTGAGTTTTTCCAAGGTTTCCGGAAGTTGCTTTATTACCTAAATGCGAAAACTGCTCGAACAATGTTTCAAATGCTCACCCTTTCTTAAGAGATAAAAGAATTCTAATAAATATGCATAAATGGGCTTCTGATAAACTTAAAAGATTATAAATAGAATGTAAGAAAGTTATTTTATTTTCGAAATGAATTTTGATAAAAAGTTGGACTTCTTAATTTTTAGCTGCATCGGAGTGTATTAATTTCCCGTTTGCTGCGGGTGAATTAAACGCCAATCACGATTGTCTGAAAATACTCTAAATCGGAAGAAAGTCCACTTGCCCCGTTTTATAAAGTACATTATTTTATATGTAAGTTTTCAAAATTCTGTTTTCAAATTCAATTAAGTCAAATTACCAACAATGAACGTTCTAAATATGAAAGTATTATTCTAAAGTGTTATAATAAAACTATTTAAAATTTCCACCGCCTTCTTTCATACTTTTTCCCCTTCACCCCTGTACGTACTCTCATTTGAGAAGTTTAACCTCCAGCGAAGCTATTCAAATACTCCGTCTCCCTTCAGATTCATATTTTTCTTCCACTGGCGTCTAATAACTGCCCATATCATCTCTATCGTGTTTATTCCCATAGCTCTTCTTCTTTACTCTCTCTCGGAAAAACAAGCTTCATACGTCCCCGTTATGCCATTGGCTACATCATCCTCCCATCCATTCCTCTCTCGGTGTTTTTCCTGCAGTATATTTCCCTCTTTTCCTCCTCAAATCGAATATACCACTCTGTCCTTTTGCGAACATTTTTTCATCACATATCTTCTCTGCCCTCATTCCCGTCTCTTCGCTCAGTGTGCACACTTCAAACACGGGACACCTCCCAGTGATGCCGATAATATTCCCGTGCTTCCATTGTGTCAACAAGGAAATGTAGGAGGAAACTAGAGGGGCGTGGAGAGGTTTTTGAGGTTTGCTGTAAGCCTGAAAAAGCTAAGGCAAGGAGACACTCGTGGATGTCTGTATTTGAGAGGGAGCCTGCCTCCATATTGTATGATGCGATAGAGAAATCGCTAGGTGGAACTCGAGTGGGAGGGGTCTGTTTAGGCAAAGGATTTTGTGCACAGCGACGATGCACGCTTTCAATTTGCAGGATATGTTTGAGCGATTTCTACCATAGCAGAAGCGCAGCATTTTTTCCTAAATCGTGCGGGTTCCGCTGCAGATTGTTTGCTTTTCGCAGGTAGCGGCCCGCATCAGCAACTGCGAACGAAGGCAAAAATATGGACCACGTAGGTTAGCAAGATATGCGGAAAATACGGTAACATTTTTTTTATGGTTTCCGACGTTTTTCACCACATACTCATGCATTCTATTTGAGTTTCCGCGGTCATCACGTTTGCGACGGCGGGACCCACCGATGGGTTAATCGCTTCTTAGGTTGATTTTAGTTTCACCAGGTTGGTTTTTTCTGAATAAAACACTTGAAATGTATGCTTGAACATAAATATTTTCACTTCTCTTAAAGTGAATCAGAAATTGAAATAATACAATCATAGTAAAATATAAACTTAAACAAAATAATAGAATAAAATTTTCAGACGGGAAGGAATGTACACACATTTACAGGGGAAAATTCTACTAGCCTCAAAATTATAATTGGTAATAAAAGGAAAAGTTACTAGAATAAAAATGATACTTGTAATAATATATTTTTTTCGCTTAATTACACATACACATGCCAATGGAAAATGTTTTTCAGTAAAAAATAAAATCAATTACATAAGTTTTTCATTGAAACATGCGAGACACATAGTTGGCTCATTATCACACTTCTGACAGTAAGTTTTTTAATTTTTTTGCTTTGCTGGTAGTTCACATGAAATGGAAAAGGATTCAAGACGGGCCAAGTAGTGTGATTACTATTGTCTTGAATTTCCGAGTTTTTAACGGTGGGTATAGGAATTTTCGCTACGAAAAATGTCCGCTACAAATATTTTTCACTACGAAGTGTTTTCGCTACCAAAATGTTCGCTACGAAAAATGTTCGTTATAAAGAACTTTCGAAACCAAATATGTTTGCTAAAACGAATTTTTGCGACAAAAACGTTTCGTTAAAAATAATGTTGGCTGCTAAAAATCTTCCGCAGCGAAAATACATTGGCGGAGAAATTTTCCGGAGCGAGAACGCTTTGTACAGAAACTGTAACTGTAGCAAAAAATGTATATGCGAATATCCTGTAACGAATCTTCCGGATCCTGCAGAAACCAACCTTAGGGTGATGGTGGTACGATTCAAATCAGAGTAGTAGAGTTCATCCCAGGGCATAGAGAAGTATTTCCGCAAACTGAGAACTCTCCTACGAATACATATGTTTACATTCTACGTAATAGAGAATTCGTAGAAAATAAATATTGTATAAAGTGCATTTTTATTTCAGTAACTGACAGTATAATCCCCCTTTTAATTTTCCCCCTTTATCGTTTTAATGTGTTTTATATTCTTTATTGTATTTTCTTCTTGAGTCTTTTTAAAGTGTTTAGCCAGTTTTTGATTAACTTTAGGTTCGCTCTGAATATTTGACGTGCTTTTTATTAAGCAAAATTATGATTTCTAATCACTTCCAAATTTGATAATTTTGTAAGATATAGGTTTTTTATGTTAATGTGTTGTTATTCGTTTTTTTTTTGTTTATTTCTATTGATTTGTCTTCATGTCTTGTATAACTCTATTAATCTACTTTAATCATCAAATTTAGTTTTATATCTGTAGATTTCGCAGGTTTTTCACACCCTCCTTCTTGAGGGTGTTTTCCTGCAGTGGAGATTTTTCCCTGAGCTCTTAGCTTAGGTTTTTTAATCCACAAAGTAGTTTTCTTCATAGTACTTCTGCAATCTCTCTCTCTCTTTTCTTGTCTCATATGACGAAGGTTTAGATGTAAGAAGAGGCTTGTTAGTCTCAATCTCTTCCTGAATAACGTATTTTATTATTATTATTATCAAGCAAATCTTCAGGATAGTTAAATAACAGCATTCACTCAAAAGTAGAATCATAATTTTTACCTCATAATAAAGCGAAGCTATTTTTGAGTACCGGCACTCGTTAACTCCGCTGAGTTCAAACTGAAATTTTAATTTCTTTTTGTTTTACGAAATTTACGAATGGAAGTTGAGTATGAATTTTTGTGGAGGTGGAAATTCGTACTGATCTTCGGTCGAACATTCCCTTGTTACATCAAACGCTCAAATATCTGAATTTCGGCTTTAAAAATTTATTCATCGATCGTCGTCATATTACTATCAACATTTTCGCGAATCTAAATAGCATACTTTTTTCCCCCAAACATTTTATTCGGTCGCTTCTTTAATTCCCATATTTTTCCCTCGCAGCACGCAGTAAATTTCCCCTTCCTGGTTTTCTCCTTAGATCTCCCAAAAAGTGCGCGAGCCACTAATTGCTTTTCTACTTAATCTACTTTTTCATTTCCTCAATCCAAACGAGAAATGCGGAAAATCCTCTTTTCCTTCAACTTTCTGGCAGCGCTTCAGAAGTCCTTTATTTATATTTCAGGCGGGACTCATAATTTGAGGGTCACTTTCCCATATATCCCTCCATCTTAACCTTCGGAGCCTAATTCCTTCCGAGACATTACACCGCGGGGCAACGCAACAGACCGCAGCAGCCGCCTTCCTGATAAAACGGACCCTGCAGAATTTTAATTGCTCCCCCTAAAAAGTTTCCCATGTCCGCAAGACTACGCACGGAAATGGCCCAGCGTCACACGCCCCCAAATTCACCGCCCTAAAAACCCTCACTGCGAAATTCCGCCTCGCGATTAGTCTACCTCTGCATAAAAATACGTCGGGAACTCCCGTATCCAGTCCCGGGGAACAGGGGACGACCGTCCCGCCATCTGTTGAGCAAGTGGTTAAGCCTCCCCCTTCTAGGCATGCCCCAACGAGCACCAGGCTACAACGGAAGGCTTGGCGCGGGGAATTTCGCCGGCCTTAACCCATTCCGCTGGGGGACGAGGACAGTATCCAGTCGCAAGATATGCTTCCTACTTCCTTCTCCACCATTTTCCGCCACGCTGAGTCGCGTCGTGAAAGGAGCGCGAGAGAGCTGGCTTCACACTTGAGTTCCCACCATCTCTCGCGTAGCGGGAAATCTTGCAAATTCCTGCCTATTCTTTCGACCTTTTCTTCTCTCCCCCGTTCCCCTCGTTCGCGTTTTTCTAGGTCTTCACTTCAGCGCCGTTTCGCATCCCCTTTGACCTTTCTTTTCTTATGAATAAGAATGCTCAAAAGTTACGTCGGTCGCAACTTTCCTGGAATCATGCTGTTTTGTAATTTCCTCGCAAAATCTCATTCCAAAGTTGTTTATCCGGTTGAGTGGGCGATAATTAATTTTGTTCGCTTTCTTTTTTAATATTCTTCCTCGTTATTACGAATAATTTCTTAAAATCACGTTTTCCCCATCGAATTTCTCTCACCGTTCGTCCAGTGTTAACAGTAACATTTCAGTTTTTCTCCGTAAAATTCTTGCGTTAAATTAATCGAGTAAATATTTAATCACTGAACCTTTCGAAGGAGCCTATAGGTTTATTACATTACAGGCTGTCTTGTTACATCACCCATCCCATCCATTTTACGCTTTTTTGTGGTATTTCCGTAAACTTAAAAGAGGCCTCTTGAGAATAATTCAGAAATAACAAGTCGTGTGCTCGTTTGCAGGTATTCTTCCTTTATTCTTCTTTGAATTTTTTATTTCATATATTGTCAGTTTTTCAATAACACAATCCAGGGACGGAATCATAAGTGGGTTCACTTACTACTAGATAAAGGCCCCTTTTCAAAGGGGGGGTTTCGTCCAAGGAAGGGTTTTATAGAAGGCTGAGATCAAAACTCAGTAATACCGTTTCTTAATCCTCTATAGCTGGATTTTTTTACCTTTATGAAGCAAACGCTTACATTAAGAAATTATTTTTAAGAAAGTCATAGGATTCAGAGTATAAGCAGAGATTTCCTTTTATAAAAGGGCATCGTTATCAAGGAATATATTTCAAAGACTCGCCATTTTAGGGAATAAATGGAAAATGGTGGTAATATGAATATTGGAGACACGGCTGATGTGAAGTGTAAAAGAAAACTCCTAAGCCGTATTTGTAAGTGGCGGTGGTACATACAACAATTCCCAACTTTTTCTTTTCCCTCTCCTCTTCCCTCTCCTCTTCCCAATCCTTATCTCCCTCTACACCCAAAACGTACTTATCCGTACCCAAGAATTCAAAACAGCACACCTATGCCGTCCAAAGAGGAAAACACCCAAATAACGTCAAATGCGACCCAAGAACAAGAAACAAAACAAAATCAACAAGATAAAATGTGTCGTACGTGTAGGGCTAATGTGAAAGGGTTAAACCTGTGATGTGTCAAAGGAATAAAAATTCAACGCAATGCGTGTATGTCAAGTTAAAAGGGATAAAATGTACATAAACCAAATCACAGGCAAAAAAAAACGTTTGTTTCAATAGTAAAAGAATAAATCCCTATTCTAAGAGACCAAAGGACAAAGACAAAATTGACATAAAAAACAAAGAGTTTGCACAAGTGTAAAACCGACCAAAAATTTGAAAATTAAAAACAAGTCCTAAGCCACTCACCACTTACAGAAAACACCTAAATACGTATTTTAACAACAATGTTGTCATCATCAGTAGATAGTGAAGAATTACACGAAAATGGTGGTGTTTGTATATCGTTACTGTTTGCTGCCCTTCCTCTATTAGCCCAATAAATAATTATTCTTGGGGCATTGAGAAATACCGGATGTACGAAGATTTATTCCGTTAATGTAATCGTAATTTACTTTACAAGATTGAACGCTTAAAATCTGAGCCGCAATAGTTTGTTAACGCCTCTCAGCACAAGAAAAAATATTAAATGGAATCTAAGGAAATCCTACAAAGGTTTCGAAAAGTACACGCGAAAAAAATTCATCTATTTTTAACCTTCATGACCTGATTTGTGGAAGATAGCGTTTAATTTCTTTCCCGTTAAGGGTGTGTACGACGTTGATTACTAGCTCGGCACATGCAAGTCATTAGGTTTAAAGTCTTAGCAACACGTATTCTGATAAGAGAAAAGAATTCTCCCTCCTCATCGCCCTGCTCCCTTCACGATTCCTATCCCCTCGCCCATTTCTCACACACTCCCATATCATTTATATCTCTCTACGTCCTTCCCCTTATTTTTCACACTTCGCTCCCTTCTTTTCCAAGACGATTACATATCCATCTATCAACCCTTCGATCTCCAGCCGCTTCCCTCCACAGCTCACGCTTTTGTTTCCTCCCCAGGGAATCTCTCCTAACCTATCCCATCCTGTGCGGTCAGTGGAGGAGTATTGAAACCCTGGCAGGCATCCGCAGGTCGGCTAATTGATGGTTCTAGGATCGCGGCGTCATCCCCCCCTTCTGGGTCGCGGAGGAATAGCGGTGTATCGGGGTCCCTTTGTTCAACACGCGTGTAAACTGACGTTCAATCCCAGATGATCGGTACGAGAAGCATGGAAGATTCCAGCGTTGTTTAGAACCGTATGCGTGCTTGAAGACATTTATATCCAAGGGAGGCGGATCTAGAGAGATCACTCCCCTTGATGATTCTCATGGGAAGACACTTTCCGAAGGGGGTGATGAGAGCTCAAGTGAAAAGCTAAGAGCACCATGTTTCTACAATAACTGGACTTCTATATAATACAACTAGAGGCGAATTTGTTAATTTAAGATATATAATAAGGTATTGTCTATGTCTATGTAAGCACCCTGCTACCCCCTTTCCCGAGTGACAAGGGGTGCATGCACCATGACTCTACTTCTCTAATCGATTACTTTCACGTATCGTTCGCGGAAGAAATGAATTCTTGAATTGATTCGTTCCAGCATCTATTTTCCTCATCTTTTTCGTAGTATCAGAACGGCCCATGTTACATGGAGGACGCATTATATCGTTTACATCTTCTGTGAACGTGCTTTCTCTGAACGTAATAAATTTATCCTTTGTTTATATCTTCAAATTTGTAAAGATTCCCATCCTTCGTCCTGAAGCATCTGTGTAACGCTCACTGATTTATCGTAGAATTCTCTACGTAACCTATCGCCTTTCGCTGCACCTTTACTAATTCTGATTATTGTCCGAAACTATTTCCTCTTCGAAAGTTTCTGGATCTGTTTGTGACATTTAAACTTGTACCGTGCGAGTCAATTTCTAGTGTGTGGCAGGGGTTTCATTTAGCAAGTGTCTATTTCTTAAAATTTTTACTGCCGTATATCGTTCGCAAGGGAAATGAATTTTAATGTAGGAAGTGGTTAATCATAAAAATGTTCCTATATTTTCGCTGTTTCCGATGAGTGTATGTAACAGAGTGGACGCATAATATTTAATACTTCTTCCGAGAACGTTGTTTTATAGAGAAAATATAGAGAACGCTTCCTAAGGTTGAAGTATTCATCCTCTTTATCTCTTTTCATATCTCTCAACACCACCGACACCACCCAGATAGAATTCCTGATTTCCCCCCTCGCATCTAATGCTCCATTCCGAGATTAATCAACGCCTTTTCTTTCCAGTCATATTTCTCGGGAAGAAATCGCCTAGATTCTGCTCTGGGATGTGTGCTCAGGGTTCCGACCGCCAACCAATCAAAGATTCCATCGATCTCCAAGGGAATATCTCGTTTGATGATCGCTCGGGCGAGTGAAAGTCTCGCGAAGGATTTAACCTGTGTAATCCCTAGGTGGTGTTTTAGGGTTCCTGAATCAGTTTGACGCGTTCGCCGTTTGGGACCGACTCCTTCCCGCCATTTTCTCCTCCTTATCAAACAGACCGCCATTTTGCGTGTTTGAACACCGTTTGAGAGAGACGAAAGGTACAAGGCTTCCCTGAATAATTCGTTCGCAACGGGGTGTGAGGGCGGAAGAGCCTACTTCTAGGGTCCTTTAACCGATTGCGTTTTGGCCTTTCTTCTCTTCGCCATCGTAAGTCTTCATCTCCACCACCTTCAATCGACCTTCCACGAGCTTCCTGCATCACGTGTTGTAGTCTTTGTGGTTTTTCCAGTCTAGTCACACTCTACCGGTTCCCTTTGTTCTCGCAGTACCGTTAAACCGCAAGTTTTTAAGTAAATGTTCTCGAGTGGTGCAATGTCGCCTTGTATTGATGAAGCAAGAGAGCGATATTAAAATATCTTTTCGCTGGAAAATGTTCAATAAGAAAAACAAGTATATTCAAATACGCGCAATAAAAATGAAAACAGCCAAGAAATGTTTCGATACAACCCAATCCCAGGAGGAAATAGTCACCTCGTTATATCTTTCGATTTTTATTTCGAAGTACTCGTTACTTTTAATGTAATATTATATTGTTTAATTGTGTTACTGTTGAAACAGTGTTGTACGTCGTTGTTTGATTTATTTTCTCTCGGGTGTTTCCGCCTTTTCTTTCTCTCCCCTCATAGCTTGAGCATATTCCCTCACTCTAGGTTTTTCTCTCAGAGACTTCAGTCGAGAACTTTTCCGAATCCGATTTTTCTAATTGGTTCATGCAGTTTTCTAACAATTTAACGTACTAAGTATTAATATTTATTGTAGTTATGATTTGTTATTTCTTAACTTTGTGAAAGGAAACGTTTTGGACATAACCTCATCAAGTAAAAAGAGTGCACCATATTTTTAACTATCTGTCACCTCTGTGAAAAATCATTCTCTCTGGAAGTTCCATTCCCGGGTTTCACGTATGTACATGTATGTACGTATGTACCTCACGTGAGTATGATTCTAATTTATGAAACGCCTGTTTGGACTCAAACGATTTTATCCCATACAGAGAAACTGAACTGTTTATTGGTAAGTTAGTTTATCGATCCGTTTTTCAGCTAAGAGTGTGAGATATTTTAAAAGTTTGAAAAAAATAGTTGTTGCTCAGTAGAGAATTGATAATTGCTAAATTATAGGTAGGAGTTGCTGAATTACGTATACCGATATTTCATCATTCTCGCAGACAGGACTTTTTACCCATATCTGTAACATTAGTTATAATAGAATGCATACCTAAAGACAACATCTGCCTAAAATTTTGTGCGTTTTATTCTGATTTATACTGTATATGTTATTGTATTACCTAAGTGTAATAGTCGTTCGTTAAGGCTCTATCCCGACGCCAGTCTAACAAAGAAAAAGTATTGGTGAATAAATAAATATCAAGTAGTTAGTTCGATAAAATGTGTAAAAACAACCATCAGAAAAGCTTCATTAGAAATTTTCACAATTATCTAAGAATTCAGAAGGATAACGCAAGGTTCAGTATTTTTGTTGGATGAAGAAAATGCTCGGAATACCAAATCTTCTTTCCAAATTCTTTGCACATATTTTGGCTGGAATCTCACTTTCTAGCAATATTTAATCGTAATAACACCGTTAAGTTGGCTGTCATTTTGTCTGCATTTGGAAGAATTCCTATGAATAACCTACGAAAGTCCTGATACAGATGTCCAAAGGGACACGAAGCAACTGAGGGATCATATACGTTTTTTCAAAATCACTCTTAAAGCCTTGATTTCCCCTGATATGGTGAGGATTTTTTGCTATATCGAATGCAAAGTAATGGTCCGAAATGAAAAAAGGTAGGAATGAAAATATTTTTTGTGCTTTTTTACGTATATAATGCTTGTTTGAAAGTGGCCTTCGGATAGCCATGGCTAAGGCGTTTGATCGGTGAAAGCGGTTCTGGGTTCAATTCCCGATCACGAGCGAATTAACCTTAGATGTCGATGCACTTTTAACAACTACTACAAAAGCTGAAAGACCACTTCGAGCTTACTCTCTCTCGATTGATAACTAACTATAAAAAATGAGCTCTAAAGCCTATTCATCTTTTGACTGATTGAATGTTGATCATCTAAGACTCAAGTATTCTGCTACATTGAGATTGAAGTCTAATAACTTCGCCTTCTCAGTGCTTTTACGAAGAGCTCCTCGGTTATACATATGCATTGATTTTCATAGACTGATACCCAGGTCTTACTTTCTTCAAGGTGTAAGACTTTCAAATGTTCTTGCAACAACCTGTGAACAATCCGAAGCTTTATCGTGCATTGAACTGTAGCTCGGGGAAACTTTTAATATGCTTCTTAAAAGTTTTCTCAAGTTCCTCTTCATACGGTCTATAGTCTTATTATCATCTTCCCTATGATACTTGTTGCTATTCTCACATCCATGATGTGTGTTTGTAGGTAAATCGTATTTACGGTAAGTACATCCGTCTCGTGTTTAGGTCTGCTCCCGAATTTTCACAACATTCTTTCGTTTGTTTCGTTTATTAATTTCCGCCATATATTTATTATATTATAATATTAATAATAGAATATTAATGGAAGGTAAAAAACTGTCTTGAATGGATATTTCAATATTTTTCATTTAAGTGTAATGTTTTTCATTTGTTTTTTTTTTTTGCACAAGCTAGAGAAAAATGTATATTCCGTTCACTTTCCTCTGTTTTTTTCGTGGCTGTAATGATACGAAAGCTGCTTGAGGTATGAATGATGCTTAATAACGACATTGACTAAGGTCTCTCCTTTCTGAATACTACGAAATGCGTTACTTGTAAAGTCATTGTGCTTCACATATGTGGTAACACTTGTTCCGCTTATAGCATTTTGTC
Source organism: Ladona fulva (assembly GCA_000376725.2). Taxonomy (NCBI): domain Eukaryota; kingdom Metazoa; phylum Arthropoda; class Insecta; order Odonata; family Libellulidae; genus Ladona; species Ladona fulva. The sequence goes on along the minus strand of KZ308487.1, from coordinate 377,515 downwards.
TCAGTGAGGAAAGCAATGGCAATCTCACTTCTCATTTTGCCTATTCGCCTCAGCCCACTTTCCAAGGCCTTTCGTTGCTTATGGTGAAAAATGAGGTTCAGACCAGCCCTCGGGCTGAAGATTATAGAAAAATTCACACGTATATGACATTGACACTAATTTTACTTTTTTATGCAAATCTAATATTTTTCAGATTATGATATGTTTGTTTGAGTAATAGTCGCGTATTAATTTGATTCATTTTTCCCCTCAGCGTAAGATCCCGGAATTCATTGCTACATTCGCAATGCTCTGAGAGTCACTCATTGCTATCAGATCAAAGGTGCTATGAAGTCTTGCCGAGTCACTGACTACGGAGAGTACTCTGAAAAACACCGATTAAGGCTACACAGAATATATGTGCGCTCGCTTCGGAAAAAGTTTTCCAGTCGATAGAAGCTGGTTTGAAATCTCTCAGTACGATAAAAAATCAATCCGGAGGAGAGGGTTTCATTTTTATCTATTTACCTTAACGAAGGCGTCTGTATCTAGAAGTGGGAATATACGGTTTCCTCTAGAGCCCTTCCCCTCGAATCGCTCTCGGAGCTTTGTATGTCGTTATCGCCAATTGGAAATTCGCGGCTGTGGTAAAGCTTGTTGGATGTAGTGAAAAAACCTTATCCACTTCTAACAGTGCGGTATTCACTGCATGAATTGCGTTTTGAGGTACTTCGCTTCGTAGTCAGGGTATTCTTTCGATTCCGGAGGTACTTCCGTTTCCGTTCAGATATTCTCCCCGTCCTAGATGGAAAGGCTTGTAACTTCTAAGGTGTTGAACGGTATTTTCTGTTATGTGAAATTAATGTGAGTAAACAACGATTTTTGGAATGCGTTGCACTGAAGATGAATTCGCTATAAAATTCACTCTTTTTATTTCCAGCGATCGTGTCATATTTGGTTAATTTTTATGCGTAATTTTGAATGGAGCTCAGCTGACTTCAGTATTTTTGTTGGATGAAGAAAATGCTCGGAATACCAAAGGGTATTTTAATGTAGTCAAGTGGGCAACGCGTTCGATTCCCAATGGAGGCCTACTTGCAAAATGACCTTAGCTGTCGAAGAGGTTTCAACCTTTTAATTTCTTTGTTACTGCTTATATTCTTAAGAACTTAATGATGATAAGGCTCTTCTTAGCCATGTGTCGAGTTATGATCTGAGTTTAACATCTGACATCATCAGGAAATAAAAATCTTGTTTATCTTCTGGAAATGGTATTAGATAGTCTGTAGAGTATCCTACAGTAATACTCTTAGGTAATTCATGCTAAAGAAATATTAGGTAAACTTACGTCATCACGAATATTATGAATATTTGTGAACAAATTACTTGTAACTCGGAGATTGTATTTCTTTGCATTACAGATTTCTATTAATGTAATGCATTACAGATTTCTATAATGTAATTAAGAATGCAGAAGAGGAATCGTAGGGTCATTCTTTACTCGATATTGCAATGTTCGATATTGCGTTATCCTTCGAACGTTTTCTTTTTCCAGTAGGTGAAGATATTACATTCCGGAAAGGAACAAGGTAAAGTCGAACTTTTGCAAACCACAATATTGATTGGAAGACCACCATGGTTTCGACTAATATATTGTCCGTGGTCGTCCTTCAGTAAATATCGTGGTTTGTAAAAGGCTTTTTATTGTTCCTTCTTGAATTATCACCACGAAGTAACTATCCCAGTTGATTCTATATATTATATCATTGTATCGCACCCTTATTCGATTATGTTTAGTAAGATTTTATTAACTAAGGAAAAGTATTCGAATATATTCTTTTTTAAAGAATAACTGCAGGCATTAGCGTATTATTTATTTACTTAAGAATTACCCGTCGCGATTAGGTCGTGGGACCCGGTGGCAACGGTTGGTTGTTGCGGCCACAACGCTAAGTACTAAGCACTATACGATCACGGCTATTTCGAGGCGTTGGGTTATATCAATATACATTGATTCTTTCGGGGATAAGCAGCAGCATTAAATAACTCAATTATAACCCCCAGGGTTATGATTATGAGCCAAATTCATACTCAGTATTTCAAATAGATTTAGCGACAGCGCAGTAGATATCTTATTTTCTCGGTACTGACCGTTGTATTCTGGTAATTCGGACGATCCCTTTCCATCGGGATTTCATTCCTTCTATTTCCATTGGAATTTACATGACTGATGGTAGTGTGGATGAATAAACTCCTTAGTCACCTTCTCTCACGGAGAGAGACTTTATCGGTACTTATCTAACCGCTCCGGCCTCTTACACCCGCCATCCCTTTCCAGCGTTTTAATTTTCCCCACTTCCGGAGCCGTTTGACCCCTCCTAAGCCGCTCTTTATCTTACCTTATTGCCCATTCCCTAACTAACCCACTCCTTAAAGTCCCTCCTCCCTCTTACCCCCATCCCTAAACGTGGCACGCAGGTTTTCCAGGGACTCCGAAGCCCCTTTTTTGGTTTACGAGGTCATTACAAGCGTGAGGAGCGCATGGCGTAGGTTTTTCTTACGGTCCACGGGGGAGTGATTTCCTAAGGCGTCATGAAAACAAAAGCCTAACGACATCGCGTGTGTCGGGGTCCCGAGGGTGGCGAAACTTTTATACTTCGGGTTACGGCGGCGCGTCTTATGCATTCGTCCATAAGAGGGCCGTAGCAGCACGAAAAAGGGGAGTTTTCGGGTTGAGGTTCACCACCGACGAGTTCATGATAAGGGCGCTTATTGAGGTCGTTGATTTTTCGCAGGGGTCTAGCGCCTTGTTATTGCGGTTCAAACCACGTGATGAGCGATACGGAGAGCGTTAACACTTGCACAGAGTGGCGTTTAGGGTGTCCTTTTCGCTGACAAGTATGACTTGAGAAAAAACGTTTTCTCGGTCTTCCATAGTGCATTATTATATTAGTTCTCATTGTTTCAGGAATTTGTATGCGCTGGGTCTCAAGATTCTCTACGCAATCTTTACGGGTGGCAAATCTTAGATGCTAATATTCATGCTCCTCTAGATACCTTATTAAAGGACAATTCCGATAGAAGAGAGAGAGTGTGTATGTTTTCCCTTTTATAAAGATAAACAATATTTTGTGAGCCATGCATCCTTTTAATTACTTAACTGAAGGAGTCAAATTATTATTCTTTAACCTTATTGAACATTGTTTATTCAGATCGCTTCGCAAGCTAGTTTTACATTTCAAATACAAAGGTCCATGAAAATAAATTTACTGTCTTGCAAACTATTTTGGGACCCTGTTGCTTTACTTTAAGTGCGAACGTTAAACTTTATTTGCTCTAGTTCGACTCGTACCGCACGTTCGCAGAACCTATTCACCGTCCAATTTGAGGGTTAGATAAATTTTCAACTGCTCCATATAAAGAATCGTTTATTTAACCACAAGATGTGTACAGTACACGACAATGGTGTTATAGCATTCTTGCGCCATTGACTTCATAGCCGCATACTCCCAACGTGTGGTTTTTGGGGGTTCAAACCCCCGCCCCATTAGAGCAGAGTTAACAATTAATGAAAGCATGCGAGAGGATGGCCACTTACAATTATGCCATAATAAAACCGCTAGAGATACGCAGGGTGTACATGTTGGAATAAATCAGTTTCTATTATTATTAGGTTTGAGGAGGAAGTATTCCTATCCCTGGATTCTAGGTAATGCGTTGATCACACCCCTAATACCCCCATGTACCAATTCTGGCTACGCCCATTTAGATGTATTATGAACGTGTTCTAATGGCATAAGTAAACTCTGCTGCGAAACTATGGCCACGTATTGTACATCTCTTTTTAATTCAGTAAACTTTTATCCTCATAAAGCCGTTTGGTAATTTTGTTTTCGTAATTACCACTAAGCAGTGACCCTTTGTTGCATAATTCCCAACAGGTTAGGTCAGCAGTAGCATTTCGTAATTAGCTTTATTTTACGCTTTTTTTTTAATCTTCCTCCTGGCTAAACATCACCGAATGACTTTCCCCCGAAAACGACTGACAATCTCCACATCAATCCCAAATTGAGATCGTGGGCATTTGAATTTATATACAGCGTCATTTCAAAAATTAAACTTCATCATCCTTAATACCGCTCTCCGTAAAAATCCATCCACTTTGTCGCGGTAACTTCCTCTCGCAGAGGTGTTTATAAGAGCGACACACTCGCTAATTCGCGTTCCATTCGCGTTCGGACCATGAGCCAAATTTCGTTTCGCGAGCTGTACTTTTTTAACGCACTTAAGTTCCGATTTTAAAATTTTGATTGCTACCGAAAGTTACGGGGCGTGTACTTTCGGGTTTCGAGTATCATAGCGGTAATAAAATAAATTAATCGGCCCGGCGTGAACACGGCATCGGAAGGCGTGATTTGCATTTTTCATTCCACGGTTGGAATTATTTAAAAGCGCCGTACGAATTCATTAACGCGGCGATGAAACGGCATCACATTTTATCGAGTTGGGGACCACTAATGCTGTCGGATGTTAAATATTTCATGAATCCCTCAGCAAAGCAATATAATGAGGAGGCGGGATCGGAAAGGAAATAAAATGGGGTCCTATGTTGGATTGAGAACGAGTTTTAGACGAATTAATCGCGAGGGATGGGGTATTTTACTCCCACGGGCAGAAAAATGCATTGCCTACTGTGTGTAAGTACGAATTCGTTAATGTTAGGGTAGCTGTAACTAATTCGGGTTGCAAACAGAAATTACAAGTGATGTGCGTTGTGAAATGACATGATTGGCTAATATTTTAGGGTGGGCGGTTCAGCGTATCCGCAGTAGGTGTGGTTGTGATGCTGTAATCACATTTATTGATACCTCGGTTGCATATTTGGAAAACATCTACAAACTCATCAGTAGACACCTAAAAAATACGAAACGGAAAAGGTGAGTAGCTGGGAACCGAATCTGAATCACTTACTCCCCGGGTGTTTCATAATTCCAAATCACTGTTGAAAAAGAAGCGGAGCTTACCCAGTGAATGGCATACTGGAACCTTTCTCGGTTTTACATTTGGGTTGCTTCTCTCCATATAGGTTACATCGAAGTGCCCTGCAGCTAGACATCGAACCAAAACCGAAACAGAAAATAGGTTGTATTCGATGAAATGAAAATCGGACCCGAACCGGAAAACCTGACACTCCTGAACCGAAACTGAAAAGCGTTAATTATTCCGCTCCCATTTACGGTTCCCGATATTTGACACAGGTTTAATTGAAGCAGGGTGTCCTAAACATTTGCAACTACGATTTGCAAGGGACTGTTACCAAGTTATATTTTTAATTTGGGTGTAATGTGACGTAGGTATATAATTTATTTGAAAATGACTAAAAGAACTTTGATTGATATAATGTTACATTGGTGGGAGCGGATATAAAACGGTTCGAACCGGTCAATCTTTGGTAGTAGGAGCGAAGCCGCATCACAACCGATATTTGTTTTTGACCCAAGGAGAAACGGACATGAAAAAATTCTGACGGGACCGGGACTCGAACCCGGGTCTCCAGGCTCAAAAATAGTTTTCCATAATTTAAAACATTTTCGTAATTTATGATACATATCTAATATTAAGAACAAAACATTTAGTTGCAGAAGATATGGCAAAAGTAATTCAGTCTAAACTAACATAAACACCCTGTTTCGAATTCGTATTAGAATAAACTTCAAAATGTTGCGTCATGGAAGAAATAGCTGAGAGTGGATTCCCGAAATTTCAACGCTTCATCAACGGAGAGAATATGGAATATTAATCCTCATTAAGCGGCGGAGTACAAAGAATTAATTGGAGCCCGAATAGTGGCTTGATTCATTCTTTTACGCCCTACTTAATGTCTCGTTTCAGACAAAAATGTTGCATTCGGAGATTAGCCTATTTTAGGCAACTCCACTCCACTCGGGTGATGGAAATCCTCACATAAAAGCCATATTAATAAATGGGTAAATGGATAGCTAGTTTGTTTAGCGCGTAATTTAAGCCCTAATCTGCAATTCCATTGCGCTAATGAATAACTAGCTTGCGAACCTTTAGAGGTTTAATTTGGATTAAAATCGTTCTGAGAGCCTTGCTCCTGAAGACGAATTTTCAGGACTCTAGAGCCATCTTTTCATACGATTGGTAAGCATTTTGTTGAAGTGCTTCTAGAGAGGGATATAGGAATCTCTTAATAGAAAAACTTTGCAGATCAAACGACTGACAGAAAACGGAATCTGAGGATTTCTAGGAAGTTTTTCTTCGTCTCCAAGTCTCTAACCCTTTTCCTTGTGTTTATCCTTAAGGTGGGTTCTCCTTTCCATCAACTTTTATGGCCGGTGTGCCTATGGGATCGTGGTTGCCGCTTTGTTGGACGAACTTAGTTATTTCACCTTAGTCAAGCCCCATCTGGAACATGCGGCGAGTATATCGGATCCAGTCGATGTAACGTATACCCGCGAAGTTGAGAAAGTGCAGCGCAAGGCCGTACGATTTTTTAGGAATGCTACGATATAAAAAAAGAGTTGCAAAAACGCTCTCAGACGCAGGTTGGGAATCCTTGAAAGAAAGGAGATTTGAAGCTAGGCTGCGATTGCTTGATAAATTTAGAGGAAATACAATTGCGGAAGACGTAATCGGTATTATGCAACCTCCCTGATACTTCAGCCGATCCGAGCGTAAAATAAGAGAAATAGATGCAAGGATAAGTCGTTTTAAGGACTCATTCTTTCCGCGTATAGACTCAACAGTAATAAGACACGGAGGTAACTTGAACGTTTGGATTTTGCACTCCATGCCGCATGCAGAAAGACGACTTATAGGGTATTCTTGTAGATGTAGGTCTTGAGAACTCATGCGCCCATGCCTAGTGCTCGTAAACGGCATGTTTATAAGTTCCGGGTATCTCAATAGAAAGAGCAACCATACCGAGATTGGGAGACCCGGATTGACTGTTGATTGATTGAGTGCTGGTCCCGTCTGACGTTTCTCATGTTCATTTCTCCTTTGGAAATCTCCAAGTGGATTAGTAACATCCGCCTCATCTCTTAAAGCAGATAAAAACACAAATTATCACGTAATACATTCGGAGGGAATGTTCAGATATATAGCCCACCGCCGAAAAAATGATCGCACCAAATGCTCACGGCGTCGAGAGGGAGGAAAACGATAAAATGGGAGAAAGAGGGATATCGCGCTGGAAAAGCTGAGAGAAAAACAGAGGATGATGAAATAACGTGTAAGGAAGGAAGAGAGGTTTCTCAAAAAGGGACCGGAGAAGAGGAATTTTTTGCTAATGTATTGAATTCCTTTCGTAAGAGCAGCAAAAACCGACCGAATGTAAATTGAGCTTAATTTTTTCCGTCCTTTTTTATACGGAAAGGGTCTCATCGTATGTCGCAGCCGCTAGGGATTTTCGAGATTCCTGTAGAAGGGAAAAAAGGGTGGGGAAAAGGAAACCATGCAATTTTTATATCCCTGCCCTTCTTAAATCGTGTCCTTTGCATCTTCTGGTCCTGCAGCCCCTCGCCAATTCCTCTTGGTCTTGTTAGTCGTGTCCGTGAGGTCATGGGAACTTCCATTAGTTCAGAATCTAACGCTTGAATTTCTTACGATCGCATCGAAGGATTTTCTATTTTCAGTCATTTGGAAGAAATTTTCCATTACTTCTTTCTTTAAGAGCTTTTACCCGTTCCGCCGCTGCGGAATAAGACGACTAATCACTCTTAAAACTAAATATATTTTGAGGAAGTCATAGGAAGTGGGTCGCTTCTTGCTTCTTATTTATGACTATGAAACTTTCTTTAATTTCTATTTCTACTTCATTACATCGGTAGGAAATCGTTATCAAAGAAAGGGGAACTCTGTCTCCCAGAAGTAGGAAATCGTGTTCTAATGTTGATGAATTTATTTATTTTTTTCAATTTCGCGTCAAGGCTCAAAAACGTCTTTATTTTTAGGAATGCCATACAATGCCTACAGCGTTATTTTTAATCTTACTTCCGTGACATGGTTCAAATTATTATTATAATCGGGTCTACCTCAGTCAGTTATTCCTAATGTAATCTTATTGTTTCCTTCTGGTTATGGTTGTTTGCCAAGAGAAAAATTAAACAAAATATCACCTGCTGTGTGAAACGGTGAGTTCCATTTCCACGAATCTTGCCTTAGCTTCGTTGTTTCAGTTTTTCAGCGTCTTTTGGAAAATCAAGGGAGATTTTCTTACGAATATTATTCTCAGTTAAGTAGTTCTAGAAAGCAAATTACACCTCAAAATAAAATGGAATGTGAAAATGTATCTCATCCACAGTATCCGATATTTTTATTTTTTCGCAGTATCGGTACTTTTTCTCTGCAGTACATGATGAAATAAGAAAATGCTGGGTAGTTTTCACGCATCCGGAAATTCTTTATACCAACCAAAAATGTATCACTTCTTCGGCGAGCACGGAGTTAGACGGAGAATAAAATAGCATTCATTGGAGAGTTATTCTCACGGATCGATTTTAACATTTAATTAAAAATCGTTCATTGTTTGATTCCTTACGCGACTTGTTACCTATGTTTCCTTTGTTCCCATTCTTCATGAATTTCTTCCTTTTCGGCTAAATCTTTTCTAATATTTTAGCCAACATATATTAAATTTGGCCCTCACCTTCGTTATTTCTTATTCACTGTGTCAGAACGCTCCCCTAAACTTCTTTTCACCGTACTTTTATTATTCTGCTTCTTCCCTCTCTTCTGTAAGTTATCCCCGTGTCCCTCATTCTTTTCCCCCTAACTTTCCACCTTGTATATTCCTTTCATCCCGCTGTTTGTCTTTCCTCCTGTCGTTTACTCGATTCTGTCCATTCTCTGACGTTACATCTTTTTCTCTCCTTCATTAACATTTTACATTCTTCGTCCCTGCTTTCCGAACCCCTACATCCATTTTCTTTAGGCGGTTTCCTTTGTTTCCCCAATAAATAACATTTTCTGTCCCCGGCCCCGCCTTCGTGATCATCATCAACGGTTAGCTACGCTAGTACGATAGTTCAGCTGTCTAGCCTTTACGCTCTTGTCTTCTATACTTCTTTTAATTTTCATCGGTTTCTTTCGCACATTCCTCTCTCTTTTTCTCTTTCTTCTTTCATTTACCGTTCGCGGATTTTTTTCACCCACATGCGGGAGTTTTCCCACAGTGAATACATTTTTTCTACGCTTATATAATTCTATTTATTTTCTCCACCAAAATAGCTACTCCTTTAGCTTCTCTTATTTTACCTCATTGATGTGGTCATTAGTGCCTAGACTTAAAATTGTTTTGTATCCGATGTAATGTTAATATATTTAGGAAAAGGTTGAATCGTAACCAAAACTTTCAAGTTCCTGTTCCGCCCTCGGAAATTTGATTCTCCTTCACTTTATAAATCATTTGTCTTCTGCTTCCACTACTTTAAGCATGTACGTAAGTCATCCCGACCCATTCCACTGTTAATAATGTTCTCTTGCTTCTAAATACGTGTAAGACTCATAAAAAGCATGGGTATGTACGTCTATATATATATACCCTGAAAGCTGCCTTTCACCATGTTGCCAGGGGTTCATGCACCATGAATCTACTTCCGTAATTAAATTTTCTCTCTTATTTTACGCGAAAAAACAGTATTCTCGGAAGACATATTCTATCATATATATTCCTGATTTTTCTCGCAGTATCCCTGTTTTATGATACTATAATTGGTTATTTAATGTGAATGTATTCCTCATGAAAGGCTTTCCGATAGAAAATTCCTCTTTAAATAAAGAAATAATTTCCTAAGTGAATAATAACCAAGGAAAATTTCCTCCCTAGATATATCGGAAAAATCTACCACGCGTAGAAGTCATTCTTCCTGCTTAATACATTTGCTACGTTTTTTTTTAAATTTTAGTCCTCAATAAATTCTTTATTTCTGGGTTCATGTAAAGTTTCTTTAAACTTTAATAACAATTAAAATAAATCATACCATTAAATGCCGTAATTCAGTTTATTATCAATTGCTTGAAAATCGCAGTTACTTGAACTCAGGCGATTTTAATAGTAATTTTCTTGATCAAATTGTAAACATAATGCTTTCAAATATTCAGTTATATAAAATAAAGAAAGGATTATTTAAAATTCCAACTTTAAATTTAGATATCTAACATCACACTTTTATTCATTTAATAACTCACCGTATGTATATTTCCATTGTATCCATTAGTACTTTTGGATATGTTCTATTTCTACATCTTAAATAGTAAACTGGTTTTTCATATAACGCCATTTCCTCCATTTCGACCTGATAGTAAACTTGAAAAAAGTACTTTTCGAAAATACACTGTTTACGGAGGTCGAAAAAAATATCCTTAGCATTAAAGATTACTCTGAAAACTTAAAATATGGCTTAATTGTGATCGAAGAACTGAGTAAATAACTTTTACTGGTGGTACTCTTCTGGTGGAAATGTGATCTCGCTGAACTTCCTTGGGTCAAGTCTATTAATACGGCTTACATTCAAAAAGAAAAAGCAGAATTAAAGAGAGCAGAATATATACTGCCCGCGGAAGTTAAAGAATTTCAAAACCGTAAACATTTATACCAGATTTTAAAGTTTATTCATCTACCAATGCGTAATTAAACGATCAGTTAGTGCAAATTTCTCCCCATTTATTCTCCTCTGCAACTGTGCTATCCGGAACCAAAAGTGGAACCGATGCAGAGGGCTCTGTGAAAACCCCCTTAACGGACTGCAATCTCTATGCACACCATTGCACTCCTCCCTCCCGCACCTTTGCAGCAAGCGGGGCATCGAGAATTATGCATCGGACGGAAGTGGAGGATACGTCCGGCTGAGAGACCCGATTTACTTTGTCGCCCACCCCATTCCGATGACCCCGCCTGCGACACATGGACGCAGAAGTCCTTACCGGAAAACGCCGTTCTTCCTGAAAACCCTGACGACGGAACAACCTCATCAAAAATTCAGTGCGATATGGACATGTACAGTGGATCCATTTTCTGCCTTCGGCGTCCTTTGGGAAAAAGGGATGGGGCGAGGAGGAGGATTAGGTGTGGGAGTGGAGTGGGGGAATTTTTAGAAGAAGGCTTCCTTAGCCAGTGGACCGATGAAGTCCGCAGCTATGGAACATTCGCTTTTGAATATTCACGAAGCAAAAGACGCTGAAGTCGTGTCAAGCAGTCGACCCGGCCGCATTCACAGGAACAGAGAGGGATAGCTGGGTAGAAAGGCGGTGAAGGAGGATGGGAAGGAGAGGTATATACGTAAAAGAAAGTAGGAAGGGGGAACGTTAGAGACGGGGAAAGATACTAAATTACATGGAATGGAAACCGGAACCGAACCGAAAACTGAAACCAAAGAGACATTCTTACCGGATTGCAAACCGATCACAAACCGAAAAAATTGATATTCTTGAACCGGAACAGAAACTGAAATCCTAGACATCTAACCGGAAATCTAATAAATGATATTTCAATCCATGAATCCAAATTCTAAAATTATCTATTCCAAAATTGAGAATTATCGTTGTTGATCCTGACCGGAACCGGAAACCGGAAACCTTAATCTACTCTGTTCCTTTATCAGAGTCACATTCATATTGATATTAAAAATAACAAGGTGAACAGGAACCTTCGTTGGGTAATAGCGTTATAATGCATTGATATTTACGTAAATTTATCCCAACTATTATGCAGCGATAACTTTATATCTGCCTGGAAGGACGTATTTTATTTTTACTATAAATTTATTATTTATTTTCGTATAAATTTAGTGATTTATTATTTGGTTTATAGTTTGGCTATCACAATTCTATCTACAGTCAATACAATAAGGGATATAAGAATTCTATAAATGTATCTTCAAGTATTACTTCTTGGACAGTGACAGTTTATCATACTTATGGTTTTACATGATCAGTAACAGAATAATTTCATCTTGTTTGTTTATAGGTAACACTTAAATAAGGTCTTCTCTAATAGAGGACTCCAACCTTTTAAACATTCGGCAATGTTTTTGAAGACCGCCCATCGTAAAATTAATTTTATTGTTTGCTGAAATGTTTTCATCCATTTGGAATTCGCTCGTACGAACATTAATCATTGTTAGTGGTTGTATACACACGATAACCAAGCATTCTGATGAAGGGAAAACATTTCCTTCATTAAAGGCCTCATGTTGTAGGAGCCATATTTACGCAATCATATGTTAAAAATACGAAAGTAATCAAATTTCATGAATATTCTAGGAAAAATATGCAAATGCGATGAAATTTGCACAAACATGGGTTCTGGCGGAAAGAACTAATGAAAGAATTTTGGAACGGAGCTGTAAATGAAAACAAGATGGCAAAATGAAGACTTCGCTCATCCCAGCAGAGATGCGAAATACGTTTTAACCTAAAGTTACATTTTGAAAAGTATTTTGTTCGATTGATCCTGTTTCGTCAAATGTTGGGAGAATAGAATTTAAATAGCACACCTATAGCACTCGTTACTTCCATTATAAATTCAAATACAATACTACGGGGAAGGTAATTTATTCAAGTTTCTGAATGGACTATAAGTTGGGTGGTCGATTATCAGGATGTGACCAAAACAATCAATGTTAATGGTATCCCGTGATGAATGGTTGAAGGTTTGCGATTCTTGCAAACTGAGAAAATAAACCCGGAATGAAAATAAAAGGAGGGAGATACAATTTGAAACATCGTTAGAAATATTTAATTTTCACAAGAACTTCACAACGCTATGTGGTAAAATTTTTCCTTTGTCTCATCTTTACCGTTATCCGCTGGATTACGACTGAAGCGTCCACGAAGGGGTCGTCTTGCAGGTTCAAACCTCCCACGAGAATAGAACCAATGATAAACGGAAGTATGCGAGAGGTTGTCCTCTTGCACGTATGGGATACAAACGCCACTAGAGATTCGCGAAGAACATATCTAATTATAAGTCTGATTCCATCTTTATTATTATATTTTAGGTTACCTGAATAGTAGGCAATGCTGCTTTTACTTTGTGGATAAAGCCCCACCGCCCCACAGACAAATACTGGACAAGCCTCTGAATTATAACTATAGACGTCCGCTTACGTTGGAGAAGGTTCTATTAAGTACGTAAAGTTTTACAGCCGAATTTTCTAAAATGTCAAAGATTATTTCCTGATATTCCTTATGACATATGTTAACCCATGCTTCAAAATTTCCCCTTGATTAACAAACCCAAACCATAGGAAGCACAAACTAGTCGAGATTTTCTTTAGTTTTGGTTTAAGTGGTTTTTGGCAGAGTTTTTATATTAAATAGGGTCAATTTTCCTGAGAAAAATGGTTCCCGTGCTTTATTTTGCTTACATTTTATATCCTTTATGTAATATATCTCTCTCATTTTTTTCACTTTCTCTTACAGCTTTCGAAGGTTTAACACATCACTTCACTTTGTGGTTGTTTTATTTCTGTGATTAAAGGAAATCAGTTCTTCCCCAAAAAAATAATCTTCTGTTTCCTACTTTTGTTTCTGTTTCCACTGAGCTTGTTAAAAGTTAATATGAATATTCATATATTATTATTTAATTAATTACTCTAGATAAATTTCATCTATCGTGTATATTCTTTTGACAAGGTTTGAATGGAAGATTGGACTCCTTAGTCCCAATTTCGCCGAATGGAGACGATTTTACGTATACTTAGGATTTTACGTCAACTTAGGTGGTATCGGTTCCTATTTTATATATATTTAATTTGGGCACCATCGCCATTCCAGACGAACCTTAAAGATTCTGCGACATGCTTTTTTCTCTAATAAACGAATACATAATCCCAAGGTCTAATTCATCCTCTATGCATAATAACCGATCTTTTCTCCATTTAACGTCGCTCGCGTGCTGTTCATTCCGAAAATATAATCTTCGAGGGTTTTATGTCTGGAAATTTTTCAGAGGCAGAAAAGTAAAAGCCCTAATTTACAGGGTATTAAAACGACCCATAGAGATCGTCACAGATAAATTTTTATGTCAATAAATTTCCTCGCGAAGAGCATTTTTTCCTCCCGAGTAGAATTCGTGCTTCACGGCGCTCGTGACCCTTATTTTTACGTCAAATCCGATCGTTGATACGCGTTCACCGGGATCGAAATGCAACTGTTACAGAATATTATCGTCCCACGGAATCTGCTCTGTTTTTTCTAACTCTTCGCCGTTTCCTTCGCGTATCGCCCCTTGATAATATGGCAAAAGAACTCGGTTCAAAGAGCTGGAAAAATAAACATTGCAGGCCGAGAAATTTCCTCAAATTTCTTTTCGAGACAAGGTAATGAGTGCTCGTTGAAGGGTTGACTCTTTCATACGGAGAACTGGAGGGAAAATCCTTCGGGTAATTTGCGGTCCCGGTCTAAGGTCATTAACTAGGAAGACTGAGAGTTGAACGCATACGTATTAGGCCAAGCAAATCCATTTTGAATATAAAAAAGTAGATCTTGCTGCGTCCATTTCCTGCTTGGGTACCCTCTCAATAATTTAGGAGTTTGAAATTTATATTGGTGATATTTATTTCAGCTTTATCCCTTATAATTCTATTGTGTATAATGCAATACTTTAACCCAAGTTTTCGAAGGTTTTGGACTAATAGTTTTTCTTTGAATTTAAAAGATGGAAGTGATGTCGTGTAGCAAAGTTTTATTGATGTATTATATCCGTTTTTCTCGACGATTTCAGCCGCAGGCATTGCCTGAATTCTCGAAACGTTTGCTCACTCCCCCTTGCATAGATTAATTTTTTTTTAATTATCATGAACGGAATTCTGCAAGCTGGAATTGGAAAGGAAAATTGAGCCATCGAAATAAACTCACAAGACGTTCTATTGCAAATTGTCTTGCACTGATTCGTCATCGCATCAATATCAGGTATCAAAGCAGGATACGTCCGGCTGAGAACCCAGAAATAAAGAATTTATTAAGGACTAAAATGCAAAAATGTAGCAAATTTATTAAGCAGGAAGATTCCTTTGATCATAATATCTTTCATCCCTAGAAGTGAATGCGCACCGCTAAGAATTCTCTGAATTTAAGAATTTTGCGGATTAACATACTGATTGCGCTCGTGATCATTTTTATTTATTTTCTCAGCATAACATTAATGTATTGTACATATTCATGGGCTATGCAAACCGTAACAACTGACGAATGGCCAGGATTCGAACTCGGGTCTCACGATAGAGCTGTAGACAGCACCACCTCCGAGGTACTTCAATTTCCTGTTTGTGAGTGGACATAATCAGGGACAATATAATTTACAAAATTCATTTAAAAACGTTAATAAGTTTGTACGTTGTTAGCATAGATGCCTATCACTCAACGCGATAGTCTTTAATCGGGAACAAGTAACGGATTTAATATGTTGGTTCTACCTGACAAGCGATCTCCACGAAACTCCTATATTTCATGTTATAAACAGATGTTTGCAAACGACTTTCCTTCCTCATTAACGATGAGCTAAATGGCTTCGATGATAAGAATATCACTCCCGCTAATTGCTTTTTGAAATGGTCATATTCCCCGTGATTTGCCGCCAGTCACTTGCATTTAAAATCTACCTCTTTGAAGATATAATTTTTTCAGGACATTATAAATTCCTTATTATTTTGTTAAAGTACTTGTCGAACACAATGCCTAACTTTTAAGATAGTTCTTCAAACACCAGTTATTTTAATGGTGCTTCCTTTTTCTGTAGTCCTTTCTTCGATTTGTGATCTTATTGATTGAAGGATATCCTTTAGTCATTATATTTGATTACCTTTATTCGATGTTGTTATTTATTTATACTAGCTATAGTTTAAATTTATTCCTACCTGTATACCGGAATATTTACTTCTGGTATGGCGTTTTCCTAATATTTTCTGAAAATTTTACTTTGTAACTCAATCAACCATAAAGTTGCACTTGTTATCATTGTGTAGTCATTAAAATATTACAGTCGGATACAGGTATCAGTTGGGAAGCTTTTGCTTTTATTTTGTTTTACAAAAAAATGCAACCTATTTTTCCTCATTTGGAACCTTATCGAAAGGCTGGAAAGACTGAATGTAAACATAAAGAAAGCATTTAATACCGGGAAACGCTGATGTGTAATGTGCGATGCCTTTCGCAAGCTTCTCTCAGTCAGTCGGAAAATATATTAGCCTAGATTTTGTTGCAGATTTTGAACTATTCTAAAGGTAATTGTAAGTTTATCCCAAATTGTTTTGAAAAACATTTTCTTGTAACCTTCCGTTATATCTGTTTGAGAGGATATAAAATAAAGAAACAGCTACCTCATCATTATTTTAGTTGCTGAAACATTCTTTTTAATCCCGCTCAATGATTTGAAGTTACCACTCTGTTTCAACTGTTTCCCTCTAATAGTAATAGGATTATAAGCGAAATTATCAACGAATCTCGGAATATTTAAGTTTAGCTCCCTGAATCGGTAATCGAAGGGATATTATAAGTGACTTTAATGATGGATTACTTCTATAACTTGGAATTTTCGTCACTTCTTAATACAGCCATTCTTAGTGTATGGTTCTGAAGTACAATTTCTCATACCTGTCTCATGCAATGACAGCTTTTCCACAGTATCCCTATACCCTCCTTCTTTATCTCATTCCTTTTCCAAATATGTCAAAAAGGGCAAGTTTGGTAAAGAAATAAGAACAAAAACTTAGTAATTTACAAAGAATGTATTTTTTGCGACAAGTTTCGTCTACAGGTAGACGTCATCAGGCCTGATGGAGATGAGCCTGTGGAGGCCCAATGATGTAAATAAAATTATATTCTGTAGAAATGTTTAAGTGTTTATTCTTACTTCTTTAATATGGCCTCCTTCTACAAAGTAGAGCCTGGACATATTGGAATTATTATGGAGGGAGTGCTTCGTTCGAAAGAATGGCCCATTAGGGACTAACCTCTCCAGATGATCGACATGTCTAATATCGGCGTTTTAAGCAATTTTACAATTGCCAATTCTTCATCCATTCAAAGCACAATCGGGTGATTTGGAGCAGAGTCCGACGCATTCTCGAAAAGGAATTTTTCATCAGCTCATTTTTCATCGGCGGTAACTTCTTCACGAACGAATTCCGCCAAAACCCTCCCTTCAAGTCTTGAGGCGTAAGCGAATTTCGAAGCGGGAATAAAAAAACGGCTCCTTATCGGGCGAGATTTCGGTTTGGATTCCCTTAAAACCCTTTTTCGGTGGCATCTTGCTGCAGCCCCCCGTTCCCCCGCTGCCTGGTAATTGGCGTTTTGAGCGATTGGCCCACGCAACTTCATCCATTCGCCGAGGGAAAACTACTTCACCTGTCGAGAAAAGCAGCAAACAGCCAATTCCGCTTCTCTCTCACTCGCTAAGCGTGAGAACTTTCTGAATCGTCTAAGTCTGAGAGACACTTGAGGCGTTTCCCTCATTCGCCTGGAAAGTTCACCCCTTTCCACTCACCTCCCTCGGCCTTCACTGGTTCTATCTGCAGGTTTACCCATTAGGGGGTGGTGATTAATCTTTGCTACATTGTTATGAGACAAATAGGATACATATCGATCCCTACGATACATTGCCTCGGTGGTGTAAAGTTTCGAGAGGTTTATTTTGTCATGAAGCGAGTGGTGCTTAATGCTATCAAGGAGCTAACCCGGCAAATCTCGTCTGCTTTCATTAGTTTTGAATGATAAACTCGGCCGACGAAAGTTGTACAGCTCGTAGTATGTTTTTCTCAAGGTCGGATTGTAGCTTTAGATGTATTTTATTTGTACATCTTGGTGAGAAGAAGGTCCAGAGGCCTTTGATTGGATTGGCTATTAAATCACGGTATTCCACCTCCAGCAAAAGCGGATAGCTGATAGTCATGCCGATAGGGTTACACACTATGATTGGCAGGTTAACGTGGCCAGTTAAATGTAACGTCTGAATCATGAGATGATAACAGCTTAGATATTAATATTTGCACCTGTGGAGTCTTTCTGTAAGAATATAGGATTACATTTTAAAGAGATCACGTAAAATGTGGGAATCGCGAAAGACATCAGAAGAAACAAGTGCGAGAAATATGGGCCTGACTAAACCTCGAACCCAAGTTTCCCTCTTTCCGGGCAGGTATTTGAACCACTGAATTTTCATGCCGAGTCAGTTCCACTCAGGTAACGAGGTGTAAAGGTTTGTGAAGGGGTGTTTCGAAAAGACTTACTTCCATTATATTATGTTTCTCACACAGGAAATTCAAAAATCGAATGCTGTCGCTACTTCATATGATTCATTAGTAGAAAAAATTGAAAACAGGAAGCACTTTTCTCGAGAAATTAGATATTATTTCATAAAGAAAACATTCTTAAGTACCACACAAACAAAACAAAAATACACAACCAGAATTTTGCCGTGTTCTGTTATATATCGTTCTTCTATCCAGTTGTCTGAGTAAAGTCATTCCTGTTTCCTTTTTTTATTTTTCCTATCGTCATGAATTACCATAAAATAACTAGTCAATCGTTTGCTCAAAATATACTGTCTACTTGTATGTCGGTCTGTATCGATTTTGTTCTATTTTTACGTGATTTAAAGGCCTCACTTGTAAATTTTAAAGAGTTTCTATAATTTATCTATATTTTATGCCATTCTTCATCAGATTCATTTATTGGCTGTTAAATGATTACATTGTGATTCCCTCTAGTACACGTACGCATGCTATTATTCATAAATATAGAACATAAATCTGGTTTGGGTAACGTACATCCTTCCTCGTTGCTTAGAAATAAACCCTTTGAGGTTGAGGATCTCCTAGACAGCTTTTGAGGTTGTCTTATTCTAGGCTTTTTGATCTTATTAATAAGAATTACATGCTATGCTAGGAATAAGGCCGATATTTGAACGATCTGAATATGTATAAATTATTTAGCTTGTGCTATGTTTCCTCCTTATGTTAGAGTTGACGTTGAACTGCTCACAGACAGGAAGTATTCTTCAATCGATTCCTCCGTGCATCCCTCTTTCTCTATTTTCCCCCTAATCCTAGCAACAAAAGAACACACAACTTCGCACTGAGTCTTTCCCTCTTGTCGGGAGGACCACTTCTCTTTCCTAGGATTCGCTACTGGAGTCAAAGGGTAAAAGAGTCTTACATCTTGTTAAAAAATGAAAAAAGGTTGTCCTACATTGGACCGCTCTGACTCTTAGAATGTTGCTCTTATCGTGACTAAGGTAGGATTCCACCAAGTGGAAATTTTATTGCTCATTTTTCTAGTTTCCTCCGTTCGTGAAACCCGCAAACTACGGAAATCTGTTAGTTTTTAGCGCTTAAACCCTTGGAAGAAGTTTTCGTCAGCCTTTTGATCGCAATAAAAATTTCTTCCTAAAATATTTAGCGAAATTCTAATTCCCTTCGTAGAGGGAACGCGCGATGAGTAGTGAAACCGTAGGTTTTCGTTTGTATAAAAAGCAGCAATTGAGGTATTTGAGGAATCTTTACGGAAGAATCTGGAGCTGCATTTAGATGTGGAAACAAATGAAAATTCTTAAGGACTATCGTCAGAGCAGTGCACTTATCAAATAGAAGAAAGAATTAAAGACAGTTTAATTGGAAGTTAGAGTTACATATATCAACTAGATTATTTCTGAATAATATGCTAATTGTGAAATTTAAAATATAAGAACAATTAACGAAGTGTACTATACCAGAATGATCTCAGCTCAACGAAAAGTGAATATTGTGATTCTTAACATACTATTCGGAATGGGTTACCTCCAGGTATCTATAGAGGAGGTTATCGCAGTAAGTTTTCCTGCTTTTTGGTATATTGGCTTATATATTTTCGAATTCGGCTCATAGTTATTACGACCCGGTAGAATATTGGTTTCCACATGCACAGGCTTTACTATTTATTTGAAATCCATTGCATTTCCTGCAGTACGTTTAATTGTCACATTTGAGATTAAATTATGAGTATTAACATGCAGTTCGCTCATTTACCGTTATTCGTAAATTTATAAATAATATTACTAACATTCCAAGGATAATGGAACATGAAAAAAGTATAGTGGAACTGGAACTCGAACCCAAGCCCTCCAGTTAGTGGTTGGTTGCTTCATTAATTAAGCTATCCAGATATCACTAGATAGTTCATTGGTTAAAGCAACCGGCCGACATATGGGAGACTCAGGCACGTGTTCCGATCCCGTAAAATTTTTTCATGTACGTTTCTCCTTAGGAATTTTCTTAGGTGCACGCTTTTACCTTAAAAGTCTCCGTTAACCCTTTTATTTGCTAATTTTACTAATATTTAATTTATTTTTATTAAATATATCTATCGATAAATGATTAGGATTGTCTTAAAATTTCGAGCTTACGTTACTATTCAAACTGACAAAAATTAATACTACCCTCGTGTTATGTATGATTTTTATCTCAAGGAAAGGAAGTGAGTTGCTAACTTTCATATTCTGAGCTATATTGCGTTATCTTTCCATCATCAAGCCATAATCATCAACACTTACGACTACTTGCTGTTCTATGAAGCGAAAATTCATAACCGAGAAGCAAAACTAAGAATATAATCGGACCCTCATGAAACCACGCTATAATTAAGGGAAGCGTTTAAATAGGAAAATGTCCGTTCCTTGGGTCCAGTCCCGTCTCAAATTAACCCTTTCCTTTCACCAACGGAATTAATTAACACAAGCTCGCGAAATTTCCATGGCAGAAAACGCGGGGACAAATAAAGGGACTGGGTTTCCAATGCCACGAAAGAAATGTTCAGAACAATAGAAACGGATCACAACTTACAGGGGCGAAATTATTAACGTAAAGATATTAACGCGACGGGATATAAACTCCCGAAAGCCCTCATTTCGACTGGAAAGAAAACATTCGGAGTCGAAATCGTAATCGCGTCACGCAACGGGGCTCAAATGACCGGGTCGCGACAGGAACCGCGTCTCCGGCTGACTACGGTAGTGATCAATGCCTGCAAAGGTTACTGATGACGCAGGGAAGTTATGTGAAAAGAAAATTATCCGTATTAGATATTAGAATATCGAGGTGCTTGAAAACAAGCGAAAAAATGAAAATAACCTAAATTTTATAACTCATAGGTGTGGCCTTAATATTCTGGTGTTAACAAGTACTTCTTAGTCGGGTGATGGTTTATTTGTTAAGAAAGAAAAACACCGTTAGACTCACCAACGGTTTAATAACTCTTAATTCGGCTACAGTGTACAAAATACAATTGCTACTACGTAATTTTTACGATCAATCGTCAATGCCAGAGCACTGTGCATAAAGTTAAAGATTCTAAATCGTTGGAGAAATTAGTATTGTAGTCATTAAACAGAATCAAAACCATTTGCTTAGGTGTTATTTCATTATATTCATTGATAAGTATTCTAGGGCGTGATATTTATCGCTATTTACACGATTTCAAGTTTGAAGGTTAGTTACTTTCGGTGGATACAAAGATTTTAAAAGAGACCTGGGTTTCATTTCCGGTCAGCTAAGTAAGTAAGCTTTGTGTGTTCTTATACGATTGACTTATAACGTTTTCGATATTTAACTTTGTATAGATATGGTTATCAAGTATAGCAGAAAATACGTCAATTTAAAGTTACGATGAAACTGATAAAACAACATAACAACAAAAATAATACTCATGTATGTACATAAAGATATAAATCTCCTACCTTTCTGTAGGCTCTTATTTCCTACTATCCTAACTCGAAGCCTTCTCCTTTATTTCCGAATGCTACCTCCACCCCTTACGTCATCCAAAAACTTCTTTGTCTTCCTTCTCTCTTTATCCTGCCTTCAGTCAGTATCTCGAGTAATCCATCCCCTCTCAAATTCTGCCCACCCATTTCTTTTGTCTCCGTTTTTCCTTCAATGAAAACCCTTTTCTATTCCACCTGCTTCGTTAGCTTTCTTATCACTCAAAAGAGGAAGAAGTGGAGATGTTAGGGTGTGAACTATAAGAAGTAAGCTTATAATTTATGGGAATTAACATATTTTATAAATTTTCGATTCAGTATCAAGCCGTGCGAAACATAACATTTAGAAATAATCGTGCCTAAGAATCAGCAGATATCTCCTTTTGACTCTCAGAAAAGGGCGAAAAATCGATATTTCCCTCACCCAGCCTTGGAATTGATTGAACCCCAGCTGTGCACTTTAAAGACCCAATGGAACGTTCTCAGCAAAGGAAATCTTCGGTTTTTTTTAAGAATATGCCTTTCATTTACCTTTCCTGGCGTTCTCTTTCTCACAACAGACTGCTTTCCTTGTCCCGATTTCGTCACAAATCAGGGCCTTCTTTCCCCGTGGTGATCTAACGTTTCCCTAGACATCTCCCTGTTTTCGGCGTTTCAACACGAGGGTTTCTGTGCGAGATTTGAGGCCCATCTTTCTCCGGATACTACCCCTTGCATTCCCCACGGGGATATCTCTCACACACTCAAAAACCTTTAGGTAACTTTCTATCCCTTCCACGAACCGTATCTTCTCATATTCTTCGTTGACCCATGCAATACATTCTTTAATTATTCCACCGCGATCATTCTCTATCCCGCTTCTATCTTCTTTGTAAAACTGCTGTCTTAAACCTTGAATACCACATCTTTTTTTTTGTACCGTCACCACCTGACTGACTGACACCTGGCTGACTGCATTCTCAACCCTTCCCAATTAGTTAGAATATCTTAGAAGAGTTAATGAGGCTTACAACTTTAAGTGAGGAGTGAATTAATGCTTTCATTTTCTTCACTGAGACAGAATTCTACAAGCGTAAAAAGTACACACAATGGCCATATGAGTAGCAGTTTTCAAAGCATTCAATAAAGATAAATAGATTCAGCATAACTCACACCTCATTAGTTTACAGTACGTACATCCATGAGCAAAACAGAGGCAAGATTAAATATTATATAAAGATAAATATAAATGTTATCCTTTATCGTTAACATAAAAGTGAAAAATGTGCCACTCATCAACGTTTGCTATTTGGAATATCATTTCATACATTATGCTAATTAGTTACATTTTACCCAAATTCATCGCTTTATGTTACATTTCATTCATCTCTACTTTTACTTTTCTTCAGTCTTTGTTTTCTTTTTGATTTCATCTTTGTTATCTCTTCTCTTGTTTACTTTCCATTTCTTGTACACTTCCGATTTATATTCCCCGCGCTACTGATTTTTCATGTTTACTATTCATTTCCCCTTATTTCGCCCCTCTTTCCTTATTGATTTTATCTTGTTTCCCTTTTATTTTCTTGTTTAGATATTTTGAAACTTGTACTCTCCTGTTCTTCTTCTCCCGAATGTATCTCATTTTTCATAATTTTTTCCATCATTTGTTTCTCTTTCCCTCCTTTTTGTAGTTTGATATTTTTTGGATGTAATTTCTCCCCAACCTTCCACTCTTATATTTTTGAAAGTTCGCGTTTCTTCGTTTCTACCTTATTTTCAGGCCGAGGGGCATTTTTAGTTTTTCATCGTTACATTACCATTGATAAGTGCGATTTGGCAATCTAATATTTTAATCTGATAGTACGTCAACGGAACATTGGTCGGTTAAAACTTAAAGGGAATAATAATGCGCTTTTTCCTAGAGAAGTGTTATTTACTTATTCTTGGGCCATATATTATAAATTAAGAAATTTATATAGATAGATGTATTACTAGGCAGAATAAAAATTTACCTGCAAAATAATCCTATGGAAGTCTTTCTCCGTAAGTAAATTAATTAATTTAATAGATTGACATACAGTGATATCACCAATTCAGATTGAATTTTAAACAATGAAGCATGACAAATGAGCAATTATATACTGGGATACATGCATCGTAACAAATTAACACTACTAATTCAAATTTGATTTATTTCATTTATTCATTGGAACAAAAGTAAGAACTTTTACAAACCACAGAATATTTTATCGATGACGACCATGGTTTCAAATCATAGAGTCACCCTCATTCTTTTAAGATAGAGGCAGAGAACCGTCTGAAAAGGTCTACAGATGAGGTTATTAAGTTCACAAGGTTAGGATAGGATGCTCAATTGAAGTATTGGAAAACTTGACTCATTTCACATCAAATTTTGCCAGTTATTTTCCATTACTTGCTGGCTTAGGTTTAGTCCATTTAGAGGATATTTTCGTACTTATTTTCTTTTACAAAGTTTATCATTCCCATCCCTATCTTTGGCTTTCATAATTTTCTCCTTGCGCCTTCACGCTACAACGTGTCCTCGTATCTCACATCATCCGTCTGCCATTTGCCTCCATATCTTCCGCCACGTTGTACCTCTTCCATTTTCATTCACACGTCTTCGACCCCGTTTGCCGGGTGCCGCTGTGTGTTGTCATACCCCGCCTGGAGAATTTTAGGACGGAGTATTTTGGCATGGGGATATATTCCGGAGAGATGGAAGATTTTGAGAATGTGATGACATAGCACTTTGCCATGTAACTGCTTGGGGCAAGGCATTCCTCTTGGCGCCCTGCCTTCCCTCCCTTTTCCTCTCTGCTTTCCTTTTATCCGTCACTCATTACCACCCTGTCCGTGGTCCCTCTATCTTCATTTTCCTCTCTGCTTCGTCCTTCCACGTCCTTTGACCTCAGTGTCGACGGAGGGTCCCTCCTCGATTGCCATTCTGTAATTATCAGTCTATTTCCCTATTCAGATTACTATTTTCGGTTTAATTGCCTTTGGTTTTTCCCGGAAAGCATTTTATGCAAATGTCATACACGGTAGAAGGTCTTCACGTTCTCTGGCGACATTTATCAGAATGAGTTATGAGTAAACGTAGAAGGCTGCTGTTTTACGAAATTGAGTCAGATATGTGTTTTTTGTCGAGTTTCTTTGCTACGCTGGGACGTTAATAAATATTTAAGGTGGGCTCGTCTCTACTCAAAATGCTGGGTTTTGAATTTTCTTTGTAAATTCTCGTGTTTCATCATAAAATCTTAAATTTTCACGATAGAGGAGTGTCGTACTACTATGTACAAATTTGTACTAAAGGTTTGTCTCAATATGAGGTTTATACTTCAAATGTCTAAGATTCTTTTTTACAGTATCCCTATTCCTGAAAAGTATTTTTTTCAGAAAAGTATCTGGGATAATATATCTTTACTGCTAAATCTCTCATTGTAACTTTACTATGTAAAAGTATGCTGTGTATACTTCTAAATTTATACATGAAATAAATCATCATTATAAAAATATTATTATTAGTATAATTATATTTTATAATTGCTATTTACTTTTATGACGAGGTTAGGTCAAAATGGGCTCTCATTCACCTCACCTCAGGAGGTATTTCATGATAATAATATTATCTTATATATTACTAATAACAAAAAATTAGAAGTACATAAAGCTGCAAAAACAAAACCAATTTAATTATTTACGTTATTCAAGTTCTTAAGAAATTCACAAAATTACTTCTTTTGGTTTGACATTTTTTTACTATGATCAGCAGGTGGTTACATTCATACTTATTTATGGATACTTTCTTAATGAATGGATGAGTACGGGAAAAAACAAAAGACAACACCCATATCTTTTGCTCCTAATAATGTCTCCAGATCGACGGTTAGACTTCACTCAGTATTTTTATCATCGACCAAACTTTGGGCAGTCCTTAACGCTGAGTTGTGCTTCACCCATCCTCTGTCCCATTTAAAAAGTATAATACTCCCGTATTTTAATTAGGCTTTTTTCCGTAAGCACGGCCTTTTCTTTCACGTAGAGCTCCTCCTCTTCTTCTTTACCTCTATTACGTCAACAGATTCATCGCAGCCCCTGTACCAATTAAGATGTCTTCTCCATGCAAATATGCTTCGCGAATTGAGTTTTTCTCGGAGAAAAAAGCTTCTCCGTCCCCACGAGATACCGAGTCAGGAAACCAATTTCTGAAATTGGATCGCGGCCGTTAATGAATCCAGCGTTTCCGTGCGTTCACGAGTTTAAGCTGGGTAACTATTATGCAGCGCCATGATTGTCGTCGTTCGTTTTAAAGCTGAAGGTGCTGACAACTCATTACGGCTCTCGAGAAATCACCACGACCACGCCCAAAAAGGAAATGGAAACGAGGATTAAATTTAAGCCTGAGTCGGAGTGAAGAATATCGGATTGTTTAACTTCCATTCCAAGGATTTGGAATTATTAATTCGGGAGTTTTGGGGCGTAGCTTAAGCCCACGCCTAGGAAAGCTATTACAGGTGTGTGAATACCAAATTGGTGTATTTTGCGGAGTTTCTTTTCAATCATGGAAGTGAAAACCTTTTTCCTTCATCGGGTCTTGTTGACTGCAATAAAAAGCTGGCGGTTAGTGTCTTTCTTTGAATTTTTTCTATGGTAAATTAATAAATCATCCTTATTTTCTTTTCTCGATGATCTTTACATAGTATATTGGTTGCTATCACATATTACATTTCATATTATCAAGATAATTACTTGGATAATGATAATAATAATAATATAACATCTTTATTTAGACAAGATTGCGACTTTTTTTTCTATCAAACTCGTATTTTTTACTACAGCTTTTGGTTTAAAATAATAGAGAAATACGTGAAAATCACGCCTGCTAATATCGATTTTAAATACGTGAAAGATTGTGGATATATGCGACCCTGGATATTCTTAGGAAATATCTATCCACAGTTAGAAATTAATTAGATGAGGGTATGAGAAACCAATACAAACCAACCGACAGTAATTGCTAAATGATCGGATAAAGTATTAAAACAAAAATAATTATACTTCGATAAGTGTATGTGAGTAGTATATAAGTGAATGTATATCATTTTAGGTCAACAATTGTCAAAAATAAGTTTTACATAATTATACATGTACGTTTATAAACAATAATTGGTGTATATAATACATTCAGTATGAAATCACAGATCAATCCAATACATAAAACACATAATATGTGAATTCCCAAGGAGAAACGGACACGATAAAAGTCTGACGGAACCGGGAGCCGAACCCGGGTCTCCCAATTGCCGGTTGGTTGCTCTGGTTCCGTCACACCTTTTTCATGTCCGTTTCTCCTTGGGAATTTTCCTAGGTGCACGCCTTATCGTGCCAAGTTACCAATACGCTTTTTCCTTGTGTACATAATATGAATCTACGCACAAATTTAAGTGTAAATTCGAAGATAAATAAGTGCGTAGACAGTAAGATGCTTGAGCGTACAAGAGCAAAGATATACAAATCATCGATTTAACTTACATTGTATGACGTGGATGAAACTTTCTGTCACTTAAAATTTGTGCGAAGACATCGTCAGTGGACTGCATACAAAGTTTCCAAGTAAATTAAAACGTACAGTCCTATTCAGTGTTTTTGTAATACCAGAAACGCCTTACGGAAAAGCTCCAAAAATTCACAAGTGTTCGATTATAGAGGAAGCAAAATTAGAGTGCGCCGAAATCTATGTTAGCTCCTTGCAAGTTTCCTCTCGGCATGTTTCATGGGGTGACCATGACTCTACCTAATTGATTACTTTCGCGTATCCTTCGCCGAAATAATAAATAAGATTGATTGATTATATAATATTTTGCGCAAAAATACAATAAATTATCCAAGGGAAGAAGGAGAAACTTCATCCCATTCACCTCCTGAAGTTACTCTCATTGGCAGCAAAATGTGCTTAGGGCAGAATAACATTCTTGATGGTTTTTGGAGTTTTTTTCAGTCGTAACTACCTCAACCATCTTTGGTTACTTCTATTCAAAGAAGGAAACTAAATTAAATATTAAAATGAGAGGTTCTGGTTCTCAAGGATTGAAACAGCTTACTGCGAAGCATCAGAATCATCACTGAAATGGATGTGGGCAGGCCATGTTGCAAGGAGAAACGACAACAGATGGACATCAGCAGTTCTGAACTGGATACCAAGAGACGTGAAGAGACCAAGAAGAAGACCAAGGGACCGATGGAACAGAAACATCATTCAGTATTTAGGGGTAACATGGCAACGAGAGGCTCAGAATAGAGAGAATTGGAAAGCGCTTGGAGAGGCCTACATCCGACGTCGGATTGAAAATGGCTGATGATGAAGATGATACATGTAATGTAAAACGTTTCAAAGTTGAACCCACTTCCACCAGGTCATGCACCCATTTGTTGTGACAAATTGTTAATAATAAAGAAGTTAATGGAGAACTTCTCCGAGAATTCTATTTTTCCATCATCAACGCATATTCAAAAATTCGTTTAGCGTAGTTAGCATAAAGATAGAACGTTGAAATTTACGGAATCGTTAGAAAATGATTTTATCTTCCGTTTCCCGAAAGAGCTTTATACCTAATGGCTCCAGGTTCGATGCTAGGTACTTGGTGCAAAACTTTCAAAAAATCATTTAGGGTATTTCTAGGTAAGATAGAACGTTGAAATTCACGTCATCGATAAAGATCAAACACCTCTATAGTATACCTAAAGGTTTTTACCCTGAGGGTCCTTAGTTCGATGCTAGGGCAGTTTTTCTGTCTGAAGTTACTGAATTCATTTAGGGTATCTTCCTTTAAGATACATTCTTGACATTCACGGTGTTGTTAGAATATATGATTGTCTATCGTATGCCGTAAAGCTTTTTGCCCTAAAGGCCCAGGTTCGATCCCAGGACCATTCGAATGACTAAATTTTCAAAAATTTGTAACGGTATTTCCTGGGCAGGTAGAAGGTTGAAATTCGCTACAACTATAGAAGATAGGGAGTTCTATCGTATGCCGTAAGGGTATTTGTCCTAATGGACCCAGGTTCGATGCTAGGACAATCCTAAAGGACGTATTTTGAATAATTCGTGTAGGGTATTGTAGTTTGTGGATGGCACTCGGTGTATGGCAGGCGGAGTGTTGCAGGTGGTGAGTAATGCCTTAGTTAATCTATCTTACATTAAGCTTGCAGTATGCAAGCAACTTTTACTCGTATATATATATATATCTGAAATAACCGACTTGTTGCCCTCGGTGATGTTTAGCATCGTAGCCTATAAA
Organism: Ladona fulva; assembly: GCA_000376725.2. Classification (NCBI taxonomy): domain Eukaryota; kingdom Metazoa; phylum Arthropoda; class Insecta; order Odonata; family Libellulidae; genus Ladona; species Ladona fulva. Next base: position 348,475 of record KZ308487.1, on the reverse strand, counting down.
CGCCGATGTACCGTGTTCGATTTCCTAGAAAATGGGTTAATTCCATGCTTAAAGAGTTGCTGCCTGTGTTGATGCTGTTAGATCTCCCACTTTAGTTGCGCTTAATTAGAAATTTAGAAATAGTCCTCGTTGCGTGAAAATTTTGATTGGATAACGAAAACGATAAGATGTCACGGCATGGAAACCTGTCCCTCTTATCGCCCCAGTGATGGTAATGGGCAATGATGAACGCCGTTCGTCTCCCAGCCCTTGGAGCGCGTTCTATTAACTCGTCACGGCAATTTTTCAACTCAGAACCGCTCTTTTTTCCAAACCCTCCTGCGGCTGTTACGTGAAAAAAGAGCCCTCTTCGATTCTGCCTCAGGGTCCCATTCCTCACCCCAAGAAAAGGAAGACGATTCTCACCTCTTGATTCCTTCATCAGCCTCGAAGTCTTCATCGCTTTACGATCCCCATCCCGGCGGTGTCTTTTTTCCACTTCTTTTGTCTCTACCCTCATCCCCTTCAAGCGGGCACATCCTCTTGGAGCTCAAACATTCGCCGCTCGCAGTTCATTATACCGAAGCCCTTATCCTTTTTCACGTCGTGGCTCTTCTTTTCCCTTCCATCTTCACTCGGTGTTTCTCCCAATTCCGCGAGAACACACAGTACCACCACCCCCGCCCCTTTCCTATTTTAAATGCAAATTGAATATGGGGAGGGGACCGAGCTGGCTTACTCGCTGATTTGGCATTGTGGATTGCACGGCGTGGCAAATTGCAGGCCCTGAAGGTAGGCAAAGATTGTTAAAGGAAAGATGAGAGATAGGAGGGTTAGGACGGTGGCTGTTTTTTATTATTTTCCGGCCTAGAGAGACTTTATTTGCGTCGCCAACTCTCCGGATTTGTCCCCAGAATTCGAGGCCCGCTAATGAAGTCAGGTGGAAGACCTTTAGGCTGATTTACTCATTTACGAAGATGCGATCAATTTTCTATTCGCGTAAGGGGGGATTTATGCGGCCGTTTGATAAATGCGGCGGTGGTCCGAGTTTAGGAAATTGGCTGTGTGTTTGAGAATGATTCGTGGAGCGAAAACTTCGTTTTCTAACGGTACGTCAAAAATTACTGATTCTCATTTAAGAGGCGATATTTTGAACGAGCAGTCTTTATTCTACAGTAATTTATGAAGATTATGCAATATTGAATTTTTAAAAACTGTAGCGTATTACGAAGTTGAAGGGGTTCATCCAGTTGTGGATTATCCACTGGTTAATCCATCCACCATTCATACGGGAGGATTTACCATTAAGTGCACTGGGAGCTAGTTGAGGATATCACCGTTAACAGGGCCCAAAAATACATTTTTTGCTTTTTATTGCGATGAATTATTTACTAATCGGGCCCGCTATAGGACCTCGCGCCGAAGGATTCTGATTGTTAAAATTCTCCCCTGAAAAATGGAACAGCATTTTCTATAAATAGCCCTTTTTTTCTATTAAAAGCTCTCTGGAGGAACTGAGGTTTACTAGCAAAAATGAGGAGTGTGGTAGTTCTGTCTATTATTTCCTCATCGAGCCGGATGGCTATAAGTGGAAAATATCCACATAAGTGCAGCACAGTAATCCTAAAATTCAATAAGGTGTGACCATGCTGATTCCATCTTTTAAATCGTACATGTGTCAGTAGCTGTTATGTTATTATAGCCAAAAACAACAAGGAGATAGCAGTAAGTGAAAAATACATTTTTGTGTTTCCTCCAACCAAAAATATAAAATGGAGAACAACCACGTTATTGCAGCAAGATGACCCTATGTATAACTCATCGCATAGCACTCAATGACCATTGCTAAATCACTCATAGCCCAATAGCTGTTATTAGATCAAAGCAACGAACAACACTGCGAAGAAAAATTAAGATATATTTTGCTTCATCTTGTGCCTAAAGGTAAATGAGAGAATCTATAATTGAGATCACAGTAGAAACGTTTGAGAAGCTACTAAGAGAAGCGTACACTGAGCATTATAAGTCGTTCCTTATTTCCTTAAGTCGTTCCTTATTTCCTTTCATAGCTTTAAAATAGCTTATCACAACATTTTCTCTTCAGCGTGTTAAAAAGGTGTCCACTTATTTCTTTCGTGTCGCTGATTTGGAACTATTTCGAGTCTAAATCTTTGGTTCCGCACTTCGATTTTGTTCACCTCCATCGCGGGCCCTAAAAAACGACGTATTTTCCGACGGGGAAAAAACCATAGAGTTCTTGAAACCCTCTCGTAGTTATTATCAACCAGTTCATTCTCCTTCACAAGAGGGTTGGCTGAATATGCTAATTAAAGCGATGTGTGAACGGATTTCTTTTAATAAAACGTTTGATCTCCCAATTATGTGGAATCGAAAGAGGGACGTTGTGATGATATAATTTTTTGATCTTCGATTAGCTCCGGAAATCCATCCATAATTAGACTCTTTGTTGCCTGGAGAGATGGTGTTTGCATGCTTTTTATGTACCATTTTATCAACCCGATGCTCGAAAAAATAGTCTTGGTTGGTTTGCTATGAAATTGTGGCGTCTACGTAAATCCGACGTACAAAATCGGGTTGCCGTATGAATTTTGCGAAATGTTAACCATTTGGTTTTTGCATAAAATGTTAACACATACTTTCTTTTCTAGCGGAAATTTTGCTGACGCTTTATCAGAATAGTCCTTAAAGAGCTTATGCCGCAAATCAGATAATATGAATCTTTCCTACTATGATCGTTTGCTAGACGTTTGCTAGACAAAAATCAATAAGAATAGTCAGGAAATGGCACGATAGCAGCAACCAAACAGGTGTTTTAATTCTATCTTTTGGATTTCCAAAATATTCTTACGTAATATAATCTCCGGTTATTCTTAAAGACATGTAGCATAATTCTAATAAAGATCCTTGTTCGTATTTTCATACACTCTTTGAATATATACTAAATAAATATAATTTAGCGCAAACCTCCTTTAGAGAAGTTTTATCATATGTAAGTTTTGAAATAGAGAGGGAGTAACCTATTTTCATCTACACGTAAATATTGTAATGTCTGTAAAAGAGAAAATAAATCTTTGACTGACATTTTTCCACGAAATTCAGTATAGAAAATGCTGTTCATTGAATGGGAAACGCATTCTGCCTAACTGAGTACATTTCACTCAGTTCTTTATTTCCAAAAGGTTGTAAGAGTTTGAGTAGATGTTGAGCTTGAGTAGATGTTGAGTTGAGATGAGTATGAAACTATTAACTCTTTGTACTTATCTTCATCACTAATCGTTATTTTCTTTTTTATTACAGGTATGTGATCTTCTTTGTTTTCCGTATTCATCAGCAGATCTGATTAAAAATTCCGGGAACCGTGAGTAAAGCAAGTTCTTCTAAAAGATACGAAAATTATCAACCAAAGAGATCTAGCTAACATATAGCTATTCTAACTAACTAACATGTAGACTCATATAATTAATTCTGTATTGTAATTAGGAGCTCAAGCGGGAAAACATTTGTACAATCCTCAATGATCTAAGCATAGGAAATACTTCTTAAAGCGTTTCGCGAGTCGTTGGTACATTTTTCGTGACATCGAGATAGGCAGATTGAATTACTTCAAATGTAAATCTCAATAGAGATTGAAAAGCCACACTTTTGTGGTACACACAATTTGTTTCTACAACATAATGGCATTTTTCTTTGTGCTTAGTTTGTTGTACATATTTATTTGTATACATTGGTATTTGGTTTCTCTTGGCAAGGGGTAATTGTTCCTCAGTTGTTCGGTTCAGTTCTTTTTGTTGTTTCGTTGTTCGTATGGTTTCATGCCTTTCACACATTGACAGCGTTCTCCACTTTTCCTCATAAACTTATTCGTTCTTACGACTCAGATCGTTTTCCCAGAAACGACAGCTACATAGCCTTTTCACTCGGCATATATACACACAAACATACTTTTTAGAACTGTTTGTCTTATCATTCAAAGTTAAACGGTTAATTTTAGTAATCTGGTTCTTTTTTAAACGACGCGTTATTTCATGTCGTTTCCCTAACCAAATTTACCTCAAATGTTTTTTTTCGACCTATTTTATTTCTATTGAGATTTTTGTTAGTGATTCTAACGTTCTTTTTCATTGCAACGGTAAAAATTGTCAGCAACTTGCGAAATGAGTCTTTCCTATCTGTCTATTAGTAAACAGTCGAGTCTCCCCATTCCAGCAGCAATCCGTAAAAGGCAGTCCTTCTGCAGCAGCATTTATCGATTTCGGAGTAGATTAAATATGTAAAGCTAGCGATAGTATTTCAAATATTCTTCGATGCCCCGTTGTCACGTTGTCCATGTTTCGTCAGCAAGAACGCGCAGGAAAATTCATAACACAGGCACTCAGCATTGGAGTCCAGTGTGTGCCCAAATGCAGGCAATTTTATCGAGTCGTGAATCACGTACGCTTCGCCATTTCCTTTTTTTCGCCCGACTCGAAAGAGGTGCGGAACGTTATTTTGCTCGTCTCCAATACTGCGCGCTCCCAGACAGTCATTTTTTTCATAATCGTTCTCCGCCAGCAGATTTCTCTCGACACAAATGAGCCATCGAATCGGGCCCGATACGTCAACGCAGTTGCATCAATGCAGGGAAATATCGCCGTATTTAGATTCGTTCGTCGGACGACTATTTCTCCTGAATAAATTTGCTCGGCTGACAGCTACTAACGACTACTGCGTGTCGCGTGAAAATGGGAATCTGAGGTAAACATAAGAGTCATCACATCAAACGTTGCTTTTGCAGCTCGGCGGGGTGGTGTGAGAGAGTGGGTGGGATGTTACAGGAAAATGTCGGGAAATCGAATGGTTTGTGCGGGAATAAATATTGTCGCACCGGCGAAAGAATGCAGAGGATCTGCTCGCACACGTATTGGGCTAGATTTTACGGAAATGCGTGTTATATTTTTGTTTGATGACGACTCTTCTTTGTTGGTTCATTTTAGATTTAACGATAAACTTTACACCTAAATTTTCCCCTGAATTAATTATTTGGATATTTAAAGTTAGCACTCTAACCACTACGCCACCTTGGCCGAAGTGTGGTTTGCGCATTAATGCCATGATTCGAGTCCCGGCTGATTAGAATTTCCTGCTTAGGGAATACTTTATTCATGGCGAATAAACTAAATGAAAAATTACAGTGTATTGGGAACAGTAATGAATTAAAGCGAAAATTTCATGTAATAATTTCTTTTCACATTTTAATTGCGCATTAATGATGAAAGTTATCTATGTAAATATTGTAATAGGTATAGCATTCCAATCAATACTATATAAGGATATGAAGTCTGTATATGCTTCGTTCAAGATGCATAAATTAAGGGGATGACTAAATAAAATATATAAATGTCAGGTTTTCTTAGGAAAGAACTATTCTTTTGCTCTTAAAAAAGTTATTGGTTTCCTTCTAAGAATCAAAGTAATTTTGTTATTTCATCGTTGGTTAGAGTTTTTCAGTTTTAAGAGTTTACTATTCATATTTAACGGCAAAACCTGAACCTTTGCTGTTTTATTTTCTTGACGAATAGAATTTCAGGTATATTGATAATTAACTTGAACTGAAACCATAGTACTGTATTTAATAGGAGTTAAAATATACACATTTTAGTGTGTATACACATATACTGGGTATTTTACCGGTGGCGGAGTGGAGGGCGTGATAGCTCTCCAACCTCATGGTCCCGGGTTCGAGTCCCAGCTAGTCTGATTTTTCCTGTTAGGGAATGGTTGTGTGTGCTCGTCCGTTGTTATTTTTTGCTCCCACCACTGTAGTTATCCAGTAAATGGATGTTTTGAGGCATTGGGAAATAAAAAGAAAGCTTATTTTAATGGTACCTAGCCCTATTTCTTACATAACGTTACTCTCACTGCATAAAAATCACACAAGGCCTTGAAAGTTGCAACACTGCCTCTTCCATTTGTCGACCAGTGTGTCTGCTACCTCATCTATTCCTCGGGGGATTCCTCGCCTTGCCGTCCTTTCAGGAGCCTACCATCTTCCCCCTTTTCTCAAAGAATTTAATCTTCCTTCACATCAGGGAAATTACTCTTGGATCTTTTTAACGTGATGCAAGATGTTCTCTCCAACACGTCTCCAGCTAATAGGCCCCGCTGTCGGAAAATAAAACTTATGGTGCGCTTCCAGTAAGGTACCATCGAAGCCTTTAAGAGCTTATCGAGTGGAAGTTTCCAAAGAGCGATATTTCTTCCTCGAACGGCGACCGAAGTGGAACAAATATTACTTTTGTGCATCAACAAAAAGAGGAGTCCATCCATTAAAATTTTTCTGTTAGTAGTTCAGTAGTAAGTGAAATGCGAATATATAGGCTTTGCATAACATGTGTGCGATAACTTCGTTAGGTTTCACTCAAAACGTTTTGCTACTAAACATCTTCTATGCTATTCCTAACCTAATATAGATATCCTTTCGAGTAGGGATTTTCGGAAATACATTTAGATAGTAGTGGTCGTGACTGATTTATTTTAGCATGTATACCCTTCAAATCTCCAGCGATGTATGGCATTCCGAGAGGCCATCCTATGGCATTTCTTTCGTTCATTGTTAGCTTTGTCCTCATGGGGGGTTTGAACCCCCAAAACCACCCACTTGGCTACGCCTCTGTTAATTTCTAGCAAATTCTAAGGTAAAATTTGCGGAATTTTTAAAATATTTTATAGACCTGGTTAATTAATAGAAAATGTATTAGCATGTAAAATTAGCAATTACTTGCCCCAAGTGGGAGAATTGGTACACTCAGTTGGTCACAGCTTTATAAACCACATCTTCAAACATCCTTGGAAGCTTGCTATTCCAAGCAGTATTCTTGACTGGGTAATGTAAAATGAAGCTTATATTATGTTCTTCCAGTTTCTCTACCTATCTCAGTTCCTGCCAGTGATTACAATATATTTTTATCGCCCTCCAGAATAATAGTTTGATAGAAACCGAGCCCCTCCCCCATTTCAGCGCCCCATAAATTGGTTCTTATTATCAATTCCGCTATCCATCGCAGAGAGGAAAATTTTTCGCATATTATTATGAACAATGGCTTGTTGCTCCACTGATTACGAAGATTCGGGGATAGAGTGGGGGAAAGATACCATAATTAATTTGGTAAAGCTTTCCTTCGAACATAACCAAGGCTTTTTTGTCTTCAAATATGATTTTGGAAAAAAATTAAGGCGGCGTTAATTAAGAGGTGGGCTTCCAAAAAACCGACCTAATACAATTTCACGCTACCCAAGGAGAACCCTCAGCTTTTTTCCTTAATTCCGTTTCTCTTATGAGTTCCTTGTTAGTTCTACGAAGGAGAACAGCCGCTGATTCCTCATTGACCTGATCGGTACGCAGCAGTGCGAGTAATCTCCTTTCCCTCCTTGGTTCGGAATATTAAGAATGTATTTTCCCGCACATGATATTGCTTCCCTGCATTCATACGGTGGTCTTCTGATAGTTTTATTTTGATATCAATTGCGAAGTGCATGAAATCCTGCTAGACCTCTCTTAGTCCTTCATATAAAAATTAATAATAATACATATTTTTATAATAATTCTCAATTCGTTCTAGCTTTAAACTTCTGCAAAAACATTGTATACTTTTACATACATAACTTATGGCATACAAGTAGCATATGCATTGCACATTTTTCTCACTTTCTTAAACGATTTGGTATCGATGTAGCAAATCAGTAGTGAATTAAGCATAAAATAACATGGTAATATTTGCTGCAAAGTTCTTCTGAGCTAGTTTACTCAGGAGGCGCCTGAAATCACACTTATGTATATCGTATTTCAAGCACAAAGAATACAGCATTAAATACACGAATTCTATTTTCTCAGATGTGTTGCTCATTTGACATACTCCTGTCGTTTCTATTGTAATATTAATAAATAACTTGCTTTATCATTCTGACGTTTCTTTTTCCTTTTCTGGAGACATTAATGAACGATGTAGCAGTCTTATTCCATACTTTTTGTTCTTCATTTAACATTGGTTGATTTTAAATTTAAGCAGGATTTTTCTGCTTCCATTGCCAATTTTTCCTATTTCTCCGCCATGCCTATCGACCAAATCACATTGTGCTCTATGCTACTCTATAGTAGCGTATGTTAGCAATCAAACCAGAATAATCCTCATTTTACCGATGTTAAAATAAATGTCACTGGAAAAATTTATCTTCTAAACTGAAGAAAAATAGTAAAGTTTTATGTGAATGGAAGAACGAAAAATAAAGGGAGACATCTATATTTTTATACTTTATTANAATTGTCGTACTTTTGAGCATAAAAAGCGTGAGGAAGCAGTGAATATTGGACATGTAAAATTGACGGATTTTTGACAGGTTTAAAGAAAACTAAACATTCATTTCGAAGAGTGAATAATAATGGACCAGTGATCGTTATGCATCTAAGGCTATGGAATCGAATGTCAGTAGAGGAACTCATATTTGCTACAATATTCCATTCGCAGTTTCATCTTTGCTATTATCGAAATAGTTTAAAGAGATACGCTTTGAGGATTTCTCTCCGCTCATCAGTAAAATTGGGATATCATTTTTCGAAATAAAGTCTCGAATAATGCGTGGACATGTTCGTGATGGAGCGCTCGTGACTTCAGCATTCCAGCTACGTTTATCGAGGATATAAGTTCGAAAAATGCGCAATTTTCGACGCCCTCTACTGTTGTTCCCTCTATCTCCGGACCGGCTTCTGCCCTTCTCATCTCAATCTCTCGCCCAACCCTTCTATCAAATCCCCCACCGGTGACTAAATTGCGATTTTGAGGGAGGAAAGGGGTGGGTCTCCCGTATATATTGAAAATTGAGATTGCGATAAACGGGGGATGGGGAAGCGGGGGTGCGTGTTACCAAGAAGGGGAAGAGGTTTTAAGTGAGCTGCGAGGGGGAAGAAGTGAATTAAAAGAAATGGGTGGAATTGGTATCTCCCTCCCATATACCTTACACCCTTTGGGAGGTTGGAATAAGGATGAAAGGCTCTCTCGATCCAGAAGTGTATATGGGCATAAACTGTTCAGAAATTTTACCTGGAACTCTAAGAGTTTTCGTTTACACTTCACATCAGCCGTGTCTCCAATATTCATATTATGGAACTCTAAGTTAGATATATGGAAATCAAATCTGCTTTCTCTCAAAGTACGATATAAGGTGGTACACAACGGGACCATTTCTTAAATTTTGATTCAATCTAACATGATTTTGCTCTGTCTATAAAGTATACAATCAGTTTGAATCCAGACCACTCCGCAGTCTAGCTACCTGAAGCTAGTGAGAGGGAGTAGGACTACTAGGCGAGATGAGGAGTGAGGTAATTAGTCTGTCTTTACTCGCTGAGGCTGAAAAGTTTTGCAGTGATTTGTAGAAATGCGTAGATTTTGCTATCCTCGTCATAGCTTATCTCTTTTAAAGACAACTACACTGATATCGAAATTTCTTATTTTCTATCCTTGATATTCATCTCTCTTTTTTCTCTCCAGACTCATCTATTATTGACTTACGGTACTACTGGATAAGTAACTATTATATTCATTTAAAGACGATCATTTCAGCCGAATTCGCATTCACATCTCAAATCGCTTCAACTTCCACATCGTTAATACTAACAATCATAAGAATTGAATTACTCCTTTTAAACAACAAGTGAAAGTTTGGAAACTATAATTGCGATAAAAACTATCATGAATAAAATTAGAAGTAATAGAGACATAGGTAGTTTTCAATTGCTAACAAATGCCAGTATCGTTAACTAGGACATTTTCTGATCACAGCCACTCTTCGTCAGCCACGTATTTCGTTAACTAACACCGTCTGTAACCAAGGTATTATGTATGTATGTGTATCCTATGCAACTTAAAAAATATCATTGGAATAACAATTAAATCTGTGACTGTAAAAATGCTTTCACACGCATAGCATAGAAACATATGCAACGTGAGAAATGCGAGTAATGGAATGTTTCGCCTTGTACGCATTTATTATGCATGAATAGTTTATGATATTCTTTCCTTTTTGCTCACGTAGCTGCCAAATTCTAATTTCTACTCGTCTGGTTTCTGGCTGAAGTTGGTTCTTGGAGGGAAAACGATTTCTTCACATTTTCTTTCCTTTCCATAAATTTCAAAGAAGACTGAGATTTCTCTGCGTTGGAATTAAGAATATGCATATTTTCAGCCACCACTCTATCGTTTAATGAGATCGCCAGTGTTTTTTCCACGTTTCCATTTCCCTTCCCGTCAATGTTTCGCAATAATCGTCCATTTTTATTTAAACCCCATCTTCAGTCCCCTCAGTTCGATCTTCCTACCCTCCATCTTTCCCGTCCACCCCCTCCCCCCATTTCATCCCCTCATTTCGAAAATTGCTTCCTTATAAAATAAAACGAGAAGGAGCGTGGCTGCGGGGATGTGAAAAAAAAATCCGCGCGCAAATAGAACCTGGGGATTTGTGCACGCGAAAGAAGAAGCCACGGGAGCGGAAGAACGAAATTAAAAAACGATGACGAGAGAACATTTGCGTCGCGAGGCTAAGGGTATTTTCCCTACGAAAAGGAAACATTGGGCGAATAAAGGGTCCTCCCTAATTTCCCTCCCTCCCGTCAATCGTAATCCGCGGTTCAGAAAGAGATGGAAGGAATTACGGGAAATGTTTGCTCAAGAATTTTCGCCCCGTCCGTTTCTCCGCGAGTCTTTCAGTTTCGGGACCTATTAAAAGAAGCAGAGGGTCGAGCGAGATGGGATGGAACCGTTCCTTTCAAAACACATTACCTCAAACTTCTTCAAGCAGGGGTGGTGGAGGGCCACCGTAAGAAAGGCGGAGTATTTAAAGAATTTTCGTAAGGAAGTGCGCCCGCTGGAGGTGGAACAAACGGAATAAAGAAGGGCCTTTCCCAGACTTCTTTTCATTTCTCATTAATTTATTTTCTTTTTTCCCCTCGGCTTTTAGCCCGGGGAACATGTCCCCATCCCTCGTCTACGCGCAACCAATTTCCTCCTCTCGCTTCTGTCGTTCACTTCTTGTCCCCTTTCTTGAATCTTCCCCCTCTCCGGCAAGGTTACCACACCTTTTAGCCTTGACATGGGTTGCCGAACAGGCCTGCCAAACTTGAAATGATGAGACGCGGGAAGATTTTCGATGTCGAACGTTAAATGATTGGATGATTGATAGTGACCCTATTGAAACCTTTATCTTTGGAGGTAGCATTACGTACGTTACGAGGCGATATAAGAATAAAATAATGGTTAATTTAGGAATCGCTAAATAACCCTAAACCAAATAGTTAATTTTGCTTATTTTGTTATGATTATTCAGTATCTTAGGGAAAAATCTACGATGTTTTTCTTTGCTACTTCCTTTATTCGATGTGATAATACAAGGAAAACTTCCGCCAAATATGCGATAATCCTTTTTTTGGATTTTTAAATCGATGCCTCTTTGAAATTGCAAGCCATATTATCCATGCATGGAGACAGGATGCCTATGGCCATTTTTACATGCAAGGTAAAAACAAAATTGTCGATTCAATTATATTTTTATTGATTTGTATCGCATTTAAGATGGTAAACACATAGAAAGAAATTAATCCGGTGTGGTATTCAAAGCTGTAATGATAAAACACATTTTCCAAATCGTTAATAATCCTATACCTAAATAATACTGGATTAACTCTCAACACGGGTTGTTCAAATATCTACACGAAGCATTACTTCATTTTAGCATTCGAGGAAAATTTCATGAATAGCATATAAAGGCTAAATAAAATCCTACTGTGAAATCAGACTTTTTTAATTGACTTGTAAAATTAGTATCATGCTGTATAATACGCTTTGTGATCGTATGGGTACAATTAAGAAGTCGATGCAGAAATCATCGTAAAAATTCGAGCATAGATTTGAAAAATATGCTCTAATATTTGATATATTATGGGTCGGGTATGTTAATATAATAGATATAAATTGTATACTTGATCTTGTTTATAGTAAATTGTCGTACTTCTAAGCATAAAAAGCGTGAGGAAGCAGTGAATATTGCACATGTAAAATTGACGGATTTTTGACAGATTTAAAGAAAACTAAACATTCATTTCGAAGAGTGATTAATAATGGACCAGTGATCTTTATGCATCGGAGACTATGGAATCGAATGTCAGTAGAGGAACTAATATTTGCTACAATATTCCATTCGCAGTTTCATCTTTGCTATTATCGAAATAGTTTAAAGAGATACGCTTTGAGGATTTCTCTCCGCTCATCAGTAAAATTGGGATATCATTTTTCGAAATAAAGTCTCGAATAATGCGTGGACATGTTCGTGATGGAGCGCTCGTGACTTCAGCATTCCAGCTACGTTTATCGAGGATATAAGTTCGAAAAATGCGCAATTTTCGACGCCCTCTACTGTTGTTCCCTCTATCTCCGGACCGGCTTCTGCCCTTCTCATCTCAATCTCTCGCCCAACCCTTCTATCAAATCCCCCACCGGTGACTAAATTGCGATTTTGAGGGAGGAAAGGGGTGGGTCTCCCGTATATATTGAAAATTGAGATTGCGATAAACGGGGGATGGGGAAGCGGGGGTGCGTGTTACCAAGAAGGAGAGGTTTTAAGTGAGCTGCGAGGGGGAAGAAGTGAATTAAAAGAAATGGGTGGAATTGGTATCTCCCTCCCATATACCTTACACCCTTTGGGAGGTTGGAATAAGGATGAAAGGCTCTCTCGATCCAGAAGTGTATATGGGCATAAACTGTTCAGAAATTTTACCTGGAACTCTAAGAGTTTTCGTTTACACTTCACATCAGCCGTGTCTCCAATATTCATATTATGGAACTCTAAGTTAGATATATGGAAATCAAATCTGCTTCTCTCAAAGTACGATATAAGGTGGTACACAACGGGACCATTTCTTAAAATTTGATTCAATCTAACATGATTTTGCTCTGTCTATAAAGTATACAATCAGTTTGAATCCAGACCACTCCGCAGTCTAGCTACCTGAAGCTAGTGAGAGGGAGTAGGACTACTAGGCGAGATGAGGAGTGAGGTAATCAGTCTGTCTTTACTCGCTGAGGCTGAAAAGTTTTGCAGTGATTTGTAGAAATGCGTAGATTTTGCTATCCTCGTCATAGCTTATCTCCTTTAAAGACAACTACACTGATATCGAAATTTCTTATTTTCTATCCTTGATATTCATGTCGCTTTTTTCTTTCCAAACTCATCTATTATTGTCTTCAACTTCCACATCGTTAATACTAACAATCATAAGAATTGAATTACTCCTTTTAAACAACAAGTGAAAGTTTGGAAATATTAAATATTTAGTGGATAAACAGCACTACTATGTCTCATAATAATAAAATAACAATTATAAATTAAATAATTCAGCACATCTCATTCTTTTATCAAAGAGGCCAGTGTGGAGGTTAGATTTAAGCCCAGTAACTCCGTGGTCCCGGGTTCGAATCCCGGTTATGGCATGGTTGTTTGTGTACGTGACTTGAGAAAGATTAATTGTAATGATGGTTTCTTAAAGCAAAATGCGCCTTTATTATTATTATTACTTTCGTTGTTGTTGTTGTTATCATCATCATCATCAAAGAGGAGGATGTTAAGTGGGAGTCAAACGTTAAACAGGTATTTAAAGGATCAGAGAACAATGGAAAATTATTCAGAAAGCAATTGCGGTTTCTGTCTTACTCGATTATTTAAGTTATTATTAATTGTATTTATTATTTGATCATTTAGCTGTTGTAATATCTTTAGTCATTCTTTCTATTTTCATGTTATTGCAATGACATTGCGAAATCAGGAAGCCTTTTCTGTAATTCAATCTCAGCCTATGATTCCGTATAATCCGACGAGATGTCATGCACTTGGTCGGCAGAGAAAAAGGTTTCAGTGTACGGCATTACAGATATATCACGTCTTATGTGAAGCAGTCCGTGCAATTTACTGTGAGCCAACGACTCTTCCTTTCCCTGCCAAAGAAATCCGCTTTCATAGAATCACTAGGACAGGAGATTAAATAGCCACAGAGGGGAGGAGGAAAAGAAGGTAAGAGTTTGGAGAGGGAAAAAGTTAGCTGATAAGATGGAAGAAGTAGAATTGGGTCGTAGGAGTTCGTTAGTAGATAACATTCCGGAAGGATATATGTCTACGGCGGAGATGGAGGGGCAGGGATTTGGGAAGAAGGGCTAGAAAACGCTTGGGGTAGAAAGTTGGTGAGACAAGAGGACAAATGACTTTATTGCGAGGAAAATCAAGGGAGGAGTGGAGCGGAAGAGGGATTCTTTTCGGGAACAAAGAGCAAGGAAATATCCTCCATGAAATACAAATTCGCGTCGCGCTGCAGGGGTAAAGATAGGGTCACCGGAGTACGGAATGCGCGCCGTTGTGGAGTCCTACTTCTCTAGATTTGTTCCGTAGCTACGGCGGCATTTTGCTCGAGGACCGATTTCACGCTGGCTTCAGCCGCAAAATGTTTTTTAACAAGTATTTGTGCCGCTTATTTTTTGCCTAGTTTCAGATGCTCGGGATTCCCCCGTGCTAAACGAGGCCGTCTTAAATTCGCAGATACTTTATCCCGGAAATTACCGAATTTTTGCGTCTCCTCCCAGCGGGACTTTCCTTACATAGAAGATGGAATTATTTATAAGGACTGGCTGCAAATACGTGGGATTCTTACAGCAGGAGTTGTGTCCATAAACTGGCATGTGTTTCATTCCGGAAAACCAAAATGAGTGGGGATTACAAGTCTTTTCTTTGATAGTGGGAGAAGGTTGATTTTTGCGACCAGCTGGAAAATTTAAATTTTTCAGTGACCGTAAATGTGTCTTTCTTTGGAAGAAAAGCATTACGGAATTAATGTTTCATGTGGAATGTGAGAGTATTTTCTACGAATGTTCCTTAGATGTACGACTATAGGAATTTGTTAAAGTTTCCAATGTGTAATAGAAGTAGCAACTGATGGTTGAGTTAGTTGTAGTTGAAAATATCTCCAAAAACAATCAAAAATGTATATTTTTTATGGTTTCTTGAGGTTTTTTTCAAGTACAAAAACCTCAACCATCAATGGCTGTTTCTATTCTACGTAAGGTTCTTCCAACCTTTGCTGGTTTTACCTATTGACTTTGTTTTTCAAATAGATTTTATCATACAGACTATTCCTTGTACCACGTCGACCTGTTTTATCACATTTCATTAAAAAAACAATTGTTGATTGTTTTTGCATTTCTTATCAACTACAACTTTCCAATGTGCACTTGAGAGATCCAAATGATTCGACAACGGTTCCTTTCCTCGAAATTCAAGAACACCCTAATAAATGCTTTAAAATTTCTAGAATCTAGCAACAATTTGCTGATTTTATCTTCTTGATCAGTTTTTTTTTCCGGAATGATCCCCGAATCTGACTCGGTATATTCCTTATGAGACCTACCTACCTGAGAGACAGATGGTGCAAAACCGGGATATTTAATACTTTGCGGAAGAAAAATTCGGGTCAATAGGGGCATAAATCAGCATTTACCGGGGCATATGCGGTACAATGTTTATCTACAGTCATTGTCATAGTTAGAGATATCGAATAATCGAAAGGAAACCAGTGAACGTTACTCTAACGTGTTAAATCTCAATAAAAGCAATAGAAACTAGAGGAAAAGTTGAAAATAAGACAAAAGCACTGCTGAGAAACTTAAATAACTGGCGTGAATTCTCACATGCAAATTGCCTCTATTGAAAATTAAATAGTGTTAAAAATATGGAATATCTTTGTAATTTATAGTTAAAATTGTAGCTTTTTGCAATTTATTGTACACTTTAGAGTCATGAAATATATGTATGGCTTTAAAGTTGCACCAGATGCACAAAGACAGGATATATAGGTAACATGTGTTGTCCGACACGCATATTAATGCAAAATTTGATGTAACACAATATATAATAACAGATGTTACACAAAAGAGCGTAAGAAAAACGAAAATGCTATAAAAAATCTGAAACTAATTATTTTTGTTAATTTTGTTACAGTTCTGCTTAAGTGATTTCCATTTACACACTTACCTTCACATCTTTTAGCTTTTACTATCAGTAGGTTAGTGCAGGTTTTTCACACCCCTTTCTTTGTTGGTGTATTCGTGCTTTGAATATGTTTTCCCTAAGGTTACCTGTTTAGGTTTTTTACATTCACATTCTTCTAAAAATGTCTTCATAATTTCTATCTACAAATTTATTTAGGGTTTCATTAATGTCTCACGAGGTTATATGGAATGAAATACGTCTCAATATCGCCTTAATAAGGACCTTAAAGTCCTTTTGTAAGACTGTATTCAGGGTAAAATCCTTTCTTTATAGGATGATATCGGTAACACCAGCGTTTGCATCACGTTTATCGTACAACACAGATCAGAAATGAAAAAACGTCTTAGTTGATTATTCGGAATAACTTAAAGTAATTCGTAATAATCGGGACATCTGGGCGTCCCGAAAATGTTCACCGGGAAACCGGGAGAAGTAATGATATTCCGGGACGTTTGCATGCCATACTTTTACCTCGTTACTGCAAATTTACTCCACAATTCCGCGTTTCCTTTCAATATCTGAAACCAATACCTTTTTTTTGGTTCATTTCTCCCTCGTTTTCGTGTCATCCATCTTGACCCGTAGCTCTCCTCCCGAAGAAATTTATTAAGATAGAGTATGATAGAAGTTTATTTCAAGTATATGGTATGTTTGCACGGTGGAGTGATAATTGCCGTTATAATTTTTCCGTCTCGTGAAACTCTTTGCGTAGAAACATGCGAAAATAAGAGTATCGTGTTTTATATCCGGCTTTTAGCGCTCACGAGTCATAAATTAGTCGTTACTAAAAGTCTCGCCTTCCTGGAAACTTTAGATTATCCTTCCCTATTTCATTTGCCTCTCGTGTTCGCATCTGCAATTTAATATTTCGCTCTCTCGATAACACAGGCTATTTCCATCTAACTGAAATTGCCCTCGTGTTATTAGTATTAGAAACATTTCTTTGATAAATACAATGATGTCTCGTAGAATTTTTTAAAGTTATGTCTGGTAATACTTACTGCTATTTATATCAGAATTCTGTAAATTCGTAGTAAAATTAATATTGTCAAGCGGTCAACATCTTAAAAGAAAGAACGCTTCGTGACTTCCACAATGGATTTTTATTGACTAGTTTCGTCACCGAGTTGAAATCTTTAAGTGAATCTACTGTGGAAGTAACAGTGTTCCTTCTTTTAAAATGAAATCATAGTAAGCCTAGGAAATAACTTTGCGTGATTATGCAGCCATACCTACTCAATGTAAAAATTAGTGGAATATATACGAATGTAGTCGAGTCAGTTAAATATTTCGGAATCAGTCTTACAAGTAAGTTATACTTGAGCACATATCCAAAAAATCTGCTGTAAAACAACTAAAGAAACATGTTTTACAAAAATTGTTAGTGGACGCGACCAAAAGGTTAAAGAGCGATTTTATTTACATTTGTATTTACACTGTTAGGCACCATATGGTGTATGGCAGGGGGTGTGAATACCCCCATCTACCTTTTTGGCTACCTGATTAGTATACCCAATCTGGAAAAAGAGATCAGTATTAGTTATCCGCTTCCACTGTAATCTCATGAAATCTCTTTGATGTCTGATCTCAAACCCACCTCACGAGCACGAGAATCACGATATCGCTCATTTCATCATGTAAATCAGTACGTAAACATTTCCGGAACACCTTGTACCTATACTCGGTTCTTTTATTCGTAAGAGATTTCCAGCGGAGGGTTTTTATAACATCTGATGCACAGTTATCGAACCTTTGGTCTTCATAAATGAAACCAGCCTCTCTACGTTATACGCGCTATCATTCCAAGATCAAACCCTTTTTGTGCGGATTCCACACCGAGCAACAGTACTCAAACAATGGAAGAACGAGCGAGAAATAACCCACCGCTTTGGCACTCGATTGACTACCTCTGAGAACGCGGTCGAATAGCCTCAAATTCCTATCAGCTGACTCCACTACATCTTGAAGTGTATTTTAAATTATCACACCATTAATATTTTAAGTTTATGCCGCCGTGTAGTAGGGATGTATGTTTCACATTTTGATTTTGATCACAACTTGTTCAGGTCCTGGAATTTGAATTTCGCTTCGTCCAGTCCCCATCTGGAATATGCGGCGAATATATTGGATCAAGTGAATGAAACGAGTACTCCCGATCTCGGCAAAGTGCATCTCAAGGCGATACGCTTTGTTAAAATAGTGCTACGGTAAAAAAGCAAGCTTTACGAAAAAGTTCTCAATGCTATGGTTGGGATCCTTGAAAGTATGACAGTTAATATCTAGACTGCGATTGCTTGATAACTTCAGAGGGAGTACATTAGTGGAAGACGTGATCGGTATTATGTGACCTCATTCTGCTACTTCTGCCGTTTCGACAATGAGCATAAAATAAGAGAAATATATGCGAGGACAAGTCGTTTTCGGGACTCGTTCTTTCGAGGAACGACTCGCGAAAACAATAAGCTAAAGCTCGCTTAGTGTTTACACCCCCTGCCACACGTCGAAAGGCGGCTTGCAGGGTATTCATGTAGATGTACATGAAATATCTAAGTGTACAGATAATGGCACGTTTTTAGGCAGCGCTTTTAGCGATCTGTAAGCAATAACTCCCGAAATGAGAAAAAATTGTCTTTTATGGACTTTTTAAACTTTGATTATTTCAAAAGTTTCACGATGGACGTTAAATCTTCCAGGACTTTTGTAATATGTTAATCAGGGTCGTCAACGTTTAGTGTTTGTGTCACTGAAAGTTGACAACGAAATATTCAGTGGGAAACTGTAAGGGCCAAAGCTTTCAAGACAATATGCATTGCTAATTTACGTCTTTTTTGGTTACTGCTTGGCTATTTGATTATATCCTGCTTTCCATACATTTTTACGCTAATTCTAGGCTTTGGGTAATGGTCTTTAACTTTGATACTTTACTCCGGGAAATGGAATACATATATCTAATACATCGAGTAAATATAGAGTTATAATAAACTAAATTTTAGACATAGGAGTTTGGTTTCATTTGATTACCTCAATCTCTCTTAGTTTCAATTTATGTAAGTTAGATAAAATGAAGCAAAATCCTAAAGTTTGTCTCTAATATACATTCTATGCTGTTACTATGAAGATGTGGGCATTCGGATTATTATGTTGCCATTCCTAGCCTCTTTACATCAAATAAAGACTCAATTACTAGCGAAAATCATTTATTTGCTAGTTTACGAAGAGTTAATTTAGTACGTATTTACCATCGTAGTCTTCGAAGAAATCTTCAGGTATTTTGCTCCTAGATGTAATTATATTGTTAGATATGTTCCCATTAAGGCTTAAATAAGATGCTTAAACCCTAATACTGTGTGTATTGGCGTCATCTCATCTCTATCGATACATTTATTTTCTTATCTCAATGAATGCGGATTCATGAAAAAGTATGGGAAATCAAATTGCTCAGTCAAACTGTAACTCGGCTTCAGAATGCCATTCACCAGAAAAAACAATTTCCGTTAAAGTCGACTTTATTCCGAATCCAGTCTCGACAACGGGCCCAATGCTATTCCGTATCATATACATTCCCCCCTCGGAAAGCCCCCTAATAATTCGGAATGCCCAGAAAATGGAAATCACCCAGAATCCCCTAGCGCTTTCATTACGCCGGGTCCCGTCAATTTTCGGACGCATAACCGTATCGACGAGAGGAGAAATCCTGCAGCCGGGAAGAAGAGATTAAGAAATCCGAGGAAAGCTTCGAGACTCGTCCCCTTTGTTTTCCTCTGATACAACAGTTTCTATTCTTACGGTATTATTTTCCGGGAGGCTGAAATGGGGCTGGAGATGCCCTGATGAGAGTTCTGAGATACGTAGGATAGAAACGACCAGTAGTAAGGGAATAATGCTTTTCTTTATTTCTCCGTTGAGGGAGAAGTAGGGGCGACGATGGTGATTTTGGAAGGGGAACGCCCCGGAAAAGGGAAAAAGATACGGCGGAGAAATAAGTCCCCGGTAAAGTAGCGCAATTCCATTCTCTGCCTTATTTAGGAACGTCTTTTATATTGCTTCCCTTCTTAAGAAATGTATATCGGCTATGAAGTAATTTGTATGTGTGTTCTCCTGCGGAAAAGGAAGAAGTTTCATAAATTTAAAACTTCGCCAGCCTTTGAGTTTCGTATCCCCAACGTATTGGTCTGTTCCTCTAATATACATTTGTGTCGGGTTCGACTCCGAAGTATTTTACGAGGATGTTTTCCAGTAAGGAGATGCAGTAAGAGATTCTCTCGAGAATAAGAATTCCAGCAATGTTGGTAAATTGTCGAGGGTCCTAAGTTTGTTGACATTGATTGCAATCAATGTAGTTAGTAGTCTTTGGTTTCCGTAGGCTGTGAAAATCCTGTATATAAAGAGTAACTGTGAATCATTATTCAGGTTTTGTCGCTAACAATTGGCTCCGCATTTCTCAATTTACTTTATCATTTAATTTGTGTGTGAAATTCCGGTATTATTGGCCATTACAGAATATACATTGGAATTGTCTCGTTGAAAATATACGGCTAATGGTTCGAAAATTAATCACTGCTCAATTTAAATCATAAAATCCTATGACATGAGTAATAAATTGTACAGATTTCGTCTTTTGTTGGTAATATCACGTTTATTTATAACTCTTAATTCGAAATGTGCCTTTAGTTATTATAAAAATGATAAAATGGTAGCCATATTCGGGTCACCGTTGAATTAGTTATTTGTGTAGATGATTAAATCGTAATATAAGATATATTATTATTATTAACTCAAGCATCGATTAAAATTTTTTATTCGTCCTTCAAAGAGAACTGTTCGTCTCATCAGAGCTGGATTTCTACAAGTATGAATCAAAATCTAGCACTGGTAAGTGTTTTATCTCATTCTGAAACATTCATTGTTAGTAAAGATTCTTAGACAGTTCAAACGTTTGATTTATCTTAACTTTGAGATTATGATACTTTCAGAACAGTTTCTGTTATGTCAGATCTAAAAGTTTCAGCGCTTATGGACGTATATAACGAACGTGGCATTCGAATTTTTTAAACACTCTCAGGATTAAAGACACATGTCATGCTTTTATGTATCTAACCTTGTAATGTTTAGAATAGTGTCTCATTAGCGAGAAAGCTTAGCTATGACTATAATTAATAGAGAAGAAAATGTAATCCGTTTAAAGCTAAAGGTCCTGATTAGGGAAATTCAAGGAAAATAAACCGATTCTAAAGTAAAAGCCTCACTTCTGTATGCAATATTACTTGTAGATAATTTCTATCTTTTGGCTCTTTTTATATTCCATGTAAATATACCACGAAATGATTTATTACGGCTTAATATATATTGTGTCGTACGCCATCTACGAGGCCACCGTGCTTATTCGCAATTTCAGTAACGCATTTGCAAATTTATATTCTTGTTAGGAGTCTTTTCCCATAGAGTTCATAGAGTTGGCTGCTGATTTTAGACGATTAGTGAAGATGATGAACATGATTTGGCACTGCTTTTTACGGCAGGTTGACCTTCCTGCCGCAAACGCTTATAAAGAAAACCTGAATTACTACAATTCCCTGACCAGGAAAATCCGATTATCCTGGACTCGAACCCGGGACCTTTGGTTCGGATCGCTAGCACGCCATCCACTCCACCAAGGAAATATATACATCTGGTCTACCAGGTAGTTCAAAAGTTTTTGAAAATCTTCCAATGTGCTATTTGGAGATAGGGATTTAAGTCCCATAGTTATGGCGCGGTCATCAAACTTTAAGGACCCACTCTCCGGAAAATAAATCGAGAAAAGGAATACATAAAACTCGGAATGAGGAAAATATTGGTTCGAAATAAGGGCTTGAGTAGGTGTGGAAGAGGGGAGTGGAAAAGCAATTGTATTCATCCACCCCTGATTCCCTTTCTTTCCACTCTTAAGTCCATCAAATTCCGCCTTTCTCATCCTCCCAACTAGAACACCACTCTGCAGTCTGCTGCTCCTTGAATAAATGCGAAAACAAAATACATCCTTTATTTCCTTATTATCGAGATCCTCTTCGAAATCTTTCGCATGCTTCAAGGGAAATAATTTGCGAGTTTCTCCTTCCAGAATTTCCATTCTGGCTACGTAGACATCTCATTTATCGTAATTTTACCGTAAAATTTTCTATATTTTCATCAGAATTTTTTCCAGGTCTGTGAATCGAATACGACCCTTTCGAGTTTTCGATAAGATGAGTTTCTTCTTTCGATGATGAAATGTATTTTTTTATTTTTGANGTAACCAGTATTGTAAATTCACTTAAAAATAAATCTGCAGGTCATGATAATATTAGAATAATAGATATTAAACAAAATAAAATTCTAATTGAGGTAGTCAAGAATATCTTAAATAAAAGCCTAGAAACAGGTAGATATCGATATATTTTAGATATATACATTTATTTTTCCTTTCGTGTAGAATTTAATTAAATGCATGTATCGCAGTTTTTTAATTTGTCTTGGCATCTATAAATTAATAGCACACGATTGATTCCTTAGGGAACGAATCATCTTCAGATAAAAGATAAAAAGCACTGGAAAAAAGCATTTCCTCAAATATTCCTTTCAAAAATAAAACAAAAAAATGCTCTATCTAAAATTTAAAATACTTCTACACTTTTTGAGAGTTTAAATGTTTGAAGGGTGTTGTGGAAGTGTAGAAAGGAAAGAAAACAGTATAGAAATTTTTCTGAAGGCCCCTTCATTGAATAATGCGGTATTTGGGATATTCAAGCCTCTTGTTCCTATTTCTGAATTTTTCTAGCAAATCTTCCCCGTTTTTCTGCCTGAGATATTGAGAAAGAACTATGATTAAATTAAATGAATGCAGGATAACGTTGATGAAATGTTTTATTTTGAAGTTTGCATTAAATGTTAAGAAACTGATTGATTTGTAGAATAATCCAAATATTCAAAACCAAACTGCAAAGTTATCTTTTTTAGTTTTATTGAAATTTAAAGTGGAAATTTGGTACCGCCAATAAAAAAGGCGTAAGGAAATATGTTGGAAAAAATTCACTAAATAAGGCTTGCAGGAAATGGATGACTGAGAGTCGAATTATTTTTAAAATATTATCGATATTTTACCTGAATATATTTGATAGAAAATAGTATCCACAAACATATTAAGTAGGACAATGATCATGCTCAATGTTTGTTCTAATTAGTGGAGTATTGTTCAGATCCATCAACAAATGAAATAAAGAATGTGAGTGTAAAATAAACCATGATTTTGAGTAGTAAATTCTTCTTACCTTTGGAAACTTTTTATGTAAAACTTCGATTAAGCTCTGAATCCAGTTATCCATGTCACTTGCTCCATCTTGGTTTTCTTATAAAAGTGTCTTATTTGCATATGCAAAATATATGCCACGTATAGTTTCATATAAACACAAGGGGAATTAAAAATTCAATAAAATGTAAAATAGTAACAGATCTGGCTGATTTATTACTTATTCGAGCAAAAGTAATATTTTTTTCCAATTTAAATTCCTAGTATATATGTATTTTATGCTTCTTTCCATTATACTTATTTTCGTTAAACGTGTTTGCCATAGTCAACTATTTACCATGCCAATCGAAGCTTTTCCGTTAAAACGTGCTGAAAATTTCCTTGGGACTCGGACCCAGGTCTCCCAATTCCCTGTTGCTTACTTTTATCATTTAGCTATCCAACCAGGGCAGGATTCTGAGCCCTGCTAAGGAAATCAGATATAGACAAAATATTGCGAATTATATCATATATATATAAAGCAAATGTCTGTCCGTCCCACTATTTATCTCAGAAACGGCTTGACTTAGAGATCTGAAACAAACTGCATTGTGTTTCTACGATGTTGAAACCTCCAGGAAAACTATTTTCATCTTTGTAAAGGCCCGGGTTCGAACCCAGGAGTACAAAATACGTTTCTATAAGAGATGTTTGTAAATTACGTTCCATGACTTGCAGAGATCGTTTCTTTCACAAAATTAAATTAGAAACAATGGTCCTACGAAATCAAGAGAAGTGTCAGAAAAAAGGAAAATGATCATAGATTCTTATTTTAGTCGTAAAATATTGAAATGTTGATAAAACGCACGGAAGTTTTGTAAAATATTTGGGAAATAAACAACCCATCCCTTTGACGACTAAGGCCATTGTTGAATGTTAATTTCATGAATTATCCCATATAAGTGCAAGGGGATGATCAGTTCTTATAATTTTTATAAGAAATTTACGTAAAGTAGGCCCTTATGACTTGAAAACAGTAGAATAAATGTTATATAAGGAATAAATAAGGAGTATATATAATACAAAGCAATAAATAAGGAGAGGACAAATAAGAATCATTTGCACGCACTTAGATTGGCAGTAAGCCGGAGGAATCTAATGATTTAAATGGGGGAGAGGTGTATAATTGGACAGAGGATTGAGGTTTCGCATTATTGAGGATTTGGATACAAATCACCCATTCCTTTCTTACCGGTGTCTGTTCAGAGATGGAATTTCTCGCTCCGAAAGGAGATGTACGAGAAGGAGATTTGATAAGTGTTGCCGGGATGTCAGTAATTTATCGGGTGAGTCGCGGCGAGGAGTAAATTCGATGCCGCAAATAAGGAAGAACGGCTAATTTCCACGTCGTTTGTTGCATTCCTCTGCGTCGATGAGGATATTAATCTTTAATTTCGTTCGCGTTTTAAGTTTTCAAAGTTGGGGTTTTGATGTATTCTTGTTTTTATGACTTTTGTGGTTTGCTCCAAGGTATAGGTTGAACATCTATAGCATGATTTGTTACTTTCTCTACAAGAAGAAACCTTAGTGTGAATCTGGTAGTTAACATATTCGTCTAATTTATACTTTGCGGGAAAATGTTACTAAATCGTACGAGCGGAAATTCTTGGTTATAAGGTTTGAAATAACTAAGAGCGTGATTTTTTTTACAAAAGAAATTAAATGGCCTTAGTTGCTTACGAATCTTACGAATTTTAATACCTATCCACTTCTTCTCGAAATTTATTCCCATTGCTTATTTCACTTACATTCATACCCGTGAGTGTGGAGAATATATTTGGTAAGACGATTCTCTTTGTAAGTAGTCACACTGAATGTAAAGAAAAGGCAAATACTGTAAGAGAGGAAATAGTGCATGGCTGTTAGTAGAGATGAACAATGTTTCTTTGAATCGTCTTTAGAGGTATATATCAGCCGTTAATTTTGACTTCAACGCAGATTATAGCTTGGTTATTGAAATGCATCTGTGCCCTTCCCAGAAGGGCTTTTTTCCCAGAATTTTTCAGTTTCCTTAATCTGGCTTCCGCATGAGATCTATGGGAGCCATGTAACGGCTAAAAAAGTGTTATTTAGTTACTTATTGATGTAGTAAGTGACCACAGATTGGCAATATGCCAGGTGGTAGTCATGCTAATGCTACCTCTATTATAAGGGTTAAGCTTAATTTTCGCAGTTCTAGAACTCTTCCAAACCAAACTGCTGAACAGTTTTACAATGACATTCCTTCAACAGATGATTTTGACGACAATTAAGAATGTGTTTTTATTACGGTCTTAGTTATGAATGTTTAGCAATTTGCATAATGATTATTTTTCTTCATTTACCTAGTCAACCCTGAATATATAGTTTTGGCATCCAAAGAATCCTGTTTAAATTAAAAAAAACGGCATTGCATCGCGAAAATTCTGTATTCTATGTTACTTAAATTTTAAACTCATCCTATTTAATTACAACTGTCATTCTAGTGAATTTTATTTGATATCTTATCTGAAGAAGGGAAACATATAAGTTAAATTCCTCGTATATACATAACATATTGAAAACAGCGATAACATTTGTACGCAAAATGTGAAGATGTTTTCCAAAATTGCTAATTGTATTACCAACATGGAAAATGTAACTTTCCCAGTATTATTGCACTTTAAAATAAATGCAAAATCTTTCACGTCGTAAAATTAACTCAAACAAGCCCAAGAGTAGAACAGTATGATTTCGTATTTTACCTGAGTCTTCCCAGTTACAAGTTTATGAGTAATGTATAGATGTGTGCGAAAGCTTTTATTTATTACAAATTTATTTCCGCAAAGTTTACCCTCCTCCTCTATTCCCCTGCTTTCCGATAAAAAGTAAAAAGGAGCACCCCGAAGTATGTGCCAAAGATACGGCGACATTTTTCTTTCGGTACTCCGGATTCTAGTCACATACTTGAGAAACTGTGTGTACCTTCATGAAGCCCCGTATGAATAGAATGAGAAAAAATGAAGGGGTAAATTTTAACCTTGAACTGCCTCCTCTCAGAAAAAGATCAAGCTGTTGTACCTCTAAGTGACTATTTATTTGTTAGTGTACGTTAATAAATACATATTGTAATTAGTGTAAACTGATCTTAGAGCGAATGCCGGACATATCTCGTAATCATTTTTCTTACTTCCCCTTGACTGTTGCCACCTGGTACTCCGACCAAATTGCAACGTTTTATTATTAAATAAATAAATAATAAATACATTTAAATATGCGTGCGTTATTTTGTGAATAATTTTCCTCTCGCAAAATTCAAGGTAAGGTTTATCAATATTAAAGCTCTCCTTAAGAGAAAGTTTGAGATGCTAATTTAAAATTACATAGTTCTGTTTTGTTATAATATATCTTATGTATGAGATGTTATAATATATCTTATGATATGTCCTGAGATGCACGATAGATAACCCAAAGGGCTACAAAAATTATTTTTACATTTATCGAAAAAATGTGCGTTTTGTTTCAGATCTTTAAGCAATGCTGTAAGAAAGATAGAAAGATATATTTTTGGCCTTTTCAGAAGTTATTATTCTGGAAACTTAAGACATTCTGGGAGTCCTGACGTGCGGTTAAAATTCTTTTCGTTTGTAGCATTCCTAAAAGTGCGTCGACAGCTAAGATTATTTAGCACATACGGGCTCCCATCGGGAATCGAGTCCTGGACTGCTTTCTCCGAAGGGGAACGCGCTACTGACTTGGTTATTCATGGGTCCTAGGAACCTTTACTGACAATGAGTGAAGTCCATTCACATTCTTCTCATGGAACGTTTTGATAGCGACTGCACTCAGGAAATACAACGGCGTTTCCAAAACTTTTACCTTTTTCGTTAAGTTTTCCTCAATAGATAATTCGAGACGAATTGATAAGGATGTGATATTCCTATTAAAATTACTAGCATATTTTTTTCTATATGTAGACTTCTTTTAAAAAGAGGTAGATTTACTAAGTAAAGTATAACACGCACACTTATATAGCGTACACTCCCGCGGAAACCAAGGATAGTTAAAAAATCTTGTATTGCGGTATTTTACGAATGCTGTCTTTCAAGTTTACTTTTGTATCTGATTAGTTCGATGTACCTTCTTTCGATATCTTTGGCAAAGTTATCAGCTAGTGTACATCTATCATTGCTTAGTAAAGTGAAGTTATCACTATGTTGTGATTAATTTCATATGAATTACAACATATACTTACAAGAATATCTCTTATTTTTATACATAACCTAGGAAAATGCTAATGGTTTGCCTTGAGTTATAACCTCTTAACAGTCATTGACTAAATGGTTGGAATAAATAGTGGAATATGCGGCTTATGTTGATTTTGCAACAATTTGTAATACAACAGTCCTGAATAAAGAAATAAGAATGCATTTCCCCTCAAATGGAGTTAAACCAATTATAAAAGAACAAGTTAACGCATTTATACGTTTTTTTATAGTTATGGTACATGTTTCACAATTCCAAGACTCAATATATTTTCCACAATATTATCAAAATGTAGGTATCCTTCCGCATATCGCGGCACGTTTTGCAGGGACACTTTAGCAGAGTTATTTTAAATAGCTTTATTATTTTACATCGCCTTCGCGTTTACCCAACTCCGAGGCCACTTTTCTTCCCTCCCTCACCTTGTTTGGTATTCAGAAACAGTTCTGGAGCCATTTTCTTACAGCATGCGTCTCTTATTTCCTCAGGCCTTTATCTTAGTCAAGACCCCTCTCAAGGGATGACGTGCCGCCCGCCCGCCCCCCTCCGACTCCCGTATAAAGCAATATGCGCATTGACCCTCTCCCTCCCTATTTCTCTCATGCTAAATTCATTTCCTCCCCTTTTAAAGCGCTACTCTTCCCCTTTCATCTCTGAAAGATCTCTCGAATCCGCTAAGGCCACTCAATTCTTCGATTTTACCTCAGTAATTTCCCACTTCCGAATTCCTCGTCCTGCTAGCATCTGTAAGCTGTGCATTATTATACTCCTCCTTTTCGGCACCCAACGGTATCATTCTGATGTAGGAAGTAGAGATGACTTCCTAGGTAGGACTGACTCCTCAGGTACAAGTGACTCCCCAGTTAGGAATGACCCCTCGGGCAGTGATTACTTCTTAGGTATGGCTGATTTCCTAGTTAGGAACTCCTAA
This sequence comes from Ladona fulva, assembly GCA_000376725.2. Taxonomy (NCBI): domain Eukaryota; kingdom Metazoa; phylum Arthropoda; class Insecta; order Odonata; family Libellulidae; genus Ladona; species Ladona fulva. The sequence continues at coordinate 319,901 of KZ308487.1, read as the reverse complement.
GGTAGGAATTACTTCCTGGGTAGGAGTGACTGCCCAAGTAGGGACAGTAAATGTTCCCTCCCAAAGGGGAGTGTTCTGTACATATGAGGTACACGTGATTCCGCTATTCAGAGGAGGACATTTTTCCTATGCATAAATAACTCTCCTGGCTCCTACATAGCAAAGTAGGTAACTCGTTCGATTCCGGTGAAAGCGGTCAAGGATTCGATTCCCGGCGGGAGCTCACGTGCAAAAAGACCCGAAAGAAGCCCTTTTAGCAGTACTATTCTCGTAAATAACTTCCAACCGTTAGAGGAGTGAACTCTGCCACGTAAGAATGTTTCTTTTTTACAGTTTTATGATATACTTCCTGGTTCCGCAAGTGATTAGCTTCAACCTTGATGTATAAAAGAAAGAACGTCTCATTTGCTCCTGTAAAGGTTGCCAATTTTTTTTTCATCTTTTCTCTATTTTTTAAAACCCTTTGCAGGCTGAAGAGCAAGAAAATCCGTCCGAAGAATTTTTATCATGTGGGTAATGGAAAAGGAAAAGTTATTAGTTTAATTACTACTTATTTTCTTTGGCAATCTTGCGATGGCGAAGTATTTTCTCCACATCCACTTCAAAATTTATGTGTCCCAATGGTGGAATATATTATAAGGGAGAGATGCTGTGAAGATAAATTAATAAATTATCCGTTTAAATACCTAAAGGAAGAGTGGCGAAATGTATGTTGTGCAATCCTCAAGGCGGTCATGAACATTCGTTCTTTATCAACATTTTTGGTAACATATTATTGCATTATTTTTAGTTTCGTATTTACCGTTCGTTTTAAAGTAAATAAACTAAAACCTTTAATAAAGGGCCCATTAAGTATTTAGAAGGGCTAAAACTTGATCGAAGGGTTCTTTATTTATCTTGACTATTGATACTAAAATATATTGCCATTACTTGTCTAGTACCTCCCAGGGTATATCTCGCACGAATATCTTAGTTTATGTGCGTTTGATGTTGATTGGATTGAAAGCATTTGCTAAGGGTGTGGATGAGGATGTTATTGCACGGAAATTCGTACGGCTATGAATGTTACCGAGGAGAAACGGACGTGGAAGTGGTCTGCAAGGTCTGGGACTCTAACCCAGGTCTTCCGCCTTCCTGGTGGGTCCTCTACACATTCATCTATACTCCCAGGACATTTATTTAGACATACCGTAGGAACCTTTCAAAAATCAAAAGACCTGGCTTCGAGTCCTGATCTTTCCAAACTGTTTTCATGCTCGTTTTTCCGTCAGTAACCAAAGGGTATCCAAGATAAGGTATTGCTAGGGTTGCCAACTCTCCCGTTTTCGCCGGGAGACTCCAGGAATCGGAGAATAATTTTCAAAATCCCCCACCTCCCGTACTGAGGGGTTTTCTTTCTGTTTTTACTCAAGGAGACTAAACTTAGCAGTCTCATGAGAACGGTAACCCAATAATCGTAATGACACCTCTTACCCGTCTCTAGTTTTGAGGAGGGTGTAAGGATGTCACATTTTGCCACTTCTTATGGAAGTACACTCAATAGTGATCACACTTCTTTTCTGTTTGAATCCAGGATCAATAACGAGAGAGATAACGAAGGTAAACAGGTTAGTCTCTGTTTCAAAGTGCTCGTTGTCAACGTAAGTGCTCCTCACATTTTCAATCACTTAAATTAGATAACTTAGTATCTACAGGATTTTATGGTACTTCAAAAATTAATCTCACTCAAGACAAAAATTTATCATGGATTAATAATGGTGATTGTGTTTTAGCGTTTTTGTTTTCAAAGTTTAAAACAAGAAACCTACGCAATAGATATTATGCATGCTTATTCTCTTATTACGTGTACCTTTACTTCGAGGATCTCCTGATTGTACGTGATGTAAATTATAACCCATCTTTATACGAAGATATTTGGAAATATTTAGGAAGTTTCTAGGAGTGCTGTTTACATGATTCCGTTAAGAAAATCTTGTTAAGTTATCTGAAATTACATTTATGGGTGGAGATAATTCAAGTATGACGAAATTGCATATTTATTCTGTCCATCAACGAGGAATAGCCATTCCAGTGTATTTGTAATTATAATCAAATTGAAGCTCCCAGAATTTCCTACTCATGGAATGGATAACTCCCGGCATCGACATTGAGCTATATCCTATATTAATAAGAATACCTACGTGCGAAATGACCTACGTTGTCGAAGCACTTTGAACAATACTACTACTAATAATAATGCCGGATCCGAATAAAAGAAAATATAATCCATTTATCTTTAGACCTCAATTACTAGTGACTCAGTTATAAAAATTAAGCATAATACGTTTTATATGTAGAGTACAGTTTAATAGGTTCGTATGCAGAAACCACACGCATGTATGGTAGTCATAAATCGTATTTTCAGGGAAAATACGCATTTGATGGCTTCATTTACAGAACGCAAAGCATATCATGCCCCAGTTGACTTAGTATCCGGACGAATAAGATATTCCGATGATTTGTGACCCCATCGCTCTCTCAGCATAAAATGAGCTCCTGAGTTCGCATGATGAATATAGATGAAACCTTCATGCGGTTAATGAGGAGGTCGTCGCTGTGAAATCCGATTCATCTCTCGTTTCTTTCCGAGAATGTGATCCCTACGTTCTTTGACGCCGGAGTTACTTATCCGAAGTACCACGCTGCCATCCTTCTTAGCACTTCAATCCGTATGCTTGTCGTTGCTGTTCTTATCAACTTGGCGAAGGACAGCAGGCCGGAAAGTCAAGTTGGCAACTAAAGGAATATTACTCGTCTACAAACAGGAAAATTTTATAATGACTCTGAGTAATATAAATCGCACCATATATTTCTCCAAGGTCATATTTACTTGCCATTAATTTCGGAAATTGAGGATGCAATAGAAGTTTGTCTATATTTACTCTGACTCAATTGGCATGTAGGTGTATAGTTATAAAAATAGATTATTTAGACGTTTAATGAGAACCAAACATTTCAATTACTGGACCTCCCGTGACTAATATGTAAAATTCAATATGAAAATCTATTTCGGTTGTAAATATATCTCTAACATTTTGATTGCATGATGAAGTGCTCACTTACGTTAAATGTGATCTTTAAGTAGTAAAAAACAATCATATTCATAGAAAAATTTTACTGATCGAATATATTTCAGCAAATATTAAGCTGTATTTATATGATATAGTTAGGGTTTTTATACAAATATACTAGTCATATCAGGTGGTAGCCTTGTTCCAATACGCCTTAACTAATTCTAGTTATAAATATACAGTGTTTATATGACTTTGGATCTGAATCTCTTTAAGCAAAAATTAACTTGAAATTAAATAAATGTCCCATTCTATAATAATTTCATGCCTATAAAAAACGCTTATTCCCTCCACATAGGCATTCTTGCGATATTACATGAATTCTCTCAGATAATCGATATCTCATAGGAATTGGTACTGAATTATTAATCACCGATAAATATATACGTGAAAATTTGTTATAATTTTATGTTTATCCTTCCTATTTATAATACATCTAGTATAGGAAGCCCTGGAGGTGGAATTTTCCATAGGATTCACGAGTACATTTAATAGAACCTTTCATATAAGAAACGATAAAAAGCAGCAATTTTCCAGTTATCTGAAATTTTTATTAACTATTTTAAAGGGTGTCGATGAATTAACTGTTTCAGCCCTGCAAAATACATATTTATTTTCATTAATACATACTTATGAAATTAATAAACGTAATAATGAACGTACGATAAATTTCTTACCAATTAATTATGAACCGCTCGTAAAATAATCTCAATATAATAATAAAAGAATCTTAAAATAATAATACATTTTAGACGAAATGTATGCATCAATTTCCAAGTCATGCCAACTCTATTCAAGACATCCACCNTCTATTATTTATTTTCTATTAAATCACATGTAATTGGGTTTCTTAACCTGTTTGTGATAAATAAATTATTATTATTATTATTATTATTATTATACATTTTAGACGAAATGTATGCATCAATTTCCAAGTCATGCCAACTCTATTCAAGACATCCACCTTAATCCCTGCTTCATTCTTCATTCCCATCCGTTTTCGAGACACCTGTAAAATTTGGTTATCACCAAATGATACCAATTTCACCCGGGACGTATTCTCCAATAAGTCGCCGATTTTTCAGCCCTCGGAAATAGTTACATCGTTTTGGAAACTGCGCGGTTAAAACAACTGGTCCCGACGTTGCAGCGGCCGCGAAATTCCAATGGGGATATAAATTCCAGCAGTGCGATTTGTTCGCAAATGAAGAGGCAGGAGAAACGACAAGTCAACGTGTCTCCCGCGCTTCCCCAGAAACCGCATTTTCGATCTCCACATCTTCCCGCCATCCGTCAATGTCTCCTCCGTTCCTTAATTCTCTTTTCTGCGCGTCATTCTTCTTCCTCTCCAATCTAAAACTTCCACCGCTCAACTTCCGCGCGGAATTTCGCCTTTGAAGTTTTTTCGGCCTCTTGCCACAGCCTCGCGTGCTGGCCTATTACTTTTATTTTTCGACATCAGCGCCGCATCGCGGAGTTTTAATGCGATTTTGAGAGGAGGGAGGCGATAAGGGAAATTGCGGCGCGTCGTCGTTTGTTTATTTATCGCTCGGCTTTTCTGAAAGCCATTTGGGGGAGATTGCGATTTTTGGGAATTTTTAAAGTCAGGATGGCGAGAGGAAAAGGAGGAATGTATCAATGTGCAGAAATTGGATGGTGGATTTCGTAGATGGGCGATCTTGCTGCGGCTCTTGCTAAGCCTATTCATTTTCCTCAAAAGTCAAAGGGGGAGAGAGAAAAATAGTACTAATTCGTTTCAGACATAAATTTTTAACTGCGTTGAGATATCATCACTTGACATTTTATCTGAAAATTGTCGGAAGCTCTTGCGAAACGTTTTCCGTTCTATTTATAATATGTTTCTTTACCCGGACCAAATCTTAAATGCTTTGCATCACTGGAAATGTTTTCAGCTCATGCTAAAGTTATATTCTCTTACCTAGATGGAAGTTAGGGCTGTTGTGGTAGTAGCTTAGTCAAACCTTCCCCTGAAAATGCTCAAAAGAAAATTGTTTTCATTAATTGTTTTAAAAAATAATAGTAAAATAGATTATGTTGGATAGATGAAGGTTAGCTTTAAGTTCAGGAAGTATAAGGGATGAAGCGATTGGTTTTGAAATAGGGTGATATGGAAACCAACAAAAAAAACTAACCCTTGGATTGTTAACACTAGATGATAATCGAATGATCCATATAAATTTAAATCTTATCAGATATTTTTTAAATGAACATTCATAAGAAAAACAACACGTAAAAGTTTCTTCTCCTTTATGCGAGTAAAAGACATTTTTCATAGATTTTGTTTCTAAATTGTGAGTGATCGAATTCAGTTTAAGACACCAACTTTTTAATTTAAAGGAATGGTTAATAATTTGCTACTTTCATTCTATTTTGTGGTTTTGTTTCCGTAATTGAATTTAACGAAATATTGATTATTAAAGAAGAGGTCACATAATATATACATTATCATCTTGAAGTTTTGCTTACATCTTCAAACATAAATTGTGCCTCTTCCATGCCTCCGAATGTTTGCATTTGGCTCCAGAACAATTTGGAAGACCACGGCTCGGAATCATAATTTAGGGAATAACTTATTGTAAATAATATATATACGCTATTGACAGATGCACTTTTATCTGTTATGAACCAAAGGCAAAAATACGACGTTTTTCATCTATGAAGGTTATCAGGAAATGCTATTAGCGTTACGCTGATGGATATACTTGTTTTCGAACATGAAGATAGCATTTTCTTCGATAAATAGTGACAGAAGTTTTATGATGAAAATTCCGTATGAATTGACGGCTAAAATCGGCGCATGCTTGAAACTGAATGGATTAGCTCCGAGTCTATCGAAAAAGTAACGCCTGAGATTGATTAACTTCCTTAAAAATAGGCTCTTTTCTGTCTATTTGAGGAAATAAATATATCCATGCAACTTTGGCAACTCCTGTAAATAAGTCTCTAATACCTCTTTTATTCGAGTGTTTTCTTTCCGATCCAATCGCCCTTTTCCCTTTCAACCGAATGCTTCCCTTCTCGCCCCGTCTTTCTCCTCCCACACCCTTGGGAACCCTTACTTCCTCAACCCTTTTCTTCTCCTAACCTAATACTCGCTCCTTCCCTATCTTCTAATTATCTCGTTTTCAATATGAGCTGGGAGCAAATGAGAGGGGCGGGAACGTGGAAAGGTTGCGGGAGGCTGATTCGATGGAGGGGGGAAGTCTCAAGAAGTGAAAGGAAGGTATGATGAAGGGTGAGGCGCAGAATGGAAAGGGATTGGTAGTCGCGGGTTATGAAAGGAAGGAAGAGGTGGGAAAGTGGCGCCTCCCATGGAGGAGGAGGGAAACTGGGCGCGGGGGTTTTTTTGGAGGGCGTGGGAAGATATTAAAAGGTGAAACTTTAAGTAAAGATGCCGGAGATATAAATTCATCAGGGGAAGTTCGTATTTCGGATCCGAAGGACATGACTCGCATATTCAGCGTTTCGAAAAAGTTCGGACCCGAATCGATAATTAATTTCGGTCGTTATTAAGGGGCGTGGATGTTCGGAAAGAGAGAAGGTAAAGGTTGGGACATTCTGGATGCATCGCTTATTGAAATTCATTGCAAATGTGTGAGAAGTTGGGCAAGAAGAGTTTCCTTCGCCCGTGTGATTTCTCGTCTGTATTTCTTTCCGAGGCTATCGGTTAGCTAGTCGTATGTAGCTCCGTTTATGAAACGTTGATGAGAAGCGTTAGTTGTTGTCTGAGGTGATTATCGCGTTAGATAAAAAGATTGTGTAGTAGGGATGAGTTTATATTCTCTCAAGGAATAACAAATATGAAAAATAGCGTCATGACTGGGAATCAACCCAGGTCTCCCTCGTAACGGTCAGGTATTCTAACCACTGAACTACCATGCCGCGCCTCTTCCACATTGTTAGGGAATGCTTCCATATCATGTCTATATTTTTCACATTTGTTAATCCTTGGGATTCAGCCGCGCCGCTTGAGCGTGCTAAGTTATTACACATTTCTCTAATCTTCGATATATTATCTAATTTATCAAAGAGTATTGGATAGAAATTATAATATAAATAAATATATAATTGAAACAGGAAGACTCAAATCACAACGGACATGTAAAAAGCATAAAAGGGACCGAATCCGGTTCTCCCAATAGTCAGCGGGACAGTCCTGGTCCCGTTCAACGTTTTTTAACTCCGTTTTTCCTCGGGAATTTTCCTAGGTACACGACTTTACGTGAAAAGTTACCTATAACCCTTTTCCTCATAGAAAAGCTATGTTCGGGTCATAAAGATAGACATATTTACACATTATTGGCAAGGTTAGGCCCATGTTGGCCTCTCTTATGCCTTACGTAAGACCACCGTGACTATTTAATCGCTAATAAAGGTTCCCGGATTTAAATCCAACTATTGCATGTGCTTTCCTTTGCTGGATCAATGAAAATTCATCACACCGCTGCTTGCATAAATCCATTCTCATGCTCATATTAATCTTATACGCTTGTTTCCGTAATCAGTCACCCGCTCGTTTGGCCAACACTTCGTAATTCATTTTTCCGATGATTTCACATTTCCACCGTCACCAATTTCACAACTCAGAAGAGCAATCTTCATCGGATAACTCATTCATCCTTTATTTCATCATTGAGAAAACATTCAGCGGATACAATCGGAGCGGAACTTTGTAGAAATGTTTCAGGGCCGATGAAGTCGACGAATGGAATAAAATCGATTGTCAAATCAGAGAGAGAGTGGGTTGAAATTCAATTTTCCTCAAGAAACTTGATTAATTCGTCCATTCGCGTCGTGTCGCATTGATGGAATATCCCGCTCTTATTTTTGTGTAAACTCCGATTCTTTCGCGCATTCTCCTTTCACTTTTGCAGGAACTCTTGCAAATTCCTGACCGTCCCGCGTGTATAATAAAACGGGCGTAAGGACCTTTTTTACGGCCTAACGACTTCCTCTGTTTTATACTTCTCGACTTTGCTTCATTCTTTCCCTCTTCACTTGCCTCCTTCCGTCTTCCTCAGCAGTTCCCTTTATGTCTTCTCCCATATACTTTAGTAATTCTTCTAAATGAACCCTTACCCTGATGTTTTACTCCTGTTCTGAGCTTTGGGCCAGCCTTTTAACTACGCACGTCACTCCTTGTACTTTCACGCTATTCCATTGTGTCCCATACGTTTTTCCTCCAACAACTTTCCTTTTACTCTTTACTGCTTCATCTCTCCTAAAAAGAACACACTACTTTCTAAAAGGATGCAATCTGGCATGTCTCGTCCAAGCTCCGTCTTTAATGCTCTCGAATCATTTTAGTCTGCGATGATTAAGTTGTTTCGCTGAAAATGGGAGTTTTGCATGAATCATTAAATGAAGGATAACAATCATTGGCGAAACCTGCCGCTTTTTTTTAAATAATGAGTAATTCTGTGGCAAAAATATCATTCCTTTTTCCGTGATGGATTTCCACAACACCTCGTTTCAATCTGATAAGTTCAAGAAATTAATATTGGAAATTGTTTTCTGATATCGGTTCACCTAATTTTCATAATAAATAAGGAAGCTTAACTTATAAATTTTTTTATTTTATTCATCATATCCCATGTAAATAAACTCATGCAGAATTGATGAAAATTAGGACTGAGATTTCATACCATTTGGGTTACCGTTTTTGCATATACTCATTTTGCGTTTTCATGTACGAACAAGTTTTTTCATAGCGTAAGGAAAGTGGAAGAGTTGATTGTAGTGATGAATTGTAAAGATAGATTTATTCCATTTAGGATCATTTTGGGTATACGGGTTATTTTTCGTATGGTTTATTATATAAAGCCTCCCCATTTTCTTTTTCACGTAAGGGATTGCTGTATCCATCGGTAGGTCTTGGTGGTGCTGTTAAGAGTGTTTTGCTATGTTCATTAACAGTTGGTCAGTAGTCGCAAAATCGTGAGTTCTTTAACTGTATATAGTATTTTATTTATTTTTTATCTATAGTAAAGTAGTAAGTATAGTTTTTATCGAGTAAACTATCGTAAATCTCGATAATACCGAAAATTTTGATGCTGTAGTAACTATCGATAATGTGGTAACAATCGATACAAATGAAAATATCGATATTACGGGCCTTTGCAGAAATCGTTTCTTACATAGTCTTGACAAAGACAAATAGAGTTGAAGTACATGTCTTATCCAGGGGCGTAGCCAGGATTAGTCCCTTGAGGGTTCAGAAACACGAATTAAACGCAAAATTGCATAAATTCATGGGGCTGACAGACTTCTGCCCTAAATGTAACATCGATGCCATCAGACTCACAAATATTCCCTGTGAGTCACCAGTGTCGTGTGTAACTGTAAATACTTAAACAATTACAATTAACCTCCCATTACGATACTGTTTAACCCATTTTGCTTTCAGGGAGGTTTAACACCCTACTTCCCCCTCTGGCTACGCCACTGGCCCTATTTAATATAAATATAGGAGTAAATGATGACTGAATCACATCTTAAGTTCTAATAGGTAGGGATAAATTAGTAGCTGAGGAGGGGAAGAAAAAATTAGAGCGAGAACTAAGGGCCGGCAGAAGAGAAGGGGAGGTGATGTTCTCGGAGCGTTTCTTTCTCTCACTTCCTCTCACTGCTGAGGAACACGCACGGGAATTGGCGAGTGCTGACATTTCGTGGGGTTGGAATATCCTCTTTCCTGAGAGGTGGAAGTGGGCGCCATTTTGGTTCAGCGAGCGCCCCCCTTTTCCATTACGGGGGAGCGCGCAAAATGGGTTTATTAGTTTTTTTTTGCTTCTCGGAATAAATTTTCGCTTCCGTAGCATTTTTGAGCTTTATCTTCGGGCTGAGTAATAAATAAGATAATGGGGGGCTCTCTGGGGGTTGGTATCAATCGCGAAAGAAATCTACTTTTATTTTCAGATCAATTTTCTGGCAATCGAACGAGTTCGGCGGCGTCAAAAATGTCTTTAAGACACGCGTAAAATTACGCCTTTTTTTCTTTTAGAAATTGTATCAATCATTTAGGACACGAATATATGATGTAGAAAACCATTCATTGAGTACTGCCTTTTTTTGCGTCCGTTATTGCTCTCACATTGCCAAACTTTTATCAACTTTAATTATAAGTTAGTTGCTGATGCTTGGCGACTTTACCTAAATTGGTTTAAATCAATTTCCTTGTGATATATTTCGTTTTAACCATAGGTATCTTTTATCTTGGCTTAAATACGAGCCTCGTATATGCCGTGTCTGGATCAAAGGAGCGATTCATTGCTTTGAACTCCCCAAGTGAAAGGAGTAACTACAGCTTGTCCATTTCATTTCGCATTCGATTCCAACACACACTAGCTGTGTTTGCTCTGAAGGACGCGTTATTTTACGAATAAGCGAAACCGGTAGGTCGTTCATTTCATTCGTTCATCGTTTCGATGTATCTGTTTGTTTCGATTAGAGGCGTAGCTAAGGGGGTGGTGGTTTTGGGGGTTCAACCCCCCCCCTCTTTGAGAACGGAGCCAACAATATACAGAAGCATGCGAGAGGTAGCCTCTCGCAATTCCTCCGTAAAATAATAATAATGATATATATATTCAGGTAAATCAATTTATTCCCAAGTCCAAGTGAGAGACTTTGTAGGTATGGCGAAATGTTCTGGTGGAATAGCTCAATTGATAGAGCAACCGACCGGCAATAGGGAGACCCGGGTTCGAGTCCCGGTTCCACCAGAGTCTTTTCATGTTAGTTTCTTCTTAGGAATTTTCCTAGGTGCACGCCTTATCGTGCCAATTCACCAAAACCCTTTTCCTTGTAAATCAGTTTATATTTTAATTAGACTTTGGGCGGAAGTACTCCTGCCCTGGATGCTATGCAGTTTTCACTCCATGGCTTTAAAACCTCCACGAACAAACCTACTCCCCTGGTTTCGGTGATATATTTTTGTTTCGAACTTTAATTTCTATTCATTACTATCGTGCCAATCGGAAAAAAGAGGGTTCTAATTATAAGCTATAAAATTCTAAGCATTACACATTAGCAATAAATACGAATGGAATGTAAGTACTTGTTGAATATGCCTCGGTATAATTCCGACATCTTTGCAAAACTTTCACTGCAAGGTAATTATTTCCAACAAAGTCCACATGTATCCTGACATAAAGTAAGAAATTAAATCGAGGAGGCGTTTTGAAGATATACGAGCAGAGAAAATGTCTTTCATGTTTTGATTATGATTGAATGAGTTTTAATTATCACCTTTTCTCTTTACTCTCGCACATTTGCGAGTGCTTTTGATGAAAGATACTTTCTCAGGCGTGACTTTGGGGATTTAATTTATAACATAATGAATAAAAAAGTACAAGGATGATGTCGCACAGCAATGTGCATTAATGTTAACGAGGAATTAACCAATAATTTGATAATATATTGCCAGCGTTTTGTTTAGATATAGCATTCATTTGGTTGTGTTTTCGATAACCTGCTCACCAGGAGCAATTCAGGTCGACCTTTGTCGCTCGTTTTTTTGCTGAATTTAGCATTCTCCGAAATCCCAAAAATCACATGCAAAACACAATGAAGAAGGATGATTGTGATTTTGAAGCAGGAATATTTCGAAGGAGAAATCGCTTTCCTTTTCCTGTGATTGTACAGTATTTTGGCCTCGCCAGAAATGCTACGTTTTGGTTCCGTAATTCCCAGGGAGCAAAACTTCAAAAACCTTTTTCTATTGATTCCCGGTCTTGTTTCCTTTCGCTTAAGGTACTCTCCCGAAATTTTCTGCTCCCATTTCCCGGCTCTGATCATCCCGTAATAGGCATCTTGGCCGAATTCCATAGTTTTTACATCCGTGAGAATCCGGCAGATGTGGAGATTTCCTGGAATATAAAATTATATGGGCTGTATGGTAATGTTTCCCATAATATTGCATGAATTAAGGTCAGGATATAGAATATAAATCCCTTTCTTTAGATTAGAGAAGGATTATAGTAATTTTGTACTTCAAAGGTCAGACTTCTCGCTTTAGTTTTTGCCAACCGATTTTCTTTAATAAGAAGGATATTTTTACCAATTTTTAACACTAAATGAGCGTTACATTATGAATTAATTTACTCGTTGTTTAAGAGTTACTTACCTTCTTTTGCGCATACCGGACTCCAGTTGTTCCCTATGTAGAAATTGCTGTGAATACTTCATAATTAGCGTGTCTATTCTTCCTTCGAAAAAGGATTTTTATGCCTAATGAAAATGACAAGCGTATTTCTGTTTTTTTCTTAATTTTTTCACTCAAAATTATCTTATATCAATTATAATCATCAGTCATATAACTTATAAGTTTAGAATGACACTGAAGATAAGGAGCCGTAACCAACTTAAAATGAAACTTTTGCATTAAATAAAACGATTTTATTGAATATGCTAGAGTGAGAATGAATAAGCAAGTAATGAAAAATGGGGTTTTCCAACATTTTTGTGTAGGCCCGTAAATTTTAAATCGCCTTTTGAAGAACTAGCAATATTANTTGTGTACTGTGATGATTTATTGTTACACCTATAAAGTTGGAGCAAAATTCTTCTCGTGCGACCATATCTCTACATCGGGTCTACTTCGATTGACCATCTATATAATCCGACCCTGCAAGCCGCCTTTCGGCGTGTGGCATTAGATATACTGTCGTGTTAACTTCAATTGACCTATTTATCGTGAGGTAATGAAATATAGGTAATAGAGAAAAAGAAGATAACAAATAATTATTTTTTTATGATGAAAATAAAATAAAAATGCATTAATCGAATGTATATCCTTAAAGGAATGCCTTTAGTCGAACTTTGTAAATTAGAGGAAAGAATTTTAAAGCCATTCGCAGTAATTCCGTGAGATGATGACTAGTCAACTTCGAACGGTTTTTCGACCTCGTAAACTCCTTTTTCAATTATATTTCACCAAAATATACTGATTAATTGTTAATTTAACGTGATTCAGTGAAAAAGGTTCTGAAATAACTAGACGGATTTAAATTTTCAATGGGAGCTAAACTTAACGAAAAACCTTATTTGCCCACAGTATCCTGGATCAGTTTTGTCTCATATTTATATATTAGTTTAAAAGCCGTACCCAAGTTACTTGGCATAATGCTGCCAATATCACTCACCAATTTACTGATGTTTCCGCCTCAATTAGAAGTGTTACCATCAAACTTGAATTCTTTAAGGATTTTTCTCTCCTTGAAATATCACTTTTAGGTGGTGAAAAGGGTTCCTCGAGGTTTTCCGTGAATTGCAGTAAATTTTATGTGATAAGATCTCTCACATATTTTTGTAAATTATAAGTAGAACTTCATTAATCATGAATCGCTCTTTATAAGATATTTGGCGACGAAATATTTCCATTGGTACTGATTGGCTTTATTGATATTGAAATTATACTAGAAACGTATGAACGAAAAATTTTCGTAACACGGTCTACTTGACAAGGAAATTGTCCAATTAAATGAAGAACTCAAAGGTCCATGCTGCAATCCAATCAAAATTTCTGCCTTAATCCCCTCCTAAAGGTTCGCACCGTACTTGTTAGGCAAAATGCTGGACGACCTTTCTCAAACTCAGCGCCTTTTAATTAATGGATGGCGCTCCAAGGAAGGTAAACCTCCCCTGACCGTCCCCTCTTCACCTGCAATCACATTGATTTATCCTCTGTAAACGGCCAATAAATTAATCCGAAACACAAAATGTTTCCTCAGAGAGTCTCGCAAGGAAAGAACCCGCGACCATCCGCTGCAAGTCACGCACCGCTTTGAGCTTTTCCAACCTTCCGATATATATGGCGGTGTAACGTGGTAGCGGAAATTGGCGGTCGAAAAATAAAATCGAAGGAAAGGAAAGCGTATATCATCGATTCGAAATGTGCAAGTAGGCCGGGGTGAATCGAACGCGATCCGGAATGAGGGATTGGAAATGGGACGTATCGATGTGCTATGCCCCCTCGTAACTGCCCGGGGCAAGGGGCAACGCGGCATGCGATAGCCCTAAAGGCATCCGACCAGGGAGGTGGTGTCTTTGATACTGCCGCAGGTCACGGAATGACCCTCGGCGCAGTCCAGAAGGTTACCGAGGCGGCGTTACGGAACTCTGCTGCTCTGAGATTACTCTTTAAGTCTCATGACCTCCTGTCTTTCATCTTCCCTCTACTTATCTCCTTCTCACCAGTTCCTAGTTCATTGAAATCGTTAGGTCTTTGCTTCACCTTTCATGATTCTTTCTCCTTTTTCTTCGAGAGGTACTTCAATTTTTCCTGCTACTGTATTTAACGAATGGAATCTTTTTCTTTCGGCACGGGATTGAGAAATATGTATTTCATTTACTTTGGTCTCATGTTTATTAATGGATGTGATATAATGAAGGCTTCTATGGTATGAGTGATACAAAATAAGGGTTGATTAATTCTATTGAGTGACGTAGCCTGGATTTGTAAATGGGGGGTTTAGAGAGTTTTGGAGTAAACATTTCATTACCTACAATCCAGGGGCAGGATTACTTACGCCCAAGAAATAACAAATTTATGAACTGATTCATTTTAATGTGTTTACCCTGCGAATCTGCAGCGGTACATGCATACGTGTTAGAGGCCATCTTCTCGCATGCTTTCGCTTATTTTTGGCTATGTACTCATTGGGGATAGAACCCCCAAAACCACTTCCTTGGCTACTCCTTTAACCCTATTCAATCCCTATCGAGTGTATTAATCGTAACGCCATTTAGCTATACCTACTTGATGCTTTTATGACTAAAGCATTCTGACTCGAGGAAAGGAAAGGAAACTACCTCAGTTTTCATCTTTTCTTGTGTGCTTTTTCACTCTGTAGAGCTTTCGGTAAGTGCTTAAGGTGGGTTTGAGAGTAATTCTAACCAATGAACTACTCTATTTACATGCATTATTGTATTGACATGCAAATGCCAGCTATTCCATTAACGCAAATACTAAAATCTGCCAGCAGTATTCGGTTCTTAAAGTTAAAGGCATTTTAGGGGTAAAAATCCACCAGGAGCCCTGTATACGATTCTACGTTTACATTTAATGAACTATCTGGTTTTCTTTTGCATACAATGTCCTTAGAATAATTTACTTTGAAAGTTATCTTTTATTTATCTGTTAGTTACGTGGATAAATTGCATATTGGGAATTACAATGACCCTGGTATACAATTTCATCCCCTTGGCTAACTGCACGGAGAAAAAAACCTTAAAGTGAAGCCGCAAAGGAAGTGTTGAATCTTATAAAATTGAATGAAGAATCTTATATAATGTGACAGCTCTTTTTTTCTCAAACATTTCGATAGTTGCGATGTATGCCACTGAGTGTTGGCGATTCACTTCTTTCTTAAGCTACAAGATGTGCTAAAGGAGGTTAAATTCCTTAATGATTCGTAAAAACTGCTACCTAATGCATTGAATCCCTATAGTATTACGGTATTTGAATCAAGATGTAGCTAGTAGGTCATACGGAAGAAGATATACGGTTTTCGAAGGCGCTATTCCGTAAGGTACGCTTCTCTGTGGGAGAATCCTCACGATATCGCATTCAGGTGTGTTAGTGTAAAATGTTGTGCAAGTATCTTACTGATTTCAATTAAGGCAATTTGAAGTTTACTTTTTGAAAATGGGTTAAGATTTGGAGTATGGTGAATGTTCGATGAAATGAACTATGATTTGAAGGAGTTAGTGCGTATTGCTGATCACTTTCCGCGAAGTCTTCCGCTGATTTCTTCATTATTTCCCTGAATTTTTTTTAGTCCCATCCTATTTCCTCTCCCTTTTCCACATCGCTATTTTTAGCAATACATTTCCGATCCTCCTTTACCTGAAGATTACCCAAAATCACGAAACCAAATATCTCTGGTTTCTACCTCACCCGTTGCTCTCATTACAAATCGAGCCCAAGACCTTTTCCATGGTTATCATTTTCAGCATTCTTTCCGTAGGTTTTTTCATCTATTTTCCTTCCGGTGTCTGAATTCTCGTTTTTCATGCGATTCCAAAAGGATTCTCATTTTTTTCGCATTCCATTGTATAGATGTGGACTCCGATATTCCAATAACAACTTAATTACGTAAACTGGTCAGCTGTTGGAATCATTGAACAGAAGGCTTACCTCCCCAGTATCTATCTCCAGAATCTAACTCCATCTTTTATTACAGTTGTGTACTGTGATGATTTATTGTTACACCTATAAAGTTGGAGCAAAATTCTTCTCGTGCGACCATATCTCTACATCGGGTCTACTTCGATTGACCATCTATATAATCCGACCCTGCAAGCCGCCTTTCGGCGTGTGGCATTAGATATACTGTCGTGTTAACTTCAATTGACCTATTTATCGTGAGGTAATGAAATATACGTAATAACTTATATGAATCCATTTTAATCAGATTCGGAAAGCGGGAGATGTAGTCTATTATAAGTGATCCCCAAGCTAATTTTGCTGATCCCCATACAAATTCGGCAGGGTTATCTTATTTTACTCTCAAAATGAGATGAATAGATACGTAAAATAAGGTAACTGGATATTAAGACAAGTCGTTTTAGGGACTCGTTTTTTCCTCGAATGATAATTGACAACAATTACCTAAAGAGGTAGCTCGAACGCTTGGTGCTTACAGTGTAAACCTTACATCCCCTGCCACACGCCGAAAGGCGGCTTACAGGATAATCACGTAGATTTCGCTTTAACCATCTCAATCAACTACTAATATATCTGTGCTCATGAGTATATAGTTTATTGTGTTTAAAATTGTCGCGCAAAATGTTTCATATACCACCGTGCACTCATGTTTATATTTATGAATGTAAAATTATGCTTTTATGTGTCGTAAGAGGTAAACATTTTTAGCGTGTATAGCAAAAAAATTATTCTCTATTTACGGCACACTCATAGGAGAGTTTTCGTCGCTGTCTTCCTGGTAAAAATTACGGTTTATTTGAAAGCTTAAAACTTACAGTGCAATTAATTTTTGGGCTGTAATTTACTGACTAAAAGTATGGTCCAGTAATGTTTGGTGGAATTCCATCACGTAAATAATGTATTGCTTTAAAGTTAAATTATTTTTGATCTCTCTCTGGATTTGTGGAAGAAGTCTTTTGATTTTATTGTAAAATTTGTTTTTCAATAAATTATTTTGAATTTCCTGAAAAGCTATAAGCTGTAATCGTAAAAGTTAGTTTCTTTGAAACTGCTTACAATAAATATTATTATATTTCCTTTAGGCTGTACTGGTGGAATAAGAAATGCAATAAAAAAGAATTAATCTCTCACTAAGCGTAATGCTAATCGTGTGATGGGCACTTATCCTTGAAAGTATGAATAAAAAATTATAGGCAGTAGTTACATTTACAACTACAGCTGATACGTTTGCCAATATTTACGATGGACATATGAAACGAAGTTCGTTCCTTCGCTCACGGAACATAAAGTTAGTCAGCCTTCTTTGCAAAAATTTTTATTTCTCTCGATTGATGCTTTCGAAGTTTTAGCTCATGATGTTACGGCCTCTATAAGACGGTCTCTAGAAGGAAATATCTCCTAGTTTAATTTCGGATGTTTGAAGCTTATGCTTACCATTATTTTGTGCACCATAGTTTAGCTGAATCTCAAGGCCGATCGGAAAACCCGTGCGTTAAAAAAGTATGCGCTGCAACGAAAGCCATACTGTTTTAACTACAGCTTACGATGTATTACGGGAGGTACTCGCAAAGTCCACTTAAAGTTTTATGGCTTCAAGTCTTGAGTATCTTCGTTTATTGTGGCACAGGTTTACGCGATAACACTCGTTGTAAGTTGGGTAGTGGATTTTATACCTCAGAGAATCACTCCCTAGGCGATCCGGTAATAAAAATGAAGCGCAAGGTAGGGCATATTGCAGTAGCCTCCAAAAACTTTACATGGCGGCGATAAAATGTTTTTCATAGTCATATAAACACCCGTCTTCGGAGATTACCGCAGTTGTGCGGTTAATTGGCGAAATGATATGTAAATCTCCCGGTGAAGGAGTCGTAAGAAAATGGCACCTCGTCTTTGTAATCATCTATGTTATTTGGCTTATAATGAACGCCAAGAATGAAATTTGACATTTTTAACTACCTCACAGAGCTAGGGATTCATTTGTTTACTACCTTATATGATTTTTTACGCAGAAGTGTAAACAGTAAATTTAAAATAAGTGTTACATTAAACGCAGGAGAGCAATACGTCTTTGTGAATTACGAAAGAAACAACTTGTTCCAATGGCATGGCTAATTT
This sequence comes from Ladona fulva, assembly GCA_000376725.2. Taxonomy (NCBI): domain Eukaryota; kingdom Metazoa; phylum Arthropoda; class Insecta; order Odonata; family Libellulidae; genus Ladona; species Ladona fulva. The sequence goes on along the minus strand of KZ308487.1, from coordinate 301,490 downwards.
ACTGGAAAGAAATGTATGGAAATATTTTATAAACACTCATGCAGATACGAAGACAAATTTGCGGATGTCACTCGACTTAAATTTCATCTGTTCTTAAAGGCTATTGGAATTTTCTTTGACACTATGTTCCAAGTAGCTGATTATACAGGAAAACATGAATGATTGAGTGTTATTATTGAGTTAAAAGCACAATTGAGCGATTATTTAGTGCAGATAGCTGTAATTTTAACAAAGTGCTTTGTCGCTAATCATTTCCAATACTTTTTCTTGTAGAAATCATGTTTGTAAAGTACTAATTGCAAAGTCATTTTGAAGTATCACCTTTATTAGCAACAGTTAGCAAAATGATACAGTATTCTAACTAATATTGAAATAAATGAGTTGTTAAAGATAAATTCGTATGAATGGCCTCATGAAACTGTCCTGTAGCAGTTTCTTTCGACCTGCCGTAATATATAGAAATATTTTTTGCAGCTAATAAACTCCAAAATTTTCTTTAAATATAAATATAATGCATTTGTGTATACATTTTTTATGACTCGAATCATTTCAGCAATAGGCGGCGAAAAGAAAATTTCAGTCTAAATCGGATAAATTACAGTTTGTTTCTTTCGGTAATATTACCTCGTTACTGACGGATAAACATAACTATAATAGTAATAGTAGTAGATCGTGCAGGATATGAGTAAATGATCGACACTGCAACCAAATTTCCTGTAGTTATCAATTTTAAGCATAAACTTTGTTAGCACTTCTGTCATTGTGGATTTCTCTTGCATTGATGATAAGGTAATTTTTAAGATAATAATTTTGAGTAATAGAACACCCTAAATAATTAATCCCATACATCTTGCTAGCCTGACATTGAATTCTGAAAGTATTTTATTCACCTCGGCTAAATTCACCCCATTTTCTCTGTAAATATCGGAAAATGGCTTGGCAGAACCGAGTAACGGTCGATTTAGTATGAATTTCGGTTTCTGCGATTTAATGGCGAATCTGAATACGTTTGAGTAATAGATTTATGGTTCTTTGAATAATATCGCTCCCGTTACACAGCTTTTGGAAGTGAAGCTATTTGAAATATCGTAGTAATCCTTTGGCCTCCCTGACACCTAGATTCTTTCTCGTTTCATTTTCAGACATCCTTCATTCCGCCAGCGGCGCGGAAAGCTTCGGATTAATATTTATTTTTCTTTCCGCGAGACATTAAACGGGATATTACGTTGATATACGTCCCGGCAATTCGTTATTCTGCTTATGCCTTTTCTACGGACAATTTAACCCTTTGCGCTCTCAACCTTATGGATTCCTTTTGTCAAACCTCTCCAACTTTGAGCTCTCTGTTGCTATCTTGGGCTGATATCTCATTGGTCTATTTGCCCTCATTTTTCACCCGCTTATCACCCTCTTAAACTATGCATCTTTGCATCCTTTTCTATAGCAGCTTCCGTTGTGATGAACAAACCTTATTGATGTAATTAAAGTTAACATATTAACCAGGTGGAACTCCCCCATAATTACTCTCGGTGAGTTCCACAATTTTTTTATTGAACCCATTAACTGTTTCGCTTTACAGCGTCTCATTAATGTATAAGCAACGAAAAACGCATGTTTGATACGCTTGATTTTAGAAGCACAGAAATGCATGAGGAAAAGTCTGCCGTTGTCGGGAATCGAACCCGGGTCTCACACTTTCCTTCCCACACAGAACCTCCTGCCGTGGCAGCTTAGAGGTCAGAGCATCCACCCAGTAACAGAATACCCGTGTTCTATTCCCGTAGACGGCTGATTTTGTACTCTTTCATTTCTGCGTCATTGATGTATGTTATAGTTGGTAGTTCCCACATATTTGTCTTCATTCATTAACGCTGCTGGTTTTACTTTACATTATTTTTATCCGGGTTTCGTTTAAAATTTGATTTTTATGCGCGACCACCTTGAAGCTACTATTCGAGTGTTTTAGTTAATGGCAATTTATTCCTGCTCTAATTTCGCCGTATTTTGCCTCACTGATATTTCTGCTTCATCCGGTGAAATACCTATCAATTATTAATTGCAAATGAATAATATATTTAGTTTCCACTGAGGCTGAGGTAGTAGAGCATAAATTTGTATCAATTTTGCCTGTATCTACGATCACGGATGGATCGCTCGTTATTAATATTCCTTTCTTTCTCTTTTTTCAGGTAATGTAGAACCAGAAAACTTTCCATAGAGTATAGATCACTGGACAAGGCTCTCTTACGGGTGATGCATCTATAATTTCGAACGCTCCAGAGCGGTATGCTTGAAAGTTTGCGTTTCTTATTTCGTAGAACATTTTCAGTATGCTTTAGCCTTTCTATTGAAATTGAAGCAGCTTTCTTAATGTTGTAATATTAAACTGGGGAAACGCAATTAGCCATTGGATTAAATACGGAAATAAATAGTTGTGCAAGTATTAATCTCTCCATTACCAGGAGCTTAAGCCCTGGTATTTTGGCTTTAGATTTTTAAACGGGTAAGCCTAAATCATTACTTAACCAGTCGAATATCGATCCCAAAGTTATATTCTTCCAGTTAAGACAATTAATTAACATTTACTTTATTCTCCCATATTTCAAACTGGTAAACGTCTCTGCCGTACCCAGAGGGGTTCGTGGGGTCCGAACCCCCCATCTTAGGGGTAACCTTTCAGTAGAAAGAGGAATGACTAACGAGAAACATAAATCGAGGAGGCAGGTAAAAATAATTTCCCCCACTCAAGGAATAAAAGCTGACCCCAATTAGAAGTTTTAGAACTTTTTTCAGGCGAAAAAGAAAATGAAAATCGATAACCTCCACCATAGAATGCAATGTATCAAAATAGGCTAGTGCATGAAACATTGAAAGAGACAGGGAAATACTTGAGCAAAGAAACGAAAGAAATGGAACTATGAGGTCACATTTGCCCTCACAATTGCGCACACAAGTGCCCAGTTTAAAGGATAATTACAGCAGTTATGCACTCATTTAAACTTGGAGAAATATTCATGAGATTCTCGTTTTATTTAATACTTTCATTTCAGTTGTTTTCACCTAATTTTGAGCTCTATATACTATTAAAGCACTGTTTTTTTTTGTTTTATGGCTTACGATTCGATTCTAGTTGAGATAGCGTAGTTGAAATAGGCTGCGGGATGTCTAGAGATAATGCAATGTCATACGCTTAGCATAACCAAAGCATAGCGATGATTTTCACAGCTATAGCTCGCCTCCAAAATAAATCCCATCAAAAATAACGCTTGAAATCTGTCCCCAACATTCCCCAGCAGTATTTTGTCCGGATATCCAACCTTTACGCTTGAAACTTGTATAAAAATTTCGAGCGGAGGCAATATTTGTTTCTTTGGACGTATTCAAGAGGGCAATTTAACAGCGAGCCACTCCTTTCGAAATGACGGTTACAGGTTGTATTTAAAGCGATTTCCACAGCCCGGCTCAACAACTCCAATCGGCATTGTCCTCGTTGACAGCTGAAGAGGAGGATCCGTATAAAGGCTCCATTCACTGTAAATTATTTCCCCGAAAAGAAATAACTCCGCCGTTTCAGAATAGACTCGCCCATGTCGTAAACGCGGCGGCGTGTACTCAGGGAGCTCGCGGTATAAACTGCACGTACTCGTCCACCGCGGAAGAGTTACTTTTTATGAAAAGTTTTAGTAAAGTTAATCGGGCCGAGGCGTTCCTCAAGCGACCGCCCGGTGGTCGTGGTGGGAGGTCTCAATCCACGGCGCTTTTTCATCAGGAGTTTCTCCCATTTCCATGTTTGTTCCGGCGCGCGATAGTTCAGCTCTCGGGCGTGGACACCGGAAAGGATGGCCAACCGAACGGCTTTGACCCAGAAAGGCTTTTGCAGGCGTCTCCGGCTCGGATGTGTCTCTATCGCCCGTACAATTCGGCATTTAGCGGATGCATGAGAGTGTAGTATTTGTATCGCTGAAATTCCCTCGGCGAATATTCCTTCCTTGATTGCATAAAGGGGGCACAGGCGATTACGGGATGGGTAAACTTAATGACAAACAATGATAAATCATTTGTTTTATTAGATTCAGAAACAGAGTCGACTCATTATACCAAATCATAACAAATGAAAGTAAAAGATGAGAATTGTTAAAAAATTACAATTGTATAAAAATTAATATGGTAAGAAATGGTAACACTTAAACGAATGTCAATCATAAGATGACAGTAATGAAACAAATTACAGTATTAAAACATACAAGTACGACACAAAAAGTAACCATAAATAGAAAAATAATAATACTAAACGAACATAAATCATAAACAATTAATAGTCGTGCGGCAATTAGCAATATTAAATAAATAGCAATCGACTAAATATAATAATTAAATTATATAGCTAATAATAAATATAGAATATAAAAACAGCACCGATCTAAGGCGCCTATGACGTTTATATATACTATGTTAACACTTATTGTAGTTATTTGCATAGAGAAAGAAGAATCAATAAAAGATATGTTTACGATGGTCAATGAAAAGAGTTCCACAAGGTGACTGAGGGATGATAAGAGTGAAAAGTATATGAGGTTTGCAAAATGGAAGTTTTTTCGTTAGATTTGGTGAAAGAAGGATCTTTGAGAAACGAAAATATGAATTCGAGGTATGCAAAGCAGGCGTGAATTGCTGACAAGACGGCAAAGTACGCGGAAATGCAAATATATTAGGATGTATGTATTTTAAATTGCAACGACCGCTGAAAACTGAAAAATGCGCATAATTTAATCCTAATTCGCTATTTAAATGTGTAGGGGCATTTTATGAAACAAATGAAGGTATACATGCATGATATTTAACAGTTTTTGTATTCATCCTACGAAAGCAGGAAACTACTCTTCACGCATGAACACTCGCATGATATAATTCAATTATAGTTATTCCGAAATCGGTTCCTTGTTTAGTTTAAATTTTCTAGTTAGATAATAGATTATTAGTTATTGGAATTAATAATCAACCTCGTATTGAATTAATTTGCACATATATTATCTCTTAGCTGAACACAAATACATAAACAACTGAACAAATGATATTATACACTATTCGACCTTAACATATAAGTTATCTGTTTTTATTGTATCTCCTGTAATTACTAAATATAGTATTATTTTCACTCGATTACTCGCTATTGGTTGGAGAAAATGTTAGATGAATAGTCTGATTAAATTTATAACTAGTAGATTTAGAATATCCTTCTGTCTTTATATTAATACTATTTCAGTATCCTTATATTGTTGAAAAATGTTTGCGACTTCGTAGATACTAAAATAATAACCTATTAAGGATGCATAATTAACCAGAAAAACAGTACTTGTAAATCCAGTTATCTTGAACTATAGACGAATAAAGATCCAATAGAAATACGAATACTAGTCAATCAGAGAAATCCGTTTTTTTTGCTCACATTCAAATTAAAACATGTATTGTAGTATTGATTATATGCTGCGGTTCCATTCAATGCTCCTCATGCAAATTTACGTTTCAATTGAAACATAAGGGATGAATTTTTAATTTTTTAACATAGAAATATTTCTGTTGGTACACCTGATAAGGATATTTAACAGTTCTGGCGTGATAGTTCCTCAAATGCTGGCAATATATTGTTAGCTTCCCTTACTAGATGCCCTGTCGCCGGCAACGGAAAGATTTTTTACTGGAGTTGAATATTTTAAGTTGGCACCATTGACAAAGAGAGGTCCGGTAGTCGAATCCTCCGACAGGGCCGTAACTCAGCGCCGCGACGGGAGGTTTGAAGAGTGGCCACCCCGGTGGAAATACTCATCCACGCCCAAACCATTATCGATGCGGGGGAGGCTGGGATGTTTAAGAGGGAGGTCCCAAAGCAAACGCCGTTGTATGGTTTTTTCCCCTCCTTTTCTGCCGGACTGAAAAATCACCGGGTAAAGGAACACGCCCTCCCATGGGCACCAGAGGGAAGCACCCAAACACCACACCCCCCTTTCGGTGACCACTCGGCTGTTTACGACACACCACATTTCTCTACGCCTCCCCTCGATTCCTCTTTGTCTCTTTTTTGTCCCCTGGGTCTTCCATCCTTTCTTTCCAATCCGGGATCTCTTTCTCTCTCTTGATTTCTTTGTCATTTGTGGCTCGTAGGGCTTCTGTTCGGATGAGTGGCCCAGCTCAAGATCGCCGGCTGTCGTCCTTCGGTTTGTTTGTCCACTGAGGAGTTGATATGCGAAGCGAGTGGGGTAAATGTCTGAGTGAAAATTAAGAGGTTATTCACCTCAACATTCACTCTTTATTATTCCTCCGTACCCGTACTAACATCCATGTTTGTTTAACAAAGATATGAGAAAAAGAGAGTTACAATTACGTCAACGGGAGGTTTTTGGAGGGGTTTCCCTCCCGTCTTTGGGCGAATGCCGGACAGTTAGTGCATTGTTTTTGCACCCCCTCAACCGTTGCCACCGGGTCCCACGACCTAATCGCGACGGGTAATTCTTAAATAAATAAATAAACGATTGACGAAAGTATACAACTGTTCCCCAACAAGAATTTACGTGAATAGCCAAGACTAGACGCCTCGAAGATCTTGGGGATAGTAAAGTAGCTTATTAAGATGGTTGTTAATAGAAAAAAACAAGCGGGTGTTTAAAAAAAACTAATTAATTTTTACCTGCTCGTAAAAATCTTGCAAAATTAGTATAAAATAGTAAATGCAAAGAATACCACGAACTATCAAAAACATTAAGAAAAAAGTTAACTCTTGCTGTTATATTCGCGGAATTAGGAAGCTTACGGATTTAAAACACAGATATAGACTTAAAAATTCTCGTATCCTTGAGTTTTAACTATCTTTCGCCATGAGTGGTAGGATTTTATACCAGCAGAATATAAATCGTTGCTTATTTTAAAGGCGAGTGCCGTTTTAGAATCGGTCGACGATGACGTCTTTTAGTAACTTTCTCTTTTATGAGGAAAATATTGGATTTTTCAATTCCTTCACAATTTCAGTTCTTATTTCCTCTAGTAAAATAAACAAATACTAATGGTATAGGTAAGTGGTAAAAGTAAATTAAATAAATATTTGCCGTAAACTTATCTTCACTGCAACTGCCTATATTTTCCTATTTTAGTTTCTTTGTGAATTAAGTCGATGAATACTAATTGGTCCCTTGGCGTAGAGTGGATAATTCTCGAGCTTCCGAAATAAAATTCCATCAAATTATCTAAGTATTGTAACATTTTAACTGCTACGTAATATATTCTGTTTCTTCTATAATACGTTTATATAATTTTAATCGCTTGTTCTTTCCGTTTAATCTTGATTTACATAGGTTTTTTCTTTATTTTGATGACTACTACTTCGTAACATGTGATTGTGGGTCATTAAGGGGTTTAAATTGACATATACTGGAAGTCAAGCGCATGCCTGAAGTACTACTGGAAGCCTATTTGTATTATGAGGCACACCAAAGAATCGCGGCACACTTTCAGGAAAGCCCTTACGTATAGAACCCTCAACGATTCCATCTTAGTTTGTTTCTTTTCCCCTTCCACGCCCCCTTTCGCTCCCTCCGTCTCTCATTCCTAGAGCCTCTCCCATTCTTTCGTGACAGTAGGATGCTCCAGAAGCTCCGCAGGACAGCTCCAACCCAACCCACGAGGTTTTCAATCAAAGTGACGCCGAGATTGCGCTTTTTATTCCGTCCTTAAGCTTTCCCCTTCCATGGATCCGTTTCGGGCGAAAACGGTTAGGGGCACTACTTTTCGGGGCGAGAGAAATAGCATCTATTTCCCGATTAAAATTTTTTCCACCCTCCCCTCAATTTCCCATCGAGAAAGGAGAAGTTCTTCGGGAGTGTTAATTGAGTTGGGTAGTAATTGAATGGAGAGAAACTTAAAGGTTAACCCCTTAATGATGTAAGTTTACCGGGATTTGTTTCGGAGCCAATTAATTGTTACTCGTTCCCTTTTAAATTGCCTGACGTTGGCGTTAAGTTGGTGGTAACGAATGTTTATGAATAAGGCGGGTGGTTAATCTCCGGAGAGCTTTCCGGGGGTGAATTTTTCTCGCTCTAAGTCCAATTACCGGTGGCTTAGTTTCGTAAGAGTGATGATGTGGTGGGATTGTCTTATACCTAATCTATACTGCTAACGAGGATAAGAATTATTTTACTCGCATACCTTTTTCTTTCCATGTGAAAAAGTCAAAGATACAACGAACCTCGATAAATTATGCGTCGATTAAAGTTAGAATTACTGCACCAGGCAGAGCATAGGAAATTCCCACAAGGATATCGTCAGTATGAGTAAGAAATTCTACTACGATATCAGGTTTCACCTCAATAGATAACAGTGTTTCCTGAAAGTTATACAGTTAAAGTTCGCTTTGCTTGAGCTAAGTCTTAAGTTGAATTATCCAGCATTAAAAAAAGAAGCTCGTAGATTTTCTTTGTTTTTCAGAAATAAGAGCAAATTGCTTCCTAAATCAGATCCTAAGATATTCATTAAACTTGTAGAAATTTAAAACTCCTTTTGCTTTCAACAATCTTCGTAAACCTATTTCTCTCCACGTCACCCTCGCATATTCATTCAAACTCAACGGAAACAATCTTACAACTTAATTAAATTCAAATTGATTGATTCAACTACAACGGAGCAAAGAAGGTAATTAAAAAAATATATTTGCATAATCTATAGTCTTCCGGAATAGCTTGCAAATTGCGAATATAATTTAAAGGAAACTTGGTAGAGGAGCAAACATGGCATTTACATACCAAGACACAATAATTAGAAACATTATGGGTTATCTATTAAAAGCAGAATCAATACAAAAGAACTGCAAATANTTTATATATATATAACATAACATAGAAGCAAATAAAAGATTTTACCTCTATTTAGAGAGGTGCGGACCGATGGTAACGCCATGTGCCATGTTTAAAGTCGTATAATATTTAATAAAAAATGAGGAGATCGTGTGTTTGAAACTAACTCCCGCTAGTTGATGCTATACCTAACTTCCAGCAAAAAGTGGACTTAAGAAAGGGGTGAAAGAGCCGGCAGGAACACATGAATAAAAGAAAAGAAAACTAAATGTAATGCAAAATATGATAAAATAAATAACGTTTTTTTGGGTGCAATTAAGTCTCCTCCTCTATTTAATTTATCGTGAATGTAAATTATATCCAATTGCTTAGTGATAATTAAAGGTAAGTTAAGTAAATACGGAATAAAAAACTTATACTTCGATTAAAAAACCTAACTTCAGCCTAGGAAAAAGTATTCATAGCAGGAAAATGTCCACAAAGAATTGGGGGGGGGATGAAAAACAATCACTGAGACGTATAAGTGTGAGATAATAAATCAAACTCCCTTTTCATGACCTAGACATAAAAATAGGGTTCAAATAACGAACACGCTCGTGATATATACAGCGAAAAGTATACACTACCAATAAAATTGTCCTGCTAACGTATCTTGATGAATGAAATGTTCATCAATTGTCTTTTTATGCGGGGTAGAGAAAAATGTGTCTAGTTTTGAGTGTTTTCTTCATGGCTGTGGTGGTATAAAAGCTACCGAGTAATGAATTATCCTACATATTGGCATTAATTGAGGTTTCTCCTCAATGAGGAAAGGAGGAGCGAAGTACCTCACTCCTCATCTTGTCTAGTAAGCCTCATTTCCCTCTCCCAGCTCTTCGTAGCTGATGGTAGAGGGGATGAGGACCCAACCGGCCTTCAGGCTGAACATCTTACAGACAGACCAATGTAATGCACAACATATAAACCGTTATAAAAGTACTTAGATACATTCCATGAGAATGTTAAGGATGATGTTACTTATCGTTTGAAATTGCCGTTTGATCTCGCCCATAAAGATTACCACGTGTTGGTGCTGCTGATGGAAGTTAACAAATCGACATCCTTTTAACGTGTCCTGGAGGAGGATAACGTTTAGAGACGAACCTGTTTTTGAATATCTCACGCTTTATGCGCACGAAGATGGATCTCCAAGCAGAACATTCGAGGAGGCGGCTCGAAAGTAATCCGGTTACCGAGCCAATTCCCGAAATTCCCCACAACAGTTATTACAATGAGAACCACCAGCATTTTCGGAATTCACAAACTTTCGACTCCGCAAACTTCCCACCGAATCCCTCAATGTAGCAGCTTACTCATTTTTACCTAATCCAATGAAAAACGCCCACCCTCCCTCCACCCGAAATCTGCGAGAAAACGCCCCCGAATTCAAAAGGCTCGTATGCTATTCATAAGGCATCGCGGCGGAATTTGAATGACGCCGGTGATCAAGCCGAGTTCCCGCTTCGACTCATAGACGGTTAAGCTATCCGCCTCCCGCAATCGCGTTAAAGAAATCTCGGCAAGTTTGGCGAAGAAGTCCCTCATTGCTCACTCCGGACACGTCCCCATTCGTACCTCCCTTCAAAAACGCTCCTAAATATCTCAAACACGGCAACTGTTAAGACGTCCGAATTCAATTAACTCGAAAAACCCACCGATCTTTCTTTATACCCCGCCCTTTCTCTCCATCTCCCCGCCTTATCTCGCACTACGCCTTTTGTCTGCCGCTGGTTTTCTTTTGAATGGAGGAGAAGAAAGGGTTTCCTCTGAGAGTTATGGAGACAGTGAAGGCTGAATAAGTTAAAGATCTGGAAACTTTACGAGGAAGGGACGATTCCTCGAGGACTGGACGTATTTCTTCCAAAGGGGAAATTGTTTTAGCGCTATTTAATAAATGCTGGAGGGGTTGGAAGGGGTAAGAGAAAGTTGGCGGAATGAAATGCCGTGGGAGGCAGGACGTTCTTTTATGCATACAAGATTCGCCTCGAAGGGAGAACGTAGGCATTGTAGATACAGTTGTAAGAAGGAGCGCGTTTCTATCAAATATTTTCACTAATTATATTATTAAATTTCTGTTACGCAAAAGGAAGGACCAAACTCCCAAGGGTCTAGATTTAAAAAAATTCTGTTTATAGCTACTATATTTACAATTAAAGTGAAGAATATGCGGATAACGAATCTAAAATAGGTTTCTACAGAAATAACTGCAAAAGCTGTTTGCTTTTGAGAAATTAAATACACAATTTAGCATTAAAACGGAAGCATTTCCTTAAATGAGGAAAGCTACCCAACCTTACTTCCGTACTCCGAGGGCAAAGAAGGATGACTAGAATTAAGTGGAATAAATACTCTATTAACCAACTCATAAATGAAAGACACACCAAGAAAATTGTCTTGCATCATAAAATTTGCAATGTAGATCATGAAAATTTTTTTTGTACTGAATCATCGGGAAACGACTGGATTTCATTCTTCATAGCGTTGCCGTTCCCTTCCTAAAACTATTTTAGTCCTGGTATTATCATGCATACTTAAAATGGACTTTAACTAAAGTTCACTCATAGGCCTGGTGTTATTATGTTTTGGTAGAGTTAAAGTGAAGATTATAGTAAATCTCCTATACGTATGATGAATTAGCATGGAGAAGCACAATAATCTTCACTTTAAGAAAACAATCTCATTCTTGGCTCTAAAGTGAACTTTAGCTGAAGTTCATTTTAAGTATACATTATAATACCGGGTCTTAGAGTTTCACTAAGGATGAGTGAGTTTCTTTCTTGAATTTTAGTTACCTATGACAGCAAAATCAAAATAATTTTAAGATAAAAGAGATTTGAAATACTCTTTATGCCTGAGAAGTACATACTCAGCCATTAAGGCTATTTTTCGTGGTCTTGTTGTTTTCCAGAAACTGGTCGCAGTGTACCATCTCGACCAACAAAATAAAGCTTGGAATGCTTCAAACCTCTAAATAACAGCCGTGTTCCAATTTTCCTTTCTTACAATTATATAATTAAGGTGGGAATAATAGAAGAAACATCTCAGATGGGTCGAGGTTTGCTACTTTGCAGCGATAATTTTCCGAATAAACGGCATCGTATTTTTAAGATTCAACAATACGACTAATCGCGAGCTTTAATTCCGCTAATTTTTTCTGTTTTATCAAACTTTAATCGTGACAGTTTTTTCGTTTGATGGTTATCTTCAGTTGAGATATGCTCACGAGTTTTTATATGAGTAATATCTTGGCATAGCATGAAAATTCTGTATATAGCGTTATTATAATAAATTGCAGGAAGCGTCATGAAAAGATAAAAATATGCATTTAAAATTGTGAACATTTTCAATACCTGCTTAAATAGAAACAGGCATCATTAGTCACGGTGCTCACAGAAACCGAATAGCCGAAGCTTTAGGCAAAAATTCAAAAATCATAAATACACGCATGAATAAAGACCAACAATCGCAATGTTGAAAAGTCTTCAAAAGTCGGAAAGCCGGGGAAAATATGCATAATGAAAATATATACGAAGTAGATTTTCAGCGATTTCATGGTATCATTTACCCTGACAGCATACTTCAACGTAGGCGTCGGCCTCATTCATAGGCAAAAAGGAGACATCACATTGCATTGCACAGGAAAGCGTCCAGAAAAGGGAAACAGAGAAGAGAGAGAAGGCGATTCGCAAGCGGCGAAAAGCCCTTCAGGGCGCAGCGGCAGCATCAAGCTTCTCTAAGCGACAATCCCGCAAGCTACCCGTGTCTCGACGAGACATCCGCTTCCATGGCAGCGGATCGCAGGCTAGGCGCAAGGATATATGGGATAGGAAAGGGCATAGGGGTGGATGTACCGAAAGGGAGGAGGGGCTTCATTTGCGGTCCTATTGTGTCTGCAAAGTTGACTTACCGGAAGGGAGTCAGTCTGCGGAGGGTGGCTCGCGCTCTAAAGCTCCCTTCTATCGCACAACGTCTCTCCTCTCACCCACGCACTCAACTGCGTTTTTTCTTCGTTTTTTATCTCCTAGCACACGCAGCACGTCACGGGAAAGGGCCTACGGATCCCGCTTCGGACGCCGCCGGAATATGGAATGCGCCCGAAGGAAAGCAACTATCTTCTCCGCTTTCCTCCCTCGTTCATCTCCCAGGTCCTCCTCTTTCTCAGGGTTTTATTACTCCTTTATTCGGTTCTTTATCTCAGTTCTTCGCCCCCTATCGCTTTTGAGGTCGAAGGAATGGTCCGATTCAATCCTTCCGGCGGTGACCCTCCTCGGTGCTCCTATACCTTCTTCACAGGTTTCGCGGAATTGTGTGCTACATTCAGGGTGTGTCTCGTATTTTTGTGATGTATTAGTTTTCTGGGTCTTGGTGATGTATGGGATACTCTACTTTTCGTTAACGTTTGATTCCATTGAGCTATCATCCAGCTGTATACTGCTGGAGGATTTTAGATCCGAAGTTGGATGATTGAAATGCGATGTGGATTCTTCCCATGTCATTCCCATACAGAAGTACTATTATATTTACCTTTCCACTTGCATTAACACGTTCAATGCGGATCACTCCACTTTTGGAGCGATAAATGCATTTGAAATGGATCTACCCGCAGTGAACGTGTTAAAATAATGTGATAATCTCAGAACAGATGGTGCTTGGATAATTGCATTAATCTTCGCGGATTTAATAACAGATTTAAGAGAGCATCTCCATAGCAATAGCGGATACATTTATAGTAAATGCCAGCTTTAACTGAGCTTAAAATTTACCTCATTGTAAGACAAACGTCTCTTTCCATAATGGTTCAATTACCTACTTAAAACGTTTTTCTCTGAAAGGCCAACGTTACAAATCTAGGCGTAAGAGTTAAAATAATCTTTTAATGGGGCAAAGTTAGCTGCATAGTAACTTGAGAAATGAGATGGAGTTAATGCTGCTTTTCGTAGTCATGATGTCGGTGTTGTATTCCACTTCGCTAATTGTATAATTTGTATGCAAGTCGCATTTGTCTCGGAAACAAATTCGAAATCCACAAACATGATGGCATCGACGCTGAATCAGCAGCAGAGAGCTCTGGTGGCAAGGGAAGACAGCGAAGTTTTATTAGATCAATGAGTCACCGCTTGGGGCTTGAGTTTTTCAACGGTTTGCTTAACCACACATTACCCAAAATAAGAGTTTTTTTGTGTAACTGGCTTTGATAATACAACTCGTATATACCTGTGATCCGTTTTAGAAGTGCTGCATCTCCTGTCGTTGTAGCTTTAGCAAATACAACCAAGATTCCGTGTGCCACACGCTCTTAGACGGTTTTCAGGATGCCATAGCCGACGAAAATGAAGAAGTGCCATGTTATAAAATCCGTAGCTTAAATTCCCGTTTTCTTCACCATTGGGACAGTGGGGCACAGCATTGTTCATAGTTGTGACTGTGTGATGAGTGATACTAAATAAGGGTATTCACTTCGATCACTCGTTATCGAACGCTATGAGAAGTGTTATTTATGGGATAATTTCGCCGAAATTACGTGGACTTGTTCCGTTATGGTATTCCATAAAAGGAACGTGCAATTATTGAACATATTTGGTGACGAAAACGAGAGTGAATTCCCTCTCTTCTCATCGTGTATAACCCTCGGATAGCGAGGTGGGTAGCGCGTTCGCCTTCGTTGGAATCGATCTCGGAGTCTCTTTTTGGTGGAGACGAGCGAAATGGACTCAGATGCCGAAGCACTTTTAATAACAATAACACTACGATACAATAAAGTCGTATGTATGTATCATTACGCATTCTCATAGACGTAATCTCCCTTTAATCACATCCATTACAGTTGATTATCCACAAAGGAAACAGGTTTAGTAGCAGCGTTGTACCATAAACTGTTTATTTCGTGGAGCTTTTCTGTGTTAATAAGTGTCACAAAGTTAAAGCTGATTCTAAATCGCTTACAGTTAACTCTTAAGAAAAAAGACAACACTATTTTTTCAGTGAAAATAAGCTAAGAAAGAGCGGAATGTTACATCAAAATTCGTTACATTTATATGTTACTTCAAAATAAATCGACAGCTCCCCAAGTTGAGAGCAATGTGCGGAATGGCCTCAGCTGTCTAAGCACTTTTAAATTTACTACAACTATCTCACTCCTCATTTAATCCAGTAAGCATAATTCCCTCTCCAGAGCTTTTCGTCTATGATGGTGGAGGGATTGTGATTCAAAGCTGCTTCCGTGGTGAATACTTTCCAATAATATCTTTTTAAACCACCAGAAACACTTATAGCGAAAACCTTAGTAGTCGATAGAACGGAAAGAAATTATCATGAGAGAGCTATTATTTCATCGTCGCTTTTTCATTCTTTATACAGCTCTCAATCACTTGGCTTTTCCCACGGGGCTCACCCCCTCCTCTTCACCTTCTTCGTAACCCTCTCCCATCCACACAACTCAACTTATCTCACGCACAAGAAGACCTATCTTCAATATCCTTGCGACCTCAGCATCCATCCATCATGGCTGCACCACTCCTATCTTCTCCTCCACTTCCCGCCTTTGTCCCTCTTTCCCCCGGAGCAGTTGTATCTTCCTCCACTCCCTCAGAAGTTTCCAGTGTCTTTGTCGGAGACAGCCCATGAGGACTGGAGTGTGGGTCGAACTTTTTTCCGGGTCATAAAAACGATACGTTTCTGTCGGTAATTGCAGTTTCCTCGTGCAATACTCTCTTCCGCGAGATACTAATAGTTCCTTCGCAACTCGCGCGATAAGTTTCGCGGGGGATGGGATATTGTTTTGTTTTTTGCTCGGCCTTTGAATGGAAGAGCCACTCTTGAGCCTTGATATCCAGCAGGCGTCCCCATGTAATGGAGGTTGAAACAGAGGACACACTTTCGTGGATGTTAACGATTAAAGGGGAATTTTTTGAAGTACGATATATTATTATTTGATTTTAATGTTGAAAAGAGTGGAACTTTAACCTGAAGTGATGCCCTAATTCTATATTGCTTAGTATGAATTGCAGTCGGATTCGATGTATTACATGGGAAACTACTCGGGATTGTGTGTACTCCATTGGGGATATACATCGGTCAGTTAATTAATATGTTTAAAAACTTCAGAGATAGCAACAAATTAAAACGAACTTCGTATTCTTCACAGTTTCTGAAGTTTTAAACTTAGGTTACCGGAAAAACGAAGTTCGTTTTTAACTTTACTGAATGGGGTTCTTTGAAGCACGCTCAATTCATATGAATCACTTTTAGAGGTAGTAAGTTCTTGGAAACAGTAGAGGATAACATGCTCGCACTCTGTAGCAATGGTCGATCAGATAGGACGAGAATATGCGGAAGTAGATGGTAGCACTAGTCTCTTCAAAAATTATTTTTCGTCTCGGACGATACGCGACAGTAATCGAGTAGAGGATCCAAGGATAAACAGATGTGAAATATAGCGACATGACTGGGAGTCGAACCCAGGTCTCCCACTTTCCGGGCAGGCATTCTGCCCACTGAAATACCATGACTCGGCATGGTAGTTCAGTGTCGTTTTTTTCACATAAGTTTATTCTTTGGTTTTAAGGCGCACACTTCAATGTTCAAGGTAAACACCTTATTCTCTCCCTTTGGTAAATCAACTGATGGTGCATGAGCCCACTGCCACACGCCAAAATCCAGCTCGTAGAAGTAGATGATAGTTGGCGTCATATGTATTTCTTCCATTTAACGCTTCTTGGAAGAAAAATAGAAAGATGCGTGTGTGAAGTAAACGCAATGCATAAAAAGTGCGAAATTTTATTATTCGAGAGACAAGAGAATTTCGCTTCGAACGATATTAAAACTCCCGTTGTCTCGGTACTGGATTATTCAAAGTCTCATCTAACTCGTTGTTAAGAACAGTCACTTCAAACGTCTGCTGTACGTAATTAGAAATGTAATTTTTTCTCTTACGCCGGATAGCCACGTGGATCACGCGTCCTTCAGTACCTAAGCTCATTCTTGAGCCATACAATAAAGATAGGTTTTAACTCATAGTATATGAGTGTATTATAGATTATGCCGTATTATTTTATAGTAAATGATGATTTCAAGTGAAATTTTTCAATATTTTTACTGGTTATGATGGCGATGTACTTCGATTATGTCATATTTAAGAAAGCCTTACAATAACAAATTATCATAATATACTCCTCGATGTTATTAGTAAATAAAACATAAGATTCCTTCGAAAATCGTGATCCTTATCGCGTTATAAGATTCCAAAGGAGATAGGGGCATGAAATAAGTCTGACGGGACCGAGACTAGAACCCTGGTCTCCCAATTTCCGATTGGTTGCTATAACCATTGAGATATCCGGCTAGAACATTTGGAATTATCGTTCAGGAGACTTTGTAGGTAAGGAGGTGTGAGTGCATCCAACTAAGGAGCAGCGGACGCAGCCAGGACTGCTTAAAGGCACTAGCCATGGAAAGCGATGGAAGTAGAAAACTCCTTAAGGATAAACTAAGTAATTCCACTAGGTGCTCGCCTTTACTCGCTTAGTCACTTTTAAGCTTTATCCTCATCGTAAGAACGTTGATGGGCTATGAGACCATTAATGTTTTCTATTCCTGGGCTAATTTTAAAATGGAAGTAGTGTCTAAGGGAAAGAAGCTACTTACCAGGTCATTCCACAAATTAATTTCACTTTATGAGGTGACGACTTTAAACGTGGATGAAACTTGTTAGTTCCGTGAAATGACTTTGTATACTATAATAACCGAATTTTCTTTTTCTTCTACGGCGGTGGCACGGTCCTGAATGTTTTGCTTAGAGAAGCGTTTTCCTTATTTGGCCAAATCTTCATCTCAGGCAAACAAGTCCATGTGTGGAATCTAGATAAGGTAGTAAAACCGCGATATGGGGTATCTCTCTTTAAATTAGTCATATTTGGGGTGAATGAGGTATTGAAAATGCTGGAATTGAGACAGTTTGAATTTTCTATATGAGAATTTTAAGTAATATCTGGAATACGCGAGGCTAAAAGTTTCCGAAACTAATTAGTGAACATTCATGTATAATGCGATTAGCATTTGACAACACTGAAATTCCTTGAGTGTGATTGACCGAAATACGCAACATATTCGTTGATCGATGAGTAATGTGCTCCATTTCTCTGTTTCCCCACACAGCATACACACGTTCGAATCAGATTCCCATATTTACTGGTGTTTTTACATGTATACCAATTAGTTGCTTTAGATAAAATTTTTTATCGAAAGAAAGCGGACTCAAAACCAGTCTTCATGCGCGAGAAGAAACGTGTATTTCATCTTGAACGGAAGAACGGGATCAGCTTTTTATTTTTAATTTCAGGGGCGAATTCAAAGAAGAGGCTGTTATTACAGAATAAGAAGTTGGGGATAATATATTCGGAGCAAATAATGAGAGCTGGAGATGCAGCTTAATCTATGAATACTTCCAGATCTCATAACTTGAGTGGGTCGTCCTTTTGAATTCCGGAGGAACATTTCAACGATGCATTTAAAAGCTTGAATACTGTTTACGAAAGCAATAATAATAAGAGAGTGGCTCCGAGTACTGCAACGATCCCAAGGATTGAAAACTTAAGCACCGTGAAAGGCTTCCGAATAATGAATCGGATTAAGAAATTGGTTCCTTCCCATTTTATTTTTAATGAGCTCATTTCCAGAAAACCTCCCGCGAGTGTGTCCCGACCCATGGAAATAGCGGGCCGCGTTCGTGAGAGGCAAATGAATCGCAAGTCATTTGGGAGTCACTTTTCGTGCCTGAGGCCTATAAGATACCACTTCAGCATCCATAATTTGAGAGCTCTCCTCCCCGTGATGAAAATTCCGACCCAGCAGGCGATAATGATATCGAGTCGTACTACCCTGGAGGAGATAATTGTACTTAATAGTCGGGCGCAACTGCAGCAATCGGATCTTTCCATCTCTGATTCGACTGCGGAAAGTTGGCCATCGCTCCTTCTAGATTCGCCAAAGGAGGGTCGTTAGTGTAACGCTACGCGCATACTCATTCCTCTCCTCAAAAGATGCAAATGCGAAGTGCACGATTCTTATGCTACGCTCGGAGATCCTTGAAAAGTTCAGCTCCCTTTGGGAAGTTGGGAATCGTGTAATCAGTCACTGTTTTCGGAAGTGGCTGTAGACTGATCTGAAATGATACATCACGGGATAAGGTTTAATATTCTGTGGATTAATCACGAGGGATGACAAGGGTTATTTTTGGAGCGTGCCAAATGATTTGTACTCGTATAAATTATCTAAAAATTCAGTTGACTATTTCTCAGGTTCAATTATTTTATTGTGAAAGGAAATTTATCCACGGAAGTTCGGGGGATCATTTTAAGTTGACATTTAGTTGCGAGAGATATCAAAATGTTTTTCTCTCATTTTTCGACTGCTAAATTAGTTTTAGGCTGTGAGGGAAGGGAAAATGTGTTTACCTTTGCTCATAGGGCTGTGAGCCTTAACACCCAAGGAAAAACAGATATAACAAATTATAGGAACTTGAACCCAGGTCTCCCTGGAATCGACGTGGCACGTTAGTTCTGTGGTTAGAACCTGCCCCGAAAGTTGGAGATCGGATTTCGAGTTACGAGCAATGGCACTATTTTTCACATTTGTTTATCCTTGCGTTTTCGGCCATGTTGTTTATCCCATTCTTAGAGCTAATTAATTTCTTTGTAGGATAATTGGACTTAGGAGTATTTTTCGAATCGATCCATCGCAATTTTGTATATCCATACACAAAAAATAAACTTTTATTTTAAATTTTTGCGGCTTTAGGTAAACTCCTTATGCTAGCACGGTGTGTTTTTGTATTCAATTTGCTGACAATGAGCCATAAATGTATCAACCGCATTTCGTTGTCAAACCAAGTTATCACCCACTTGATATAGACTTCATATTCGAAAGGCAGTGCTTGGGGTGAAATTTGAGATGCATAATGCTATCTCAATAGCACGCAAAACAGTCATTTACTACTCGATTCTTACCATAGTGCAGCAAGTAACTAATTCGATCAAGAGATAATGTAAAAATCAAATTCGCTAGTCAGTCTGACTTCAAATTGAGGAAGATGGAAGCAACTAATGAGATATAAATTGCCACAATGTGCAGTGCTCACTCCCGTTACGCGACTAAGGTAAGTCTAAAATTTCACGGTGTTTATAGAAAATTAAAAAAAGTTAAAGCTTAACCATGAGTTACCATAGGTCAGTAAGCGTCAAACCAAAAGCATTATTGCGTCATATGGCTTGGGTGCACTGATATATACTATATCATTTCACATTCATGCATAGAAGCTTCGAAAAACAAATAAGGAGTTAATAGAATAAGGGCTTTAATAAAACTGCCGGAAGCATCCTCAGCATTCAATCGCTCTCGGGTTCCCTTCTGCGGTTTTATCCCCGTCTCTTTAACCTCGCGATAAGAAGACGGCAAAGCATTTGTCATTTGTTTTTTCATCATCCCTCCCAGTCCCTCTCAAATTCAGTCGCACTTCTAAATTCCTTATGTCTCCGGGACTTATTTCCAGCCACTCCCTCTCTCCCAGTGTCTCATCCACGCCCTGGAAACATATCTCTGGTCCCATCCCATCTCCAACCGCACTTAAAATCCCCCCTTATCCCACTCTAAAAAAATAACGCATCCTCCCCCGCTCTTCCGTTTAATTTATAACGGCGACATTCCCTCCCTTTTTGGAGTGACACCCTGTCTTAAAGGCTTCGCAACTTCCCATCTTCCATCCGTCTGTACCGTTAAAGCGGCTCAAGTTTCTCTCCTTATCTGAGCACCTTTCATAAGAATCGTTCATCTGATAAGAGAAGACTTCCAAATTGGATCGGTGGAACACGAGAGGGCGGTTCTATATAAATGAGGTTTTTGTCACTTTATTGGAGAAGGTTTCCACCGGAGGTGTTTCGTGCCTCTTTGGAAGGTTACACCGATTTATTTTGTGGTGTTCGTGAATGGAGTTGTCCCAACGCTCTTGGTGGTGCGTCGAAAAAGAAATCATGTAGAAGAACGTAATCGGATTGGAAGTCATTCTGAAAGCTTTGTGAAGTGTTGGGAAGGAATATTGCTGGTCGAAATTCGTATTTTGTGCAACTCCTCTTGGTCCAGTTGGTCCACGTTGAACGATCGTATAAATGCGTGCCTACATGAAATTCTCGTTATTCTGTAATTATTTTTTTCCGTTGGGAAATTTCTCACTGTAGGTATGTTAAGTACGTGATGACAGTGGGCATGTCTTATTTTTTGCTTACTATTGTAAATGCAGGTGACGTCCGCATGTTTTTGGTGGAATTACCTCAAATAAAAGATTATTTCATCAGCTACTATCTCTTTCATTAGTGGCCATTTCATTTGACCTACATCAGTAATAATTAAATTATTAGTCAATAATAATATTTTCAATCGTTCAAATCTAAACGGCTTCATTTGTAATATTTGATTACTGAATTTAGTTGTTAAATTGGCAATGGTGCAAAGTAATTGAATTACTCCATTTTTTCGTCATGTACACTTAAAGGGATTCCACCAGAATTATTTTTTGGGATATTGATGAAGTTTTTCGGCGTTTTTAATTTAAGTGAAACAGATAATCTAAACTTTCTTATTTACTGAGTTTGATTTTACTGCTATGTAATATCATAAAATAAAGATAAGGTAGATGAGGAGACCTCAGTCTTGGTCTCGTATAAATAAATAGAAACCTTCGGTGGTAAAGGTAATTACTATTACTTTGTCAGCTGGCCTCAGAATGTTCAACTCGTTATTTTCATTGCATTCTGAGATCTGTACCTCATTTTCTTTCAAACCTAAGCTAATTCAGCGCAAATGCATGCACATTTTTGCTATATTATCCTAACTTTTCGTGCTTATGAGCCGATTCATCACAAGTCACAACGAAAAGAGGTAGATTAACAGATTCATATTACTATTACTTTCCTTAATTAGCCTTTTAGCGTCAGAATTTTCAGTGTTTGGCTTCCATCTCATTTAGAAATCCATGCCACATATTCTTACAAACCTGTGCACCTGTATTGTAAATTCTCGCGAATATTATTTCGGATCTCCCAGCTCTTCCAGCTTTCAAGCCGGTTCATCACAAGTCATAACGAAAAGAGGTAAATCAACAGAAGATCCAACTTTTGTCAGCATCCGCGACGTAGGGCTCGAGGTAATGTAAAAATTGCAAGCCCCAAAGTTGAAATTACTCGCTTCTGAAATATTTACGCGAGCCCCGGCAAATAAATCCCCTGTAATAATGCAGACGGGTTTTACGATCGCGTAATTAGCCGAATGACGTCGACTTAAACAGCCTCTAGAACAGTGGAGTAACTCGGTAATCCGACAAAAGAGGAATAAGTGGGCAACGGATGCACTCCCGCGCGCTGATTATGCGAACAGTAATTACTTTAAAAACAGGCATTGCAACATAGCCAACCCCGTCTTCACCGGGCGCAACACGGCGGAAACCGCGGGGAAATATTCGAAAATTGCAACTCCCCTCGTTTCGTTAACGCTCCACTTCCTCTTAAGGATATACGCGAGGCAGATGTCCATTTTATCTGGGTCTCGCTCCTTCGAAACGTTACCGTAAAGGCTTTGTTTCCAGACTGCAGTTTTGCCGTCGCCGAGCGTATTGTCCCTATTTTTTTCATCTGGAAGAGAGATGAAAGCTGTTAATTTTTGTGGAATCGCTCCATCTCGGGGAGCTCAAAAACGCGGAAAAAGCGGGAGAAAAAGCGATTCTGTGGCGAAGAATCCAATCCCAAGGCTCTCAATTAGGGCGGGGACCTCTCTCTAGTGGGCGGTCCGGGAAATATCCTCATTAAACCCAGTCGTCATTATTAAATGCTCACCACTGCCGCCACCAACGCCGCAGATCCGTACGGCAGAAGACAAAAGAAAAGCCGGGACGCAAACCATTCTCCCTCCACCGCAGACCGCACCCTCCTCCCGCCGTGGTTTTTAGGAACACAGCACGTTATTTTTTTATTTTCATTCCTAACATGCGAACCCATCCGTGAAATCGCGCCGCACCGCATTGCTGCAAAATGAACTTCTGCTACGTCACGGCATGTGTGATGTGGTAGGAGGTGGTAGAGAAGATTTGCCCCCTCAGATTCCCTCCCCCGATACCTTCCCCTCGGTTCGTTCCCTCTTTTCAAAATATCGCGCACGTGGCTGGGCGTTCCAGGCGGCTAGAGTTATTAGAAAGCCACCCACTGTTAGTTCTTCCTTTTTCCCTCCGAGGGTGAGGTATTCCGGGTGGTAGGAGGGTGTGGGGGTATTCACTGGGCGATTTCACAGCTCGGCGGAGAACCGCGAGTACAATTATAAGTGGCGTGATTTAAAGTGGGAAGCTATTTGCGCCCACGGAAGGGTTTGTATCCTTCCTCGTGTTCTATTTTTTTCAATTTTTTCGTCATACCAAACCGAAGTGCTCATATAGAAGTGAGTACGTCCTCTTCTTCATCTTTATGCAAAAAGTGTTGGCCGAGGAGAATCTATTGGCATCTAGGGATCGCGGTTGTAAACAAGCCCTGGATTGTTTAATCCCGCACGGCGAGTAAGTAGGTTATGGCGTTATTTGGCTCTCTTCCCCAGAGGTTTTAAAATTTAATGGGAGAATGTGTCGCTGCTAATTTATATTGCTAAACGGGGTGTGACGTTTTGCACACTTCATGCTTAACTTGAATTATTTAAGGATCGGAGTGAGGATGGAAAATTACTGTTCGAGGATTGAGATTCTGCGAATTATTGTTCTTTCTCACCGTGGGAAAATTTTCGGGGAAGAAACTAACGAGAAACCAACATCACCAGGTTAAAAGTGAATAAATTCATAAAGGACATATTTCTTTATGTACTCAGGAAGGTATGATGAAATATTTCAGTCTCGCGAAATTTTAACATATTTACTAGCGATATCGTTTTGATTTGTAGGACAGTACTATATTTCTAGTAATTAATGAGTATTATTAATCAAAATAATACCAATTTCATGAATTAAATTATTGATCAAATTATTCATTTATTCGTAAGTTGTTTAACTTCGCAACCACTCAAGTTGCTCCATGTTTCAACTTCTGATCATTTTTGGAAAACACTATTCTCATCAGAATTGGATGGACTTCATGGAACGACATGACAATGAAGTGAAGAATAAAATTTGCAGTTACCAAAATGTTTTCTGTTCTTCGACTCCTACATTTCAGAGCAAACCAGTCGAAATAAAAATTATTGTTGAAATTATAATGTTATTTTTCACTATTTCGCATTATTTCCTGTGTTAAAATGGTGCCAAATGGTTTCTACCAAAATTTATTATTAAATTCGAATGTATAAGTTATCCAATCTCAATACTTTCGAAAATGCGACTTTTTCCGCTTAATCATAGATTCAGTTCTTTTCTTTCAGTTATCAGTGATGTTATAAGGAGTTAAGAAATACAGGCATAAAAGACTTGAAATTTTTTGTCTAGGCAACCTTCTCTAAATGAAACATGAAACCCAAGAATTAGGGATGTGCCGGAGAGAATTTGAAGCAGCAATCAAGATAAAGGCGAACTCATCATGGATAGACATATATGGGGAAAATTACATTTCAATGCTCATAGAATTCGATGCAGAATCGACAGTTACGGAATTATCTTTATTATTGTCGTGAATTTGCTTGAAAGAAACGACTCAATGAAGACGTTAGGTAATTGCCTTATCAATGGAGAAAATATTGATTGAAAGGTAACATGAAAAAGGAAATTTGTGAGTTCTTTGGTATCCTTGTATCGAACCCTTAAAGCCAACAGCAATTGCAAATAAAGTAATCCTATCCGATATAAAGTGATTCTCAAGACTTACAGCCTCGAATATATGTTCAAGAGTGAGGTAAATCCGTTTCGAATCTCGTACGAAAAATTACATTTGGAAGGATCTCAATTGAACCATGAGCTTGGTTAAATATAAGGGAAGAAAAATGGAACTCGGTTGTTAATGATTTGGAACTTTAAAACATTCCAAGGGCCGTTTTGATGGCGGTTTACGCCTACCCTCTGAAAGAGACCGAAACTGGAAGCAAGGGAAAGGATATGGATTAATGGGCCTTCTAGGAATTACCTTATGCGCATTTCAATAGCAATGCTATCATTATTGGAGGAAGGAGAATCTACTTCCACGCGAACGGTCGGCGAAATTGTGATGTGTATTGAACATAAAAATTATGATATCTGCCATCGAGCAAATAAATTCATCGATTCTTTGCTAAAATCAGTTTTTCGGGGGTAAACGGAGGATTTATTTTCTTATTTTTCTTGCTATAATTTAGTAAGTGATTTCCTTTGCATTGCCTTATTTTTATCTCATATTAAGTTTTCCATATTAAATGTTAGCAGCGCTTCATTCCATTGCATAATCTCCTTGAAATGGATTATTTGGTTGGAAGGGGTTAGAACCTCCGGGTCATTTTGTCGAGACATTCGCCACTCTGCTACAAACAGCTCTAGGGGTATGTTTGATTAGCAGATTTCTTAAAAACTTGTCACTTATCCGCCTACATTTACACGATTCTAATCGCCCCCACGTTTCTTCCCTTTCGAATGACTTCACTAAGGACGAAGAGATCAATTCCGAAAAGGGATTCAAAGAACAGCTGCCGTTAAGGGGCGTCAATGCCTTCCCAAGCGAGTGTAATAGACGACATTTCCCGCTGCAACAGCTGTGTCGGCATAAACGTGCGTAAAGTACGAGAGGGAGACGGTGTCGTGTCCTTGGGCCGCGACATTCGAATTCATTGACCCGAATGCACCGAGAACTAATTCCCCAGGAATTAATGGGAGGAAGGGCATCCGAAAATAATTTCGGAGGGCGTAATCACTTAACAAGCCAAGTGGGTGTGTCCCGTCCTAGCGTTTTACTGCGGTGAGCATGGAAATATCCCGCGCGAGTCTCTACTCTTCCTTCGACACGTTAATTCCGTCTCGGAGGCGAAGAAAAGACCGGTTCTCAGAGATGGTCCTTTTCATTAACACTGGGTGTGGGAGAGGAACCTTATCTCCTCGAGGAATTCTTAAGAAGGGAGGCTTTGATCAGGGAGTTTAGAGCGGTAGATTAAATGCTGCGGAGAGAAAGTAGGAAAGATTGAGGAAGAAATGGGGGGATGATTTGAGGTGGGAATGAATGAGAAAGGAGATTGGAACGCTTCGAGATTTGAGCCGGGATGAAAGGACACGGATTGGTGCTTTAGTAAGGCGATAAGGGATTTTAATAGAATGGCTGACGAGGGAAATTTTTAAGTAAATATCCTCCCTTTGGAGTTACGGCCTTATCTGTGGACTTAGCGGGAAATGTGGAGCTGAAAGCTGATGTCAATTTGTAGCGAAGGTTGTGCCTGAACTAAGAAGTCCATTCTGTTAAAATAGCTCGATTGAAATTGGTATCAATGGAAATATTTTGTTTTCTTTCCCGAAATTTGGTAGTAGTGATAGTTGCAGATTATGAACCGAATATTAGTGGAGAAAGATTGTGTAGAGAAAAATTTAGATTTTTGATGTTGAAATTTTGGGTTTTCACTCTGTAATAATAATAAAAACAATGATTATTAGGTAATGAACAAATGCTGTTTCCATAATCGGTGAAAATAGTCCCTTCTATGAGATCATCAACAGGTATTATACCTAAAGCATTAAACAGCAGCATAAGCTACATAAAATTGCCTCGAAATACGTACAAAATCTGTAATTCTGGATACCTGCTCCATCACAAGAAATTTTCTAAATTATTTAACGTAAATTTCAATAGATAGAGCGTAGTATCATGAAAATAAAATATTGAATTATGTAACCGATCTCGTCTTTGAAATCCATCTTAAAGATTGTAAAAAGGTAAATTCTACGTTGTCTAAATAACATAATATCTCTATTACGCATATCGGTAAAATGTTTCAATAATAACTATTGCGTTTTCTCGGGTAGTCAAATAATGAAGATATACAGATGTTTCGATTCCCTTCCAGGTTTCTGTAATTGTGGTGATATTTCGTTTGGTATTCTCTTAACATCATGATATCTTTCAGAATTCTATGCCTCTCCATTTTCATTGATTCTGTTTCATGGAATGCATGCAGCTCTCAATTAGTAATCTCAAAGTTACGATTTTGAGGTAATTTATGAGTTTCCAAATTTAGCTTTTACTAGAGTTCTCTCAACTATTTCCTACACACCCTTTCCCTATTTATCTTCCTCACTGAAGCCCCTATCCGGAAATGGCTAGTCTTTAAAATGCCTTTCAGGGTATAAAGTATCAATGTTCCCCTTTTATAGTGAACTGCACCTGCTGTAAAGATCTCTCTCGATGTCTTAGATTAGTCAGCCCTGTGTTAGGATAACATGGCCGATTGCATTTACTCATCCGGGTGGGTGATGTATGTATCGGAAGTTATAGGATTAACTCATCGTTTTTCCTTTGCGTATCTGAACGGTCATTGCTTTTTTATGTTTTTGTGCAGTTTTATGCCTGTTTACTTCTAAATTACGAGGTAAAATGAGGTTTGGGTTCAATGTTGCCATTATCCTTAGGTAAAAAATAGAATTATTTCATAATTCAAAAGATTGTTTTCTTTGTTAAGTACTTTTAATAATCGATTTTGAAAGCATTTACTATATGCTCCTAAAATTATAGAATATACTTTCAAACAACATAAAATAACATTTTGTTGTAACCTGTCAAATGAAAAAGGGTTATTTAGGACAATTGCCCTTTATTTGGTCGAGCAATATTCGCAATAAGGAATTAGGTTCCGAAATTCAATGCTGAAGGAGCCTAATAACAACATAATTTCGGATTCAGCACGCCTCCAAATTGTATTTTTACGGCATGATTTTGATTTTGAGGCAGTTGTTTACTCCACGTATCTTGCGATAGCACGCTTTCTAATCCGCCACCATAAATGTTATGAATAATGCATGCTGATACCTTTTCTGGTGCAAACTTTAATAAATACAACAGTTTTCAATATAAATGACACTCTGCGTACTGCGCGTATCTAGTATTGATTAGGAGAAAATCATTTAAAGCCGAATCGCCCAACCGTTGCGCTTGTCTACCCGCTGAATTTTTTACCAGACCGACCTCGCGGTCTGACTCTTCAAGGGAAGAAATTAAAATGTATTTAACGTAGATATTTGTTTGGAATATCAGTAGAGGGAATGAAATGGTCAAATATAAAAAATCAGTATAAATCAATGACGAAAAATCGAATTCGATGTACATACATGCGTATCAAAAATATATTTTAATGAATTCCAAAAAAATAAACATTAAAATTGGAAAATATGCGTTCGTAGTAGAAAATAAAGGAAATAATCTTTTCCTGCGTGTAACATCAATACAGTGAGTAAACGAAATATTTTTATGGTAAGAACGCTTTGAAGCGAAAACTTCACTAGCTAAATTGTAACTGTAGCGTAAATGTATATGACGCGAATCTACTGTAGCGAATCTTCCGGATCCCTTGGTAAACATGTCTGCTTGGTCAGAACATGGTCCTTTTCCGCTAGACTTAATGATAGCTAGATATGCTAACTGTATGTTCCCACGATTGAGGAATTATTATCAACAAAAACAACATGCGATTGACTGGTTCCGGGTCCTCTACAAAGGAAATGTCTCAGATAATACATTTAGTTATAGAAAAAAATCATCATTTACCGCTGGTTAAGAAAACTCAAACATTTTCTATGGTTAACCTAAAAAAGTTCGCTATTTGGTTCCTTCCTCGTTTTCCAAAACGTGGAATAGTATTCCCGGTCGAATAAAGGAAACAAATGCGCTATGGAAAGCGATTATCGCACTTCAACCCCTCTCTACTTTGGGCAGCATAATCCTGCCCCTAATGGAACCATCCGCCAAGGCAGTTACCTCCCAATTTCATGCGGGATCCCCATCAAATGCGCAACTTTTTCAATCGTAACGGCACGAGGGGGCGTGGTCAAATGGGGCCGCTTTTTCGTCCCCGCTCCCGACCCTTCCATCACCAAATTGACATCCCAAGAACACTTGTTATTTCTGCATCAAACCCCCCACACTACGCGGCTCTGGGAATACAACCCAAACCTAACCACCTCCGCCTACTTTAAGGGTCTAACTTAGTCCCTTATAAACCAACCTCTGTGTTTTCTCTCTTTCTCTCCCGCTTCCCAAAGCCTCCCGCCCGACCAAAAGGCCCACCCACAGAAAGCTACACCGCCCCCATTCCCCGCTGTCATTTGCGATTCAAATTCAAGACCCTTTTCCAGGCAGAAACTTCTCTCCTTTACCCTCCACATTCCCTCTCCGTTGCTTCACTCTTTTTCCCGTCCTATCGCCTTTTACAGTTCCTCAGGGTCTTCTCACTCTTGCGTTTTTCCCGTTTCTGTGTTTGGTGCGAATCGGACTGGATCCAACAGCAGTCTTCAACGGCTTCAAATGGCTGGATACGGTAGCTTTCCGCCCGAGCGTTCACGCTTTCGTTCCCCTTCCTTTTCTTTCCGCCTCTTCTCCCTCTATCTCTCCCTTCCGGCATATTTATCGTCCCCTTGTTCCCATTTCCCGCCCCCGGGACCCCTTGCCGAAATCAGCGACTCGCTGTTTTGTGATTTATCCCTGCCTCCCGTGTGAGTTTGTTCCTAGTCGCTGATTCAGGCTTTCGCTTTCCGATGTCTTCGATCCGCGATTTTTTATCGGGTTGGTGCGTTGTCGCGGGGCTTTTGCTACGGATTTAAATCACGTTTTTTGCGGTCTATGAAGATTGAATCTGCGGGGATGAGGTGTTTGTCTCGATTTTCGGGATTTATTTCCACTGCGATGACCACGCTCGTGATGCGTGGTTCGTAATCCAAGGAATTTGAGGTCCATAAAGGATTAGGTGATTTTTTTGTATGGGAATTCTGTTTGATCCGTGGTTATCATACCATGTTGCTGTTGATAAACGTAACGTTTAAGATGCTCAAGAACAAAGCATCATAAAACATAATAAAAAAGTTGGGAAAATAGTCACCTTTTCAGAGAGTAACGGATGGGTATAACCTGTCGATCCTCTTTTTACTGAGCCAGAGGATTACAAGACTACTGAACGATTGTAACTAATGACTTTCAGTGATATATTAAATAAAAATGGAGGACGTAAGCGTAAAGTGTTAAATTTAATTTGACAAAAATCAGTGGTAATGCACCGTGTCCTTCAAAAATGTATACCACTTAAGAAAAAGGGGAACTTGTATATACATTTTAATATCGAATTTATAGATTCATAGTGAGATTTATGCATGTCAACTTTTACCATTTATGACTGTAAGCGGTAAAAAAAAACTGTTAGTTATTAGCTTCAGGACGATCATCAATGCGGCAAGTCGCTCCATGAGTTAATATGATCAAATTGTTCATTGAGATAGCTTGCGTTAGTCATCCCTGTAATTGTCTTGAAGGTAATAGCCACTATATTAAACACTTATGGTAATTGTGTGGGACAATGGTAACTTGTTTCAGTCTTATAAAGTCTTATAAAATTTATATGGAAACATTTATCTAAATCGCTCTTTTCTAGAGGTTTTTTTATCTTTCTTGGTGATTCTACCTATCATGTTAACAATAATGGTAATACTCTTAATTGTTTCGTTGTAATCAACTGTTCTCCGTGGGGAATTACTGTGAATTGCTTATTCTATGTGTTCAGTAGACTAATAATTATTCCCTCATATATAAGCCTAATTATTTTTTTGCATCTTACGGCAGATATTTGAATAAAAAGGAAATCACTCACCGCAGATAAGTTCAAGGCAACACCTAGTAATAAACTTAGAAGACAAAATAACTTTCTATAAATATCCCATAAACTTTACACGGTAACACGTCATGCTTTTTCTAATTAATGCTCATTCGTAACATAAATCAAGTAAATATTTTGTCTGAGGCCTTTTTTCGTAGCGGGACTAGAAATAATTTTACCGTACCTTTCCATTTATCTGCAGGAAAATATTTATCAGTTGTTTTTATTCTCATGTTATGTATTCAACGAAGTATTTGAGGAGGCAAAATGATTAGGATATCATCTCGTAGCAAATAGATAAATGGAAACATGTATTTACCAAAAGATTCACCGAATTCACACTGCTCACCGTTAAACCAATCATATTTGGTAATGTGGTGAATCTTGTCGCTGGAACCGATAAACGGATCTGATAGTTGCTTTTCCCGATCCAATTTTTTCCCTTCTACAGCACCCTTGAATTTCTTTTCGTTTGGCCTCACAAACCTCGACCACCCGCTGTAAAGGGCGTTTCTTGGATGAGCACTTAGGCAGTCGGGGTGAAAATTATTGTTTCATCCCCCTTTTACCACCCATACACGTATATCCTCCCCCTTACCGTGGTGCAAATTAGCACCCGTTTTGTCATCATCGCTCTAAGATTGTCTTAAGGGTAGGGCTTTAGGGACGCCGTTGATGATGCACCTCGCCATGTGGTTGTCGCATTGGCAAGACGATATCTTCCGGTTAACGATCTCCAGCGATCGAAAAAGCATTACTTGTCGCCCAGGTGTTTTCTTCCGGGTCGTCTATTTGATGACTTGTTCATAGTTATCTACAAGAGTTTCCTTCTACTATAGCTTTCTCAAGAATGTGATGGAGGGTGAAATACAAAGGAAAAGGCAGAGGGGAAGACGAAGGCAAAATATGTCAAATGGCATAAAGGCGTAATTTACCAAGAATCGAAATAAATAGTATTGCATAGGAAATATTAAGGCACGTAAACCTACCCAAAGGAAAAATACTTCTGTTATTAGTAGCTTTCTTGAGAGTCGTTATTCTCATCCGCTTTCATTTACAGATGACATTTCTGTTAGAAGTGAGCTCAAGACTTAAGCTTTTCAGTTTCGATTTTCAGTAATTATACCGGTAGTTTTTATGGCTTTACATTATTACGGTCAATTTTCAGCTTAACACGCCTGATTAGTGGTGCATATTTGGGAGTGATACATTAAAAATGGCTCGCTAGTGACTAAATTACGCATTATAAATGAACTAAATATTTTCTACAATTTGTTGCAAATAGATTGACAAGTTTATTTACTTACACCCCAATTTATATTTACAAATCAGTGTAAAATCTTAGGCAATAATGTAAAAGTAAACGTATAGATTTATCATTCACTAGGAAGATAAGCTTTTACTTTCGTAATTTTGTGATTACTCGCGTGAGTAAATACATACTTCTTACGCAGAGCATCGATATTAACGAAAGGTTGAACCTAATGTATTGTAAAATAGGTAGGAAACAGTTCTTTTTCTGCTTACTGATGAAATATGTACTTATCGAATATTTGTTTATTGCCTGAAATCATCTGTAATAGATTCTTAGTTAATATCCCCCACTAAAAAGGAACTAAAATTCATCCTTGAGGAGTTGATGGGGAACTCTATGGAAAATATTCTTAATCAGTGCTGATTCATTGTTTGTTATTGTATCTGTGAACAGTAGGAACGCTATATAAGTCGACATACCTGAAACTAATATTGAGGAAGATATAAAAATGGAAAGGGATATTAATAACTGAATGACGAAATAGTAATTAGTATCTTTTCTTTTAAAGGACGCACAATTTCGCGCGTAGTTAGACTAGTCTCCTCTTTTTTTTTGAACATACTATATATATATATATTTCTGGATAAGTTAACTTTGTTTGGACCATAGTTACTTTCCAAGATCAAAGTTTTAAATCCTATTTGAAACAGCCAGTACTACACTGATGTTTATTAGGGTTGAACACTTACTGGAGATTCATTGACGAGATAAATTTAGGGACGCTTTATTGACTGTCCCTAGGTTTTTGAAAATTACATTATTATTATTTTTATTTTTTTATTTGAATTTTTTTATGCTCTGGGAAGTTCCCATATTGCAACACAAAAACAAGTAATGTAAAAGTACAAAAATGTACGGAAATACAAAAAAACCGATAGAAATAAAAAATAAACAAAATCGAAAGAACAAAAGAAAAAATCTGTGGAAAATACAAAAATACAAAAGTTGCTCAGCAACAAAACAAAACAACAATTTAGAAACCAAGAAAGATAACGGAAAAAACGAGATGCAACTCGTCTAACACGAAATAATCATTTTAAACATCAGCAGCTAAGAGATAGTTGAATAACTTATCCTTAAAGATTCGCACCGAGCTGGAATATTTGATAGAGTCAGGTAAAGAGTTCCAGAATTTAGTAGAACAGAACGCAAAACTTTGATTCTGAATAGTTCTAGGCCATAGAACCGATTGTATAGCTTATTCCTTAATACAGGCATATTATCATCTCAATTGTAATCGTTTTAAGTTATATTGGCATTCATTAAACCCTCATTGAATCACGCTATTTCTGAACGCACAATAGCAAAGATCAAGAATAATGTTAGTCGATAAAGATGACGCCTACGTGATTATGAGAAAAGCAAGGCAATGGTTTATCAGATTTCCCTGATAATTAATCCTCCTCATGATCACGTGTCTTATCAATGTAACGGGAAAAGGCAGGGTGAAGACGTTACTATCGCGTCAGTTTTAAGAGACCGAGCGATCATCGCGCCCCTTTCGGAGATTTGATGAATCACTCGTTTCCCATTTCGCCGCCTTACGATCGTCAATCGTCCGCCACGTATCTTCTCACCTCGGAGCGTTATAGATGTCGTCGCTGAAGCTCTAGGGAAAGGGACCGCAATATATTATCATTGCGGAGATGCTATTAGAGAAGTGAGGGAGTAAGGGGATGATAGAGAAGAAATAGGAGAGTTGAATAAAGGATGCTGATAAGGTGGAAATACGTTATGGCTGGTTTTACGGGCTTAGAGCGTAACTTGAGGCCTTCTATAATGGAGAGCGCCGAGGAAAAGAATGGCATTGAAGGGAAAAGTTTGCCTAAAAGGATAGAAGAAGACAATGATAGCTTTAGTTTACACTTGCAGGAAGTGAACGCTGTGAAGCTAACGTAAATGATTGAGTCATGTAACTAGGAAATGAGAAGAAGAATGAGAGTAAGTGAATATGAAGAAAATATGGGAAAATAGATTTAAATGGTCGGAGAAAGTTATCTTGGAAAAACACGGTAGGCGAATTAATGAACACATCTTCAAACGATGAGGATCGAACGATGTAAAAGTTTTCCCAAAGCAGGCTTAAAACTAAGGAAAATCAATTAGGATAGAAACTGTTTTTTCTTTTTTATTCAAGGAGGATTTTTGACGCGATTTTGGTAAATAGTTGGGTTTTAGTAAATAAAAGGGGAGCAAAAGTGTTACGAAAATGCTTAAGATGAAAAGTTGATGAGGAAGTTTGGGGAAAATTAATTACCATCCGGTTCCAACATGTTTTCGTCAATATTCTATCTGTTTTTATTGGGTGATTAGCAAATTTATTTTCGTGGAAATCATAACGAGAATTCTTAGAGATGATTTTACCAAAACTTAGCTTTCGATATTAGTAATATTGTGTTTCTCTCGCTGAATAGTTTCATTGGATTTTGACGGACTTAGACAGTTATGTGGATTTATATGGATGTTTTGACGGCATATTTTATAATAAGTCATTTACATGATGCAGTAACAAGATTATAACTGGCTAGGGATAATGGTCTTCTTGCATCTCTGCATCAAGTTATCATTGGTTTCCCGGATACCATTGGTATCAGAGAAATGGTAAATAATCGTAAGGTTATGCATGATAATGGAGAAGATCTCAAAAACCGAAGTAGGTTCGGCATTAACGATATGATAAACGCATTAAAGTCAAGGGTCAAAGCCAAATCATCTTGCATCCAGCCAATATATTTCCAAGCAGATCTACCAATCGGTATCATATCTCCTTTTTTATCTTCTTTTGTTCTATACCAAATCATGAATCGGCATTGCTGAATTGATACCGAAAGCTCGGGAGAGGCTAAGTGAGCGAAAATATTGAACCGGCTGCTGGAAAACTATAAATAGAGAAACGGAAGGACAAAAGATCTTCCGCTATAACTGAATTGTTTGTGATTCTCTTTCCGGAAATAAATCCTATGTCACTGCTGAAGAATAATGACACGATGTATTGTTTAAAATAAATCGATTGATGAATATAATGGACAGTTTCAAGATTTATGTACCTTGTTCACGGATGAAAAATGGAAACTTGGGACGTTTGTTGCCTATCAATCCATGAAAGGAATTTTGGTTTGAATGTTAGGTAAGAAACAAAGCGTGGTTGTACATTCTCTGAAAAATGTTTGTACAAGCTGGAATGTTTTCTCTAATACAATTGCCGTCATTATTATGCTTTTGAAAAAACTTCATTTTCTGAAATAAAAATAATTATCGAGATTTTGAGTCTGTTCTTTCTTTGATGTATTCGAAATCACGTCAAGTTGGAAACCTGGTCAAAATCCGGGATCATGAAGTATGTATGATATATGTACAACTTAGTAATACCTCGGAATCAAAATCGCATTAGAAATTCTCTGGGCATTCATGTGATCATTTGAAAATAATGAGAAAATCTTTAAATCGTTTATTGACGAAAATGCACTGCCATTTCCAAGCAGATATATCTGATTTGCCAGGACTCGAACCCGAGACCTTGGGGTTGGAAAGCAAGCGTGGTAACCGAATAGGATTTGATGCAAACTATATTTCTTTGACGCTCACGAGTATGAAAGCGGCATCTTATAAATTAAATGTGTATGGAAATCATTCGGTATTTTAGAATGAAATGAAGGGAGAAATTGGAAGGTAAATAGCGCACAAAAGACAAGGTGGTGACCACAAATTTGGGTAACATCCTCATCGCCTTAGACAGCGGCGCTCTGAAACAAGGCCGAAGTATAAATTAAGAGGCGGGATTAGATTAAGAAAGGTAAATAGGGAACTTCTAGGTTAGGAGGACCAAGGATGTGTACAGAGAGCGCTAGGTTGTTTAGGGCGCCGAAAGGAGAAGGCGGGGGCGGATTAAGGGAGGTCAGAGGAGGTTATTAGGGTCCAGCGGTTGGAGGAGGAGATAACGTCCTTCAGACGGGAGCTCTAAATTCCCTCCACCCGGGCCATTGTTTTTCGGATGCGGGAAATTAATTAATTATTTAGTTTCCTGAATGTATCGCAAAGGAGGGATGGCTCAAACGCTCCCGAATGTTATCTCGGAGTTTCTGATAATGCGAGACTTTCCAAGGGGCCTTTGAATATTTTAATTCGGCATGGAAGGGAGTCGTCTGAGAGGTTCGGCTTCACTGTCGACTTAATCCCGTTTCATGCCTGCGTTAAGGTGCACGGGGCAGGGGAACTTAGATGTGCGATCCGTTCTCAAGGTTTTAATCGCTCGGGAATGTTATCAATAATGTTAGAGATACCAGGCGCGTTCTAAGAAGTTACGCAGAGTTGGTGATTTGAGCTCGAAGGAGCATAACTGGGTCGTGACGAGTAAACGTTGACGGAATGCATTTTCCGTGTGGATGACGATTTTTACGCTCATGAACTAGGTTAACTAAGTGTTAAAATTTTAAGGCAATCTTTCAGGCAGCCTTATCTCGCCGAACTTATAATCAGTAACATAAGCTTTCACGACGTGGTATCTATAGATACTCAATGTCGTAAGTTCTGAAATTATAACGCTTAGAGCACAGTTTTCAATACCTTTATGTGGACCTGAATACCGGTTCTGTTTTGTGTCTCTATGTGTGCAAGAGCTATGAATCATAGTTTAGGGATGTAGTAATGGCTGGATATTATCCATATACATTTAATTTCCATTACATATAATTTTAATTTAATAAACAGTAATATATAAAATGAATAGTAAACGTTATATTATTCGTTTAGCTTTTGATGAAGACCATCACACTAAATTTAAAACTATCCCATTATAAAATCGAATCTGTGAGCCTTCACTTGGTGGTATTCCATGGCAACAAAAGAAAACTGACAAAAAAATAAATTTATTTATATAAATATACCACAACAAAGTCAGAATCTTCGTGTCACCTGAAGATGACGCCATGCATCGAAAGCCTTTGTCTATATTTGTTGTGGTGTATTTGTATAAATAAATTTATTCTTTGTCTGTTTGCTTTTGTTATCCTATTATATTTTTCTCTACGTAAAGGAAATATTTCTTATTTTATGCCCTTGAATAGTAGAATTTTAGTAGTTAAAAAGTAAGAAAATACTCACTAAAAACGAGAGAATAAAGGTCAGAAACAACATGTTATGCATAATTCATTATATTATGAAAATACTCAAATGGATCAATTTGCTTTATCTTTATGTTAAGGAAGATTATTTCCTGGCAATATGTCTGGGTTGGAGAACACTCTGTTATTTCCATTTTCATTCCATTCTCATAATACATTTTTCCAGCATATGATCTTATACGAGCGAGTTAATAAAAATGAAAAATGGCCATATTTTCCCCCTCCATTTCGAGATTCCCTCGCAAAGAATATTTGTAATAAGTATGAGCAAAAAGGGGCTGCGTGAAAGATATTTCATGGTACGGAAATCAGCGTAATAACATTCTTATCTCCCGATGTAGCTGCACTTATTTTTCGCTTTATATTCCTTTAACACGACTAATCTTATAGTCGATCCGTTAAAAAAATGGGCAAGCTCACGGTCCATAAACCCACTGTGCTCGTATTTATGAATATCTCCCCTCATACTCTCCGCTCGAAAGAATTCAGTTTGTAAAACACATTCTTCACATTATACACGAGTAAAAAAGCACAATATCTCACGAGGAGATGTTGGTAATTTGAATCTGAAAAGGATTCCACAGGAGTTTAGGATTCAGTCTGTGTAGATAAGAGAGAGGAGGGTTTATAGCTCAGGATATGAATTAGCGGTTATTATTAAGGTGACGTCGGTGGGGAGGGTTGCCCACGGCTCCTGGAAGATGTAGTGGCGCACGAGAGAAGATCGATTCTAAGGGAAAGACACGGGCAAGGTGGTATGGATGGAAAAGAATACAAGGAGAAAGTAAGTCTTTTGTTATACTACATTCACGCGCTAGAAATTTATATATTTAAGACTGTTGTGACCAAATGTAACTTATTGGCGCATTTATATGGATTATATTGGACGGTCACTCATAACTGCGTAAATATTCTCCGTAAGTAACATTTTAACGGAGGCTTTTTCTAGAAAAAAGTATGATAATTTTAAATGTGACTTTCGTTAATGGATAATGTAATCTTATAGTGAATGTAGAAAGGTTTTTGAAAGCCAGTCTAACCGGGTTGTGATCTACTAGTCGATATTTATGTTATGGACGTTCTGTATTTAAGAAGTAAATGGTTTGGTAATTGTTTAGGAAAAAACAAATCATTCGTTAAATTATAAACCCTGTTTTAACCATAATGTCGTATGATGATTTTACGTTTTTACCCAAGAATTTTTTACGGTCAGTTTTTCAGGATATAAAATCAAGAGAAGATTTAAAATAAACACTACATGTATTCTGGAAGTTACAAAAGTTTAGTGAATAATGGGATGCTCAATAGAGATATTGGTGTTCCAATTTGTACATAAAACTTTGCTATACTGGAAAAGCCTATTCGATAATTGACGATTTCATGGAGTTGAAAGGCGTCACTTAGTGGAAAGACATCCACAAACAGATGGATTTAGTTATTTTCTTCATGTAATTTAATGCATGACCTGTATTACTAACGAGAAACGTGAATGCATGCACCTTTGCGATACCAGTCCCGCATTAAATTTTCCGTGGGAAATTGCCGTTTTTCCATTTGGTGACATTCTCATATCTAATCGCATTCATATTAAGGGTCTTTGATATTTGGGTTTGTTACTGTCAGTCTATTTAGAGATGCATTTATGCATTATCACTCCGCTTCATTGCCACATGTAATATATTTGAGAAACATATTCCTGAGGTAATTCGTTAAGCTTTTGCATTGTGTTACATATGCACAAATCCTACATACTGTATTGGTAGTCATAGAGAAGAATCTTTGGGAAGTCGGAATCATGACTACTATAGGAACCCACCGAGCAAGAAAGATAAACAGATGTTTACTGAAGAATTTCAATTATAACTTCTCTTTTATGCATCATACGCATTCTGATAATTTTGTTCTAACATCTCATCTCATATAAGGAAGCATCTACTCGTAGATCTAGATCAATACTTTTGAAGTGCAATGGTGTGATACGACTTGCTTATTGCTTATATTGTTTCGTGACTTTCCTATGGAAACAAATGTGAGAAGATGATCCGCCAATACCCTGACAGGTAATATAGGTATGAAAAATCGTGGTATATTTGTCAAACAGAGTGATGGTCTGAAATTGGGGACTGGATGAGGCATGGGGGCAAAGATAGGAGGAGGCAGCGGATTAGGGGGAGCGTTATGAAGATAGAGGGAGGGACAGGTAGAAGGGTGGCGAACGTAGGTGGTTTGAGATAAGGGTAGGGAGTTTTGGGTAATGTATGCGTTTGTACCGAAATCGCTTGTCGGCGTGGTAAGGGAGAGTCGTTCGTAAGATGGATGGGAGTTTGGAACGATGTGTACGTGAAGGAACAGTTACGTACTACGTGTTGCAGGTAGAAAAAGAGAGGGGAGATGGTTTGGGTAAAAATATTAGGAAGTAGGGTTACTACAGTCAATGCGAAAAATGTTTTATTTTCATGGTGATTCGTTTGTCATTCCGTAATATTTTAATCGTTTTTCAAATTTTTCGATTCTTTTTTAACTTAACATTAAAAAATATACTGTTCTTAAATCTGGTATTTCGAATATTAAGTAATTTTAAATTTGGTATTTTAATTCTAACTGCTGTTTAAGTAGCTCTTGAATACAGTAATTTTGAAATTTAAAATATTAGAAATTTTAAAAATACTCATATTATTTTTTTATGTTATGAATTTTTTTAAATTTAGCGGGTAGTTGAGTCTAATATTTTAAAATTAGATTATCTGAACCAATTTGCGTTAATCTCTAAGGTCTCAAGATCGCGATAATGGATTCCGTTATGTTATTATAGAATAGTATTCTACGATATGTTCTTCTCAAAATCATCGATTGTGATTCATGGTTATGCATAGGATTGTGATTCATGATTATGCATGAACAGAAAGTATTTATTAATCGTTTTCAGTCTTTGTTTATTTTG
The DNA here is from genome assembly GCA_000376725.2 of Ladona fulva. Classification (NCBI taxonomy): domain Eukaryota; kingdom Metazoa; phylum Arthropoda; class Insecta; order Odonata; family Libellulidae; genus Ladona; species Ladona fulva. Next base: position 261,425 of record KZ308487.1, on the reverse strand, counting down.
AAAATTAGAATGGAGGAAGAATTAGATGGGAGGATTCATAACAGCTACGAGTAAAGAGGAATGTATGTTAAAAAAATAAAAATCGATTCAAATATCTTTATTGCCATTACTTATTTTGTCAGTAGTACGAATAGACTTTTCTGAATGTTGCATTCAGGGAAAATTGCATTCCTGAATAATTCCTTAATGTATTAGTAGCCAAAGAATTTAGAGACTAATCCGATAAAAAATTATAAAAAATTGCAATATATACAAAAGAAATTTTTTCAGTCGAAATTATACCTAAAAATATTTTTATAATTTAAATCGGCCGATTTCCTATGCAGTGGATTTCTGCATTAAATTTATCGAGAGACATTACTAGAGCTTCAATTCGATCATATTTTCCATAGTTACTATTAATAATGGACGTCCAAAATTTCGAAGTGGACGTTAATTCAAGAAAGTTTAATGAAGCAATTTCTTCGGAAAAGAGCCTTGCAGTTCTCAAAAGTTACTTAAACGCATTATCAGAAACAAAATTAACTTCTGAGCTTCGTGCGTTATTGCTCAATTAACTAGGAACTTTTCCGCGTTGGATAGTCGCCGGTTCGACGTTAATAATTTTACATAGTTCCATTAAAAAGTTTCATTGCTGTTGTAATTAGGAAAGCTTAGTTCTATAGGCAATGCTTGGAGAGTTCAAAATATATAGAGTTTTACTTCTCTTCTAAGTATTTGTTTTTCTTTTGTTCCGAGCGAGTTTCTGAAGCAAAATTTACGATACTTTACTTAAAACTCGGCTCGATCCATTGGTAGCATGTAAGCTACGCTTTGGCAACAATTTCAGACTTAAGTTAAAGTTCCTTAAGCAGCAGTTAATTATGGATAAACATGGGACCATCCGTTTCTCGAATTTGAATCCTGTATAAAATTTGGAACTAACTTTATGTTAAATGTAAAGCATATCTTTCAATCTATAAAAGACTTTATGCAGCAGTACTTTATTTTTCGGTGCTCAAATACAGATTTTTACTGCATCTCACGCTGAAATTCCGGAAGATTCATTTTCTTGTAATTGCTTAACTCTTTCCCATCTTATGTCGGAAATCTCCCGATGGCATACAAAAATATCATACTTTGAAACGTCGTCTCTAGTTAATAACAACACAACAATTGTTAAAAATTCTGTTAATGCGTTTTTAGATTACAATTTATTTAGGTGTATTTAAATATTTTATTGTAATTTTAGGAAAATTAGCATGAAATAAAATGAGGCATTCTCAGAAACTGGTTTGATTTTTATTACAACATGAAAGGAATGGGGATAAAATCTTATCTTAGTTGAAAGGGTCGAATCTCAACTTTTTCAACATAAAATTTATTATAAGGTTATTATTGTAGTTTTTCCATTGAGGCTAATTTTACTTTTTTCGTATGCTCTATAACACTTTGGATACCTGAGGCTTTATTTATCATTGTATTTCTCTTTTCAAAGTATCATTTAATTTGTTTATGTGGTATTTTCGTGGGAATTAACTTTTATTACATTCTCCATTGCAATTGTATTTACTTTGATAAGAAGACTTTTGTGAGACATTTTTCAGTACCTATCTGTTGATTTTTCTTTATGTTTTTATCGCACTGATATTTTCCACCAGCTTTGCTAAGCGTCCCTTACAGCATATGTCATTTGCACTTACTGTACTGTATACATTTTGTTTCAGCTACAACATTGCCGCAGTTGATATTAATTCGAAATCCCAAAAGGGGTGACGTAATTCACTAACTTAATTGTCTGTGTAACAAAATTGTATACACATGTAATTTAAATACTCCTATAAATACAAAAACGTATACAGCACCGATTTCCCCTAATGGCAGCCTATTTCTCCTTCTTTGAAGCAGTGGAATTTTGGCAGCTCTTGCTCTTCCAAAATTTCAGCAATCGATGCTGGAATTGCTCTTTAAGAAAACTGCATTTCGTTTGTTCAGATGCACTGTTAAATTATGCCTTTGCAGCGGAAGGATGAAGAGATTCTTTCCTCGTCACATCACATCGTCGCATCACTTGACTGTTGAGAGGATACTACTATACATGATTTTACGTTCGTCCCTCGATGGCTGATGCTACCGCGTAGCAAGTGTAATTTTAAGCCGTAGCGAACGGGTGTAATTGAAGAGTGGTAGCTGCAGGCTCGATGCGGCTTGCTAACTTCGAATTGAAGACTGGCCGCTGACACGTTTGATGACACAGTCGCAAGTTCTGCGTCCAGCAGGTCCTAATACTCCCGGCTTTAATTCTATTTTCTCAGACGCTTCCTTTTTCTATCTCACTTGAGTCGTAAATGCGGCATTTTTGTTTCCCTAGCAATATACCAGTAAAATTGTAATACTACTATTATACCGCAACACAGTCAAATACGTAGGAACGTAATTAACTTATTTAAAGAATTATTTTATGACACATGATGCTACTGAGGTAGAATCCATAACTTATAATGATATATAAAATACATTTCTTATATATGCTATTAACATTGTTTGGTAGACGGTTTTATGGATAATGGATAAATTTTCAGTAAAATTGTTAATGCACTGTTGAAAAACACTTTATATGTATGAAGGTAGATCTTTTTAAAATTATGAAATCAAAATCATAAATTTTAACCTGTCATAGAGCATGATAAAAATGCGAAAAATCTTACGAATATTTCCGTTTGCAGCAATTAAATTGGTTGGTTAATAGAATGAAAAGGCTATATTTCGCCTTTAATTCTAATTGGGAAGAAAATGCTCACGTATACTTGATGGATAATACATTTCGCATTGATATCATTATCGGGTGAGGTAACTTTCTCCCAATGAATCATGTGTAAACAAAGAGGCAAAAGAATGTCAAAACACCTCGTGTATTATGCGATATAACCTGTGACCTCGGCTTTAACAATCACTTAGGTCGACAAGACGACGGTACTAATGAATCAGGTAAAACTCCTAACAATAATGACTTGATGTATGAGATAAGCAGAAAATTGTCGTGCGGGAAAAATTGGTAGAAAAAATCGAGATCTAAACCCAGAGCGTCGATGGCTAAATGTAGCAAAGAAAACTTTCCGCTTGAGGAATGTTTGAAAATCATTTACTAGGAAAAGCATCTGAGATTTAAATTCTAGGAGTGACTGATTATCCTGGAGCAAATATTCTCAAATCCTTCCATATGTTGTGTCGCTTACTAAGTTGTCGGAAGTTAGCTCTTAGTATAGAGCGTTCGCGTTAGGAAGGCGCTCGGCGTCTCGGGAGGGGACAAAATTGTAGGAGATGGGGGCCTTTTGAGGGGTAATTCCCGCTATGCGTAATGCTTTCTCCTGCTCAAGAAGCACTGACTCCCCTCTTTTCTGACTTGGACTAAGCCCTTCTGCGCAGTAGGCTACTGAGTGAGCGCCTTCCTGCGAACGGGCTGTAGTTCGTGCAGAGTCCTAACTTGCTATTGCAGCTCTCTATCTTATGAATTATTTATTTTATTAGTAACTCATGATATGTTACTAAAAATGTCAATTCTTAACTTGGCCCTTTCAACAGTCTCCTCAGAATGTATGGCTTAGCTTCCTGAAAAGTGTCAGCTGTATGAGAATTTCACCGTGAAAGTGAATTTGAGAAATAAATCTCTTTAATATGTTATTTAGATGATTTAGTTAATATATGTAGTCAATAATGTTTATATTTTGAACTTGATTAATATTCTTTGCGAAAGTATTATGTTTTACATCACACATTGCTTCCATGTTTAAAGCTCATTATTTGAAAGGATACGTAATATCGGACGCCTAGACTTATGGAGAATTAATTAAACCAGAAAAAGGTTCCTGTTCTACTTAATTAACGCTTACAAATGTGCATTTCGAGTCCAAAGACGTCAGAATAAAAACAAACCGTTCCCTTGAAGCGTATTATGACTAAAATTTCTAATTATAATTAAATCTGCAGCCGACAATCACAATAGTAATAAATGTGATTCTCCTAGGCCATAGTGATATACGTAGTGGGTGGACTGCCGGTTAAAGCTTCTTGCATAGACGATTAACCACGATGAATCCCATAAAATATTGCGCGCTAATGAACTGCGAAATTCCGGTGGCATTTACGCAATACCAAAATAGGAATTTGGGACGTTTGCCTCAGTTTTAAAGAAAGGCTGCCATTCGTAGTTGGGCCCAAAATAACCCGAATTACCGCACCATTGAGCTTTATTCACCGTACTTGGCGTGGAAGATCACAAAGGGTATGTAATGTATGTAACTCAGTGGATAGCCGGTCCATCGAATGCCAAGAGCATAACCACGTATAATATCATAGCGATGGAACATGGCCTCCCTCTTGGTCAAGTAATGGAGGGAATTGCATCCAGCTATTTAGGTCCTTTGAGACCGTGCTTTTCGTCCATGCACGAGTGAAATAGAATCTCCAGAGGGGATTACATAGCAGCGACACGAAATAAAATTAGGGAATGAAGTCGGTCGGACTGTCGAATGCCCTCTCATACCGAAGTAGTTGCTTAATGTTAGTGCGAAAATACAGCGTGGGAAAGGTAACGATTCCAGGGTTGCAGGGATCAAAGAGTGGTGGAAATACTCCCGTGGCGGGATTTGCTTCTCGCCCGTTTTTAAGAATAATTTTAGTGTATCTGATTCCCCAGAGAATATCGTCGGAACGAAAAAATCGCTCCCGTAACACAATCATTGGGAAGATAAACGTGTATATTTTAGTTTCTAGCTTTCCACAAAATTACAGGCCCTGCTACTATATTTGGATGAATGAAATATTTACCATTTGTCTTTTGGTATAGAGAAAAATGTATTTTTTATATACTAATTTCTCCGTCTTGTTCATGGCTGTGATGACATGAGAGCTACTGAGGTATGAGTTATGCTGAATAATTGCATTAATTAAGGTTTCTCCTTATGCGATGTTACGAAAAGTGTTACTCGTAGAATCATTATTCTTCACTATCGTGGGCTTGTTCTGCTTATAGCATTCTGGCTCAGAATGGAAAGTAAGGGCAAACTACCTCACTCCTCATCTTGCCTAGTAAGCCTCATTTCCATACCCTAGTTCTTCGCAGCTGGTGGTAGAGGGGGTTCCTGGAGGGGGGAGGTCCAAACCGGCCTTCGGACTGAATACTTCACAGACAGACAATAGTTAAAGCCAGCAAAAAAGCAGGCACGATATTTATAAGATAACGAATCGTTACGTAGTTTCAAGTCTTTTAAATGGAACACGTTAGGCCCTGTAGCGAAAATAGTTCTTCGGAAAAACCTATAGCTTTTCTATAATTTAATATCAACTGCTGTTGAAACTTCTGCGGATGAACGTAGATTATTAATTAAAAGGATTACATCGAGAATTCCTGATAACTCTCGAGAACTAAGATTTTTCAAACCCAAATCATAAGGTTACGTAATATTACGTATAATATTCTGGTAACCTAATGGAAATGGTTAGAAAACTAGACTTGAAAAATAAAGGTATCAACGGGTTTTGCTTTATACGATCTGACTGGCATAACTTTGAAGATATTTCTAGTGTATTGGTTATACTTCACCGGTAGATACACCACCGATTCGACGAAGAGAATACTGCAATCCTGCCAACTCACGGACAAATCCAAATTTTTAACTACCAACAAATGTTATTTTCCGGGCAGGAGATATCTTTTCCGCTGAAGTCCAATGTGAGGCTGTTGCAATACTAAAACTACTAAATTAGTTAGTTTTAGAAAAATTGACTGAGACCCTAGACCTAATGGGCATCTTTCCAGACTCACCATTAAACCTGCGAAACTTTTCTGTCAAATATCGATTCATTGCATTCTGCTGTTATTATCAACCTCTCCGTTTTGTTCTTATGATTCTCACATTACGGCAATGGAAACGTTATCGGACAATATCATTATTTCGAAATCTTACTGCGGATGAATTACAAAATTGGCAAGAGTGCTTTTGTCCAGTGGTCCTAGCTTAAGAAGCGAGTAAAATTTTCCATGATTTTTTTTTTGATTTCTCATTGCTGCTCGCTGTAACCAATGAAATGTTTAACAGAAACCTTTCTTTTGCAGGTGAGTACGCTGATTGGTCCTCGTATTTGTGGAAAAAGGTTGAAAATTTTTAGAGCTGGTGAGTAGCTGATTTTCTACTTTTTCACACTGTGGTGTACGTTATTACCTATTGAATACGCAGGAAAGATTTTTCCCAGGAAGTAATTTCAAATGTTTCTAGAAGGAAGGTTCATACGCTCCATCATGATCCTCATCATATGGATAATAATACCTGAACACTTGGAGCTCCTAGATGGCCAAGTGAGTGGCGAGTTTGCCTTTGGTGAACCCGGGTTCTGTTCCAGGTTGGAGCCCACGCGCGAAATGATCTCAGCTGTCGAAGCGCTCACAAAATCATTACTTAATAACCTGAAGATAGCCATACTTATAACCTGAAGATTGATCCATACACAAATATACATCGCCCTTACTATTTATTATATAATTATGTAATTTATATTATTTATATTATGTTATTATATATTATATTGTTATTTGCCCTTACTTCATCTCCTTCCTTCACATTTTACCTCCATTGACAGCTTTACTCTCAGAAGAGAGGGAAAACGCTATTTCAGGAATCAACTACAGATTTGTATACGTGTTAATCGTCAAAGCAGCGCATGAAACGGATCCTACGGAATAACTCCCATAAGCCTTAAACTATATTTTTTAGGCTGTGATTCTTTCCGTTAACGATTTAGAACTGTATTTCCGCTATTATCTTCTTCAAGTTTTACTTAAAAATCCTCAAATAAAATGAGCGTTAGGAACTACAAATTCCAAACCCGAAAGAAAATACCAATAAAGCACTACTTTGTTTATACAATGACCGAAGTGTTTGGGAAGGGCTGTAAAATATCTCGTGGACTAATTTCATCCGAGTCCTAGCTCGCTCACGGTGTGAAAATAGTTCTCCAGCTGTCTCCGTTAGCATGCAATCATCTCGGTAACCCCGAAGGGTGGCTTTCATTTGTTTTCCACTGGGATAAAGTTGGAATTGGGATAAATCGTGAATACCGGGGAAATTTAAACTGACAAAATTTGTTTATTCATATTTTCGGGAAGATGTTTAACGCTCCCCCACGCTATTGAGCTACCGTGACGTGATATCCCTGTAGCCTCCTGCTCACTTTCGCATAACAATGCGATCGTGAAAACGTCGCATCTGAAAAGGCATTACCGTTACCCGTGTTAGCGCTAATTGAAGAAATGTGTTTTCTATACGGGTGGCGGAATGGGGTAACCCACGCTTTTTCCCGTGCGTCGAAGGTTCGGGATGAATACACGAGGCAAAAATTGGGTGAAGTAGCCGTGGTGGATGGAAGAGGGTGAATTAGGGGGGAGAATGTGTCAAGCACGAAAACGATTTATCCGGTTGGATGAATTGGATCTAACGATCTCACCAACTAAGTGGTAACCATGCGTGGCCACTCTTCATGCAAGTTTGTTGTTTCGTTGATTCACTGATATAGTAAGAATTCTATATACAAAGGATTTTATTCGGGCAAAATTGAGACTAAATTCAATCTCCCATTTAACCTATGCGAAAAGAATATAAATAAGAGTATAGATGTATGCATTATTAAAAACCAATAAGAACAGGGATATTGAACGTAATATAGTAAAAATACATACATTAAAAGTACAAATATTAAATACAGATATTTAAAATGGAAGAAATATCAAATTACAAGTAATAGAGAATATGATTATTAAAAGATTGAAGGGGAAAAATCCCGCTCTCAAAACATTTACTCTCACATGACATCCTTTCTTGGGTGGCCATTTTAATATTTTTCTGCTCATTTGTGGCTGTGAAACAATTTTACGTTAACACAACTGGTTACAAAATAGAGAAGATACCTGTTAAATTATTAAAGGTCACCTAGCTCTATCTCTCCCTAAAGATGACCCTTTGGATTTATATGTATGTGGATGTAAATTGAATGCTAAGGAGACGAGAGAACTTTCAGAATAACAGGAATGTAGCCCTTGAATTAATTACCGTAGAGAGCATAGCGACTCGGCATTGGTTCGGAATCCTATTTTCCTTTAATAGGCAGAGAGAGTCAATTTGATATGATCGGCTCCGAGGGTTCAAGGATTCCTGAAATTCCATGGTAACTCAGTTGCAAATGTAGGATTTTTAATCAAGATACGTCCGTTGTCGAAAGTTTTTCGGGCCACTGAATTCGTTATTTGATTTAAACTTCATTGGGGACCATTGATGTATTGCCAAACCAATTTAAACGAAATAAGAAATGAAGCACAATTTCTTGTGTTTCATTTACTATTTTATGAATATCTAATAAAATGATGTATCAGTGTTAGTGTCATATTTATTGTGATAATGAAATTAGCATAATTTTTATTGTGGTACGTGATGGTATCATTTTTTATATTGTCATTTTAGTTGATTCGTAATAGCGATGCAAAAATATTTACATCACTCCATAATGTTTATATAATCAATTAACTTATCAGAATATAAAATCGTAAGGGAGAAGTGTCTCCAGCCATGTTCTGCTGATTTTCATTCGATATTTTTTTTCGTAATGGTCCAATTACCAGAGTAAATCATAAACTTCGTTATATCTTATACATGGTTGCGTTTTATACGCGGTTATATATGACATTCATCTTGAGGGAAACTTATATTTTAATATATTTTCAGTGGTTAAATATGAGTATTTCAACGAGAGATGAGGGAATGTCGACTATTAGAATATGTAAGAAAAATTTCTTCGTTGCGTAATATATAATAACGAGGATCCTCCTTTACTGGATTTACATATTGAATCGGTGTATTGGGATACGTGTGCGTGCAGAGAGGGAGCGAAAGAGTGAGAGAGATTGATACAGAAGCGAGAAAGGGCATAAGCAGAGAAAGGAGAAATGTGTCATCCCAAACCGGAAAACAAACGCGAGCCATTTAATCAGGCAAGAACGAGAGGAAAGATGGAAGCGCGCATGGGTGGGGTGTAAAAGTGGTGTGTTGTATATGTTACCAACACCATTCCCGTCGAGATTTATAAACCGCCCCCGTCTCCCCGTCGCATCTTCCCGTCACCCCCCTCGCGAATGTTTCTCTGGGGAACGTCTCCGCTTTGGATATATACGGTGGGTCCTTAAGCATAGGACTCCTTCCTAATTGATATTTATTGTTGCCGGTCGACTAGATAGCGAGGTCATTAAGACCGCTGCGTAGTTTTGTGGGGGGATTAGTTTTTTGTTCGCGTGAGGGGATGGATCCGGGGGGGTGGTGGAGATTTGGAAACGTGCCGTGGCGTGTTTGCCGACAAATTACTGGTAATGGGGCTGCGTTATGCGTCACGTAAGGCGGAATATGAGGAGTGTCCTTTTCCCTCAGGTCCGCAGAGGAAACCTACGTGGGAAAATGAAGGAGTGTGTTTCACAGAATGCTTGACTTGTCGAGGAAATCGAAAAGTAACTTATTAAGGGGTGTACATTTGTTGCCTCATTGGTTTATGTATATTACATTCTTTATTCCTGACGCAACTGCAGGATACGCTCTACGAAATATTTCTTCTAGATACGCTATATGTAATACATATCGATCGTTCGTGTTCCTTTAGTCTTGAAAGGAAGTGAAAATGAAAGTGTGGACGGAGATTCCTGAGTCCCAGAGTGAGTCCCAGTATTGTCGACATTTCCCACTTCCGTTTTTACTTTCATTTTCTGTCCAATACACCAGAATTATTAACATTCCTTTTTCTTTCCGTATCTCGTATATTTTCTATTTCTCAGACTTACTTATCCGTCTGATAATAAATACTTGAACCGTACTACGTAAAACTCCATTACAGGCGAAGCTTGTCTTACATTTAATTTTTAAATGTACATCTTACCTTGCCTTTCTAATCCTACGAAGATCATATATTAGACGTTCTCTTTCATAATTTTTCAATCGTATGATTCCCAAAATTACTTTCAATTCTCATTTTATTCGTAAATGCTTCTTTCACTTTCTTGCTTATTTATCTCTGCGCATTCGAGTATGATAACGAGATCACATACATACATACTTTACGTATAAAGCTAGTCAGCTGGTTACGGACATTAATTCTACGAGTCGATTCCTAAACTAATCCGAAAATAATCAGTATTAATATTTGTAAATAGAATTAATAATCACATTTGTGAATGACTAAAGATTAAATTTCATCGTAAGAAGTCTATGGTTTTCCTGGAGAATTCCTTTAAAGCACGAAGAAGAAAACACAATTTGAATTTTTCAACAAATTTGAGGAAAAATGCACGTTTTCTACATTTCTTTCCGTTTATTAATGATAAATACAACAAAATTTATTGGAAAACATTTCATAATTCTTGCATTCCTGATATATTTTCTCCATAGGAAACGGGAATACTTTCTTTTCTACTAAATTCAGTTATTTTTTTAGCTAAATATATACTGAACGGAAATATTTGACGTGTACAACATTAAACAAGTGAAAATAGTTTATTTTCTGTCACAGATAAGGAAATAATTTCATAAATTAATTCTCGTTTATTTCATGTGTCATGGAATCATCATGCCAGAATCAGTTTGTTCTTTGGTGGTTTCTTTTAGGAATTTGTCAGAGAACTTTAGTTAGATATAACACACATACTCTTCTTATATATTTCCTATTAATTATGAATTATTCGATAAGTTTTAATGGAAAATGAAATAACGTGTCGCATCTTTGCCCACAGTTGTTTGGAAAAGACGAGAATCTTGTGTGAGATTTTAACTCTCGATGATGGATTTCGAAATATCATGAGAGATTCCAGTTCTTCTCATAAACCGCATTTATTAATAAATCTGAATTCGTAAGGCATGCAAATGGATAATGGACTTAACGACCAGATGCTTATGAAATTCCTTCGTGCAAGAGCACAATGGGCAACGGCGTATGATGGACGGTGTTTTCCGAAGGGAGTGACACTTCGATATTTATCGAAGCCTTACAAATGAAAATTACAGGTTGTCGCAATCGCTCGCGTTTTGTCATCGGGAAATAAAGGAAGTCCGGAGCGTGTATAATAATAGAAAATTCCGTGAGGGGGCGTGCGCGACAGGGGCAACGCGACAAAATGGTAAGGAAGCGGTCGCCTATGATCGAAACCCGCGTAATAAAACGGAGATTGGGCGAGGGAGGCTTCGACCGGGAAAGGACTCGGATAATGACACTGCCCAGGACTTTGTGGGGGTGTGTTTGGAGATATATGGGGAGAGATTAAGAAGGAAAGTTAGGGAAGTAGTAGCGTGGGCGATCGAGGTGTGGCTCGTGGAGAGGGAGTGGAGATAATGAACGCTTCTTGGCGACTTGAGAGGTCTGAGAAGGTCGTTCTGGGTCGCCCAGATACAGTCGCCCTTACATTACGACTTCCTTTTTGGTAGTCACCTTTCGTGGGCCCGAGCCGTTGTTGTTCATCTAAGATGTTGAAACTATTGACTAAGGATCATATGTGGGACGTTACTGTTTTATTCACGGCATCCCGATCTCGAGACAGATTCACGAAACGATTTCGTAACCTTTAATTAAGGTTCTCGCAAGAATCGTGTAGGATAGATTAACGATACGAGAGATGGAGAGGCGGAACTTATTGATGCCCAGACGGATTTCTCGGGAAATGAATAAGAAGGTTTGAGAAAGGCAGAGTTATCGTCGACAAGTATCAAGAAAGTTGAAGGATACTGGGTATTTTCACTGCTGGTAGTATGTGCGTGTTTTATATCCTTCTCTTACCTTTTAAGATCCTTGAAGGGATTTTCCGTCCGTTCCTTTTTTGGTGATTTGTCTCGATGAGGACCGTGGCGATGGATGGTGCCGCTGATTCGGAACCAACACTCGCTTCGTCTAAAACCTATCCTTAAAACTGTTCGATCTCGGTTTCATTCTCGGTATCGTTGCATAATTAGATATTCTTTTCTCATTTGGATCGAAAATTATACAGAAAATATCGTTCTTTTCCCATGTGATGGATATAAAAGTTTGCTGGATTTAACTTCTTCCTATAGAGGCCCTTTATAATCAATCAAACCAGATGCATGAGTATGTATCACATTATCCGGTGGAGTATTATCTCGATCTTATTTTCAAATCATTATTTAAGACTAATAATTGGAAATATTTGCATTCTCAATTTTATCTCCGAACATTTTCCAAGATTATAAACTAATTTTTACCCTATATGTTGCATTTACAACAAAATTATCAATAATTAATGGGACATGAATATATATCCTTGGTATTGCATTAATATTAATGAATTTAAGTATATTTATTGATGTCCGAAGCAACATACTTTCATCAAATCTTTGTACTGTGCTTATCTCCACCACAATATGTTAAATTATAAATATTGTTCATTCTTAAAGAAGTGTTAAGTTGTATTTATGTTGCATCAAGTATTTAGCACCCTTTTCTTCCGAAATGTTGCTGGATTTTCAGCGTTTAAATTTGTTTCTTACTTTTCTAAAAAATATTTCCCTAAGCTTATAGTATTTCCTCTCTATTCTTCACAGCTGAATTGGAAAATAAGGCGAAGGAGCGATTTAAAGAACAAAAGGGTAACGGGAGCGAGAAACTAATTTTTAGAGACAAATTTCTTCTTGGTTGACATAAGTATTTCTACTATTTGAGAGAAGTGAAAATCCATCGCGTTTTGCTCTACTGGAGCTCCATACGACACGATGTGATACCGGGCAACGAAGTCGTTTCAAACTAAGCCGACAAGAAAGATTTTATTCCCGTTCGGGAGCTTTTCAGGAATTTATATCCGCCTTCCCCTAGAAGCAATAGCTTTTGAGAGTTGATGTCGTTCCTTTCTCAGCAATAACAAATATGATTTCTTTTACAGTAGATACGTTTTATCGGGTGCTGTGTATGGAATATTTCTGGATGCGCTTTTATTGAACGATTATTAGTTCACTAGAATGCCAGTGTGTTCACTCGCAACATTTGTTTATCATGAATTATTTTCCTTATAATGAATAAAAAATATAAAATAAATTAAGTAAATTTATGCATACATTGCGGTCACATCTTCAGCTGTAATTCTCTTCTCGTGTCATTTAGTGCGTGAAAAAGTGCATTTGGCACTTACAATTACCCAGTGTTCATACCCGACGTTGCATGTTAAGTAGAAAACGATCTGTTGGGAACAGAAATAAATTTAATTTAAAACAGTCGTGGTTACGAAAACTAAAAAAATGGAAAAATAACTCAATTTAATTGAAGAAATTGTTATGCCGGTATCTATGAAATTAGGATCTCAATAGGTTCATATTTTACATATTTTCCATGGAAGTCTGTGAAAATTCGTTGTTGACAATTGAAAATACAGAAATCGTAATCTTTATTGTTCATCAAGTGATTCCTGTCATTAGTGATTGTTTTCCTTTACTTGAAGAAGGATTTCAGTTTAACTGGATTCACTAGTGAAGGAAATTTACCAGAATTTTCTATCACATTTTTCGTCACCAATTTTTTTTTCTTCCTGTTCATTCTGCCCCGGCATATTGTTGGCCGTTGGGACAGGAATTTTCCTTATTTTGAATCACGGAGGAACTGGATTATCTTCCATTGTGTTTTAATCGTCTCTTCCAGTCCTTGGGAATTCCCGCATAATAGAACATCATGTCATATAATACAACATCATGCCATATAATAGAACATCATGCCATAAAATAGAATGATGAGAGAAATATTAAAGAGCCTCGTTGACCTTCAAACCATCCAGGACGTACCAATATGACATTCAGCACAAATCAGAAGAAACAAACTTTCGTGTCCCACATTTTTTCTATTGCACTCGCGCACGGAAAATAGTCCACAACTTCGGAATATCGCGGAACTTGGGTAAACTCTGCGGCGGGTGCAACACGTCCGAGTTCAAAACTACGGAGCAAAAAAACCGCTTTACACGTGCGTGCTGGGTTAAACTTTCCTCACGAAACTTGAGCGACGTCTTCTACTGCCGCCTCGCTGCCGTAAGATGCATAAAAAGAAGCTCCTTTTGGAACTGATCGCAGCTGCAATATTACATCGTGGCTACATAGATTCAGGCTGCACAATCCGTTGGATCCGTTTCATAAACCCACATCCTCCACCGCCTCCTGCAGATAAACTCGCAACATACGGACCCGGACATGATTCGTATTCGGTATGAGGCTTCTCCACGGAACCAAGGCCGCGGGACGTGACCCGATCGCCAACCGATCCCCTACGCTTTCTTCCCTGAAACACTCACTCCCCCTCGACCTTTCCAACCCCGGCTGGATTCACCTTATCAAAAACTTCACCCCCCAAAACCATCATCGTGGGCGAAAATCCCTCTTCCCACCTTCAGGGAGCCGCAAAATGGCCCACGCTTGCTAGAAAAAATTCCTCTCAGGGGTGCGGAAGTATGAGTCCCCTGGATTGATGCCTTCTTCACTTTTGCCGCTGCTTCCGCCGCATACCGTCCCAAGGGTCATCCTATTTTTCATACGGTGCACAAAACCCGCACAGGAGTTCTTTTGCGTGAGGAGATCTACTCTTGCGAGCGTGTCATGCTACCTCAGGCCATATTTAGCCGACGTGGTTATTTTCCATCCCTCCAATAACAACCCCTCGTTGCGAGAGGTAGTAATCCTCCCCTGCGAAATCACTCTCCCCCTCTGAGTGTTATCCCGCCATTATTTCCCGCCCAGCTCCCCATTCGACTATAGCTTCGCGCCATTTTAGGAGCTTTCCCACAGGACTGCGTGAGTCCCCTTGGCTATTACCTCGTTATATACCCTCCTCTTACCCCATGCTCTTACTTCCAGCCACGTACTTGGTTCATCTCCCTCTCATTCCATCTACGTACTCTATTCTTCAAACCTGGATTCTGAGGGGTCGCCGTCTTCTAATGGGCCCGCGTGCCTTGGATGCGTATTATTTCCGATTACAGTTTACGCACCTTCCCAAACATGTTGATCCACCCTATCTCAAGAATACTAGAGTGAGTTATGTGTAATTTACGTCCCATGTGCTTTTAATATCTATTAAGTCTGTTTTCGAGGAAGGGAAGTTCGAGTAATGTGTTTGCCTGTGGTTGTTTTGTCAGAGACTTCAACGTTTCAGCGGTATTTGCGGATTTGGAGATGAATTTAAATTTCTTGCTGTAATTGAGACTCCTAGTTGTAATTAATTTAAGCTAATGAATTCTTACTAATAATTTCTTGAATCATCAGGAAGTTTCTAATGCGATGAGAGTACATATTGTACGATCTTCGCAACGACGGTTGGAAATTTAAGTATTTTAACTGTATTTTCGCAAAATAAATGGCATGTCACGGAATTTTAATTTGATGTCAGTTGAAAACCAAATATATTGAAATTTTTGCCTTGATTTTAATATTTGTTTATTTTGCAATTTATGCTGAAAAGCTGCACCCTTACCCTTACAGATAAACATTTGTCTACGATCATTCAACTGCATAATTTTTCTAATTAAAATTTTACATTTATAATTTAAATAATATAATAACATAATTATTTATAAACCATATCATAAAATGATGCGTTTCATCAGTTACATTCAATTGAATTATAAATTTTCGATTAAAGATTCTGCAACAATTTTCACCTAGAAACCGATTTACTAGTCCAATAGTATCATCATAGCGCTATGCTGTACTCCAAATTCTCTCGTTGAAGTAGGAAAGAAAACATTCGTAATGTTTTCGTAATTTATTCAAACGCACAATAAAATTTTTGGTTTGTTTTCAGTTTTTCATTTTTATATCTTTTAATTTATCCGTCCCTTTCACCTGAAATTATTTTATTTCTCTATATTAATTGCGAAATCCATAAAAGAAACCATAATGCGTATCAGATTGGAAAAATCAAATGCAATAGAATTTGATTCAGTGTCGTGTGATTAAGAAGATGAAGTTAATTAAAAAATTTTAAATTCAAGATTATGAAAAGGTGTTTGTTAATGATTTTAAGGAACACGGGTGCCATAATATAACGGTCTTAAACGGTCTTAGGTTTTGATCGTCCTTTGCTTCAAATATTTATCTATCAACCATCACCTTAAAAGAAGATGTTATGAATTTTATCAGCAATGATAAATTACAATTTCGGTACAGATGATTGTGAAAATCGCATGTAAATTACTTACTTGGTAAACTTAATTACTTAAATACGAGGAAAGGGTGAGAGGAGGCGGTAAAGGGAAAACAGTTAACATGAAGTTTCTACGAGTTTGTGCTTCTCTGCTGGCTTTTCCAAATTAAATTAGAAAGGGACATATTATTTATGCTGCGCATGGGAGGATATTTGACGGATGCGATTGTTTAATTCTTTCAGTTTTGAAAACCACGATAACGCAATGTCAACACGTTCGATGTCCTACGTAGCGACGTAAATTAGCCCTGCAAGTTTCCCGTTCTACGACGATGACTTAATTATCTCCAGCGATTGTTGCTCCCAAACTTTGGCCGGTATGATCCCCAACACTTCTGAGACGCAGCATAAACTCCGGTCATACCTCCAGCGTCCTCTTAGTCGGAGTAAACGCTTGGCTGCTTGCAATAATGCACACTCGAAAGTGCACCCAACCGCATAAGTACGAACTCCAAATTTTCCCTCCCGGAGGTCTCGTGAGTATCGCAGTGTCATCCCTTTTGTCTCTAGGCGCCTCCCGCAAAAAAAAAGCAATCCCTCCCTCTTCAGGTGAGTTTTGACCGACTTCACCATTCTCTCATTTATTTCTGGTTAGATTTGAGTTTGGCGTGTGGTTTAACGATGGGGTCAGGTCGTTCATCTCGGTAAACTACACGGCAAGGGTGCCTTTGTTCCGAGCCCTGTTTTTGTTGCGCTCCTTTCGCCGGGATGAAATATTTCTGGATGGCTGCCAAAAGATAACTCAGGAGAGCATCGCACGAAATTAAGAAGGCGCTGTAGCGAGAAACATTTCTGGAAAAATGCCTCTGTTAATTACTGCGTTTTAATGTTAATTAAGGGCAGCGATCTTGGTTGCTTTTTTGCAGAGAGAAAGATGCTGGATACCTGAAATGCTCCACCTTCTTTATTGCTCCCCGGCGATAATTATGCGAATCATACGTGTTTTTAATTAAGCGCGGTGACCGTGGTTAGTGCTGGAGAAAGAGTTTTGGATTTAAAGTTTTCAGCGGTGAGACGTACGCTGTATCCTTACCATTGGCATTACGCGGTAAGTCGGTGTGGTTTAAATTTACGGATTTAATTAAACTGAAATCACTGAATCCTTTTGAGAATGGTGGACGTTTTCAAGGTCTAAAGGAACGCATCCGTTGTTCTGTACCTGGCAGTTCGCGGATTCTAATTTTATTTATGTTTAATACATCCCATCTTTTTTTATTTATTTTAGATTCATGTTTATTTTAATAAATTATTTTTAGTTATTAATGTAATATTATTGTTGTAAAATATCTCCAGGTGCAATCCACCTTTCGGCATGTGGCATGAGATGCATGCACCACGACTTACTTCCTAATCGATTACTTTCGCGTATCGTTCGAGAAAAGGTTTTATGTATGGACTAGTAGTAGATATTGAGTAATATCATACGGTAAATACGATCATATTGTAATTTAGTAGAAAATTATTTCCTTGGAACAACACATTTTAACAAATAAGAGAGGTAAGCAGATTTAATGACGTAAAGGTTTCGCAATACGAAAGAAGAACATAAAGGTTTCCTAGTTAAATATAAATAAGAGGGCTGTAATACAGGGGTGGGTACAGCATGGTTATGATCTCCATCTATGATTTTTGAAATCTGCGGAATGGATGCTGTCAGCTGTGCCCCCAGTGTAGATGTATTTATTTATTAAACATCATTGTATTTTTATAACCTTATTTGGTTCTTAAGAAAGTTTTTATGCCATTTATTGGCATTTTTATGGCGAACCATAAATCTCTCAGAAAAATCTGTCGTGGAAAAAATGACACCAACGTTATATGGAAAGTCATTGGAATATTTGATCAGCGATATCTTCCGACATTATCCAGAATTTTATGTTTCCGAAACTATAAAAAGGCAGGAAACTGGATATCGGCTCCTTGATCGGAATGCGAATAGCAAATTAAGCTTCCGCGGGGACCATGCGATTATTGAAGAAAAAGAATCGGGGAACGTATTTCGTCTGGAACCAAATACAGAAAATCCCAAAGCGCCAGTGTATAAAGAAACGGGGCAAATGTCAAATCGTTCGCCTGCCGGTGTCGGAAGCATGATTCTCCTCTAAAGTAGGAAGCACCCATTTCTTAGTGAGGAATCACCCCTTTTTTTAGCGAGGCCTACGTATGGTACCAGTTATTGCATCTTGCTTAGGGACAATTCAATCACTTCAGGCAGTATTAACCCTCAATTCAGCAATATTTGTTTCAAGCGATTCACGAGCATACCTTTTTACCGCAAGGACAGAAGTTCTGGATAACCTTACACAATCCGATTCTTACTTTTACATTCAACTCTACACCCAAATCTTGAAGGCCTCTAAACGTTTGCTGTCCCTCTCTCTTATAGTTCACGTTTCCTATCCTTACAGAAAAGCCCCACATCTAGGATTTACCAATCTCAATGTGATTCTCTTATTGATGTAATTCGTCATCAGTTCCCCTTGCTTCATGGAAGACTACTCTTTCTTACCTAATCTCTTCACCATCTATCCCAAGAAAGAAAAGCAACGAAGAAAAGAAGTAGATCCACCTGTGTCAGATATTCCCCATTTATCTAGACTACCAACTAGATTTTGTGATCTCTTCTTATCCTAGGGTTCACGTATCATTTTGATTCACACCCTGTCCATGCAAGACGCCAATAGTTTGTGGCTGGGGGTGTATAAACACCGATATCCCTATCTACCTCCAACTGCTATTAGTGTTACCAATTACTCCAAGGGAAAACGACCAGAAATAGGTATCCGTTTGGCAATCACTTCCTTGTAACGCTGTTTTGTTCCCTCTTGGAGCTCACGAACGTTGTAAACTAAAGGAACTAAACCAACTACCCATACGGGAAAGTACTCTGGACTAAGAATTTAATCAGTGTTTTACTGGTTTCATTATCTCTGCTTTACTTAAGTAGAATTATCTCAGTATCATCTTACGCTAATCCATTGAGCCCATGAAGGGAAACTTGTAAGTTAGGTTCCCTTCGCATCGTGGGAGCTTCCTAGGCTACTACTATTCTTCTAACCAAATCTATGCACCTTCTATATCAAAACTGTACTAGCTAGGGGTACTAACATTCTAGCGAGATTCATCCTGACGCCCTGCTTGCCACTCCAAGGAAACAACTCCATTTGCAGCGACAAAGCTGAGAAAACCGGAATTGAAACTTTATTTCCCTCGCTCTCGAACAGAGGGCAAGGGTCGATGAAAAGCATATTAGCGCGGGACATTCCATCTTCCGTGATACGGACACCTTCTGTCCCGGAAAAAAGGTCCCATTACAAGCACGCTTCGGAACCGTAGCGAACAAATTAAAATCGCCTTAATTTCTGCCCCGTCTCAAAGGGGAGCGGGGCTTTATCACCCGCGGAGGAAATAAAATTGAAACTTCTTTCCCGAGCTTTGACACGGAACACGAGGAAAATTACTCGTGAGAGTCTAGACAAACAGAAGGAGGGCCTAAAACAGCGAAAAAATGAAGCGGCGGAGACGTAAATCGCCCTGCGGTCTGCGAGCAAACCCCGAGAAAACATTAAGCCCATTCCAGAAGGAGGGAAAAGAAGAGGAATTCGGGGCCATTCTAAAGTAAGAGGGCCTCGGAAGTGAATTCCTAACGTGGTGAAGAATGGTTTGGGGGGATGTGATATGGTTTTAGGAAAACATTAAGAGGCTACGGGACGCGCGGACATTCTTCTTCTATGCCCATTAGGTAACGTAGGCTTGGATACCCACGTCCTCCCCCTGCTTACCCTCGCACCGCCCCATATTTCAGCGGAATGCCCGGGGCAAAAACCCTCGCGGGGATATTAGATAGGCTGCTATGCTGTCTAAGGCAGAAAATAATTCTCGGCATAACTTGTGACACGACTTTTTAACTTAGGAGGGAGTGGAAGGAGGGACAGTGCCAAATCCGGTTCATTCGTTCGGATGCCGAGTCCAAAATGCTTTTTACGCTCGATTGCTGATAGTAAATTGCCTCGGAAATTATTTTATATTCTGGTAGTCGAAACCGGGAGAATTTCGTGCGGGTGGGGCCCCTGTTTCCCTTCGCTGACAATCGAATATCTATTTTAGGTTACGTAAATACATTTAGATTCAATGGGGCCCGAGAGTATTGGAAGGAAATAGGGTAGAATGAATTCGAGAGGGGAATGTTACAAATATTTCTGCGTATGCAGTGTAAGGTGATGCTATATTCTATTTCTTACGCAGGGGGTTTATATCCATCAAGGAGCAGAACTTATCTATATTTAAAGTAATGTCAATCGGTATTGTTAATAATTTACTTCTCGAAACGATAACGAGATTTTGAATGAAAATTTAAGTAATCATCCAATACAATGAATTCAAGCAGTAATATTAGTTAAATACGTTCTAAATTTTCATATGCAAGTTATCTTATTATGGCATGTAAATATATATTAAAATTGATTAACAAATCATGCGGAAAATTTTGGATTTCGGGATAAAATTTTTTATTTAATAATGTTAAATTTTCCATTCCTCATATAAGTATGGTTCCCTTATTCAGCAACACCACAAAAGAAGGAAGCTGATCCTGTATAAAATTTTCAGTGGATTGTTTTTTTTTACATTTTGCTGGGGATATCCTGTTTCCCTTATTATAATAAAGAAGGTAGACATACTATTAGGTATAAAATTCTCTGCGAACGAATAATTTATGGCAGCAAGGAAGTTTCATACATTTATTTTGGGCAATGGAAAAATATCGTAGAAATGAATGTATTTATTTGTGGTGCATATATTTGGAGCATTTGGCATATTTAGGTAGAAACAACCGTATGAATTTTGTTCCGAAAAAAGTAACTTAGCAACCTCAATTCTAATTCCGGCGAGATCATCCAAGGAGAAGGCACTGGATATGGAGGGGCACCTTTCTCTCCTCTGCGAAGTCCCAAGTCTACAGTAACACCCTCCAGAATGTGGAAAAGTAGCCCGACGAAACATTACATTACTGTCTTCGAACCCGTATCCCTCCACACATGACAACCGGCCAAAATGCCGAAAGCTTAAATTATTGGAATCAAAACACGTCCTAACCTCCCTAAATTTATTAACTGTCGAATATAAGCTGTTTCTCGTTATATTTGGAAGTACCTATGCAAAGGTGTAGCAAAGAGGGTGGATTTTATGGTTCAAATCTCCCCCATGAGAACAGAGCCAATAATAAACGAAAGCATTCCAGAGGATGGCCTCTCGTCATTATGCCATACGAAACTGCTGGAGATTCACAGGGTATAGATGTTAAAATCAATCAGTTTGTATTTTTTTTAACTGACCGTCATTTTCGGCATCCGTCATCACTCAGTGGACTTCATATTATTACAGCCATGAACAAAACGGAGATAAAAGTTAATGAAAGATACATTTTCCTCTATATTGTACCAAAAGACAAATGAAAAACATTCCATTCATCAGGACTTGGTTGTATGACCTTAATGGAGGTAATTAAAAATAAATAACTGCTGCAGTTATGGAAGCTCGATAAACAGTATAGCGAATAATCTATCGGCACAAATCTACGCGACCATCCATTTTGGAATCATTTCCTGATATTGGTTTACGAATAAAGTCCGTAATTTTCCTCTCGTCAAGCGCCACAGAATTTCACCATATATCATAGAAATGCTGCTTGGCATGCACTTTTATATGGACAGACGCAAACGTCGCGATCGGAGGAAACCGCAGCGACGGGAAAATATCTTGCCAGTCAGCAATAACGGCAATGGGCCGGTGGCCGCAGGACCAAGTTAATCTTCTGGCGGCCCATTTTGGGATTTATGTGCTCATCTGATTCCAAGGGCCGAACGCTGCGTTTCCAATTGCCTTAATAAAACGACGAAAACACGAGGTGGTCCATTTTGGCAATCAAAGGTGAGGTTGAAGGAGGCAGAGAGGGACCCGTATCGTGTTCGTTGGAGGTGAATTAAGAACATGGGGATACATGTTTTTGGTTTAACAAGGGATTTATTTATGTTTGACAGTTTATCTAATAGATTTCCAAAGGTTAATATGTGCCTTAATATTTATTTCTTAACTTTTTCTTCCTCCCTCAAAGGAATTTTAACCCTTCGTGAGAGAGGCTTAGAATAGAATACACACGTCTTTATTGCGAAAGAGATTGGGACCATGAAGTTCTTACATCTAAACCTAACTTTGATGAAAGGAAAGGATAGAGCAGTAAAAAAAAATGAAAAGTAGTCGGAAACTATGTATGGGTAAGAAAAACGTGAGTCGAGAGCTTAGGGAAAGACATCCATAGCAGGAAAACTCCTACAAGGAGAGGGTTGTGGAACACCTACGAAATCTACTGATAGTGATAGCTAAATTAAATATAAAGAAAATTATTTCTATAAAATGATAGTAATAATAGCAGCAAAAACAACAACAATAATAATTGTATAACAATAATAATTATTTATTTAAATACATTTAAATGCATATATTCAAGTTACAATAAAAAAATTACAATAATAATGCATTTTTTAGAAAAAGTATCACAACCCAACAGGGTACTGTCAAACCATGTTACGCGTGTCGGCGGGTTCTCAGTTGGATATAAATAACTCAGTTTTTACCGTGAACCTCAAATTAAACAATAAGCTCAATGAGCAATGATACAGACAAATATTAAAATTGACACTTTCATTTATGAACATAATAAATTATAATTTCTGCAGTGAATAAGAACATTGACTAAACTCAAAAAAAATAATAATAATACTGATATAACGGCGTGGAAACGTTTTCACTCCCGAAGACATTAAACATTGAAACAATATAAAAAAAATGAAATGGGGGTTGAAAATATCCAATACAAATTTATATTATAGCTACAAAAACATGAGAATCGTCGAAAATGATCGTTGATTGCGTTCATAAAAAAAGGCTTAGAGGCCCTGAATGCGAATAATACATTGTTATATTACAAGAATTTACTGCATATGTCTTGAGGACCTTCCTGAAAGCACCTGTAATGTGCGATACAAGCTCATAAGCAGTGATAGATTTTTTCCGTCACAGACGCATCAGCATAAACCGTTACTGTAGCTAGGAAATAGCATAACACATAATGTAAAATTAAAAGTATCATAACCCAGATCTTCTTTATGAAGGATTTTTAATACGATGATGGTGTTAATTTGATGAGTACAGGAGCTAATAGCCAGTAATTATCTTAAGTAAAAAAAATACAAGCACGTATAGGTTGAGTAATCAATATACAGTTTCGCAAAATAGACAGAAGTAGCTATATGTGAGTGATATATGAGATATCCTGCCTTATTCATTACGGCTACAGAAGTGCGGTAGAAAATTTGGAAAAGGTTTCGAGAATTAAGTTAACTTCGCATCATTGTCGTTTTCTTCGTTATTTTGTTTTCAGCAGTATTCATTTTTTTAATATATCATTATTTTTGTTAACGGAGTTATACACAAACGCTGAAACGGGTAGTACAAAGTAGATAAGCATTGGAAAATATGGAAAGACGTTTAGAAAAGAGTACTTTCTCACAAAATTATTTTTTAAACAAATAATAATCAATAACACGCGACCGGATTCAACGATTTATTACCATCATTTGGTGATAAAGCCTCTAACCGCGAACTGTAAATACTAACTAGTGTCTTAATACTAAGTGTCTTTCCATGATGGATTTCCACAAAACTTTGCCGGATTCTGTGAAGTTCACCGGAGAATATGTCTTCGAGATGTGGGGTTGGTAGTAGCAAGGAGAATCATAATCTTTATCGATAGAAAAAAGTATCAACGAAGGGCTGGTAATTCATTCCAAATAACATTATCTATGGTTTTCGTTTTTCGAAATGTTTTATAAATCGATAAATTCTGATATCTTTCATAGGATTTACCCGAAACGGGACCGGAATTTCAAGTTGGAAGGATGCATATCATGAGTTCCTTTATTCGAACACGTCACTCTATGCTCCAAAATACCCCAAGCCGCCCCTCGTAACTGGAACTCCATTATGAGCGTTTGGGAGCGAGTCGGAAAATGTCGATTTTTCCCTCTTTGTCCCACCGAAAACGAATACATAATAACTCCGAAGAACGCTTCGTTGTCATGCAAAGTAGTGGTTCTCCTAGTGGAAATATTTTCGGGGATTTATGACCCTCGAAAGCGGGTCCCGAATAAAAATCCTCTCATGGGGAATACATAATTGGGGTGACCGCCACCTGCGGTTTCGACCAATGCGGCGGCTGCTACTCCCACGCGACCCCTACACTTTTCAACCCTTCGTCGGAGAGGTGTGTGGGCTCGAATCACGTCGAAATAAGAGCAGGGGTAGGGGAGAGAGAGACAGAAGTGAAGGGTACGATCATGGAATTTTGATTCATATCTATCGTTGCACACGATATAATTGTTTTTTTCATCTATGTATATAGATGTATAGTAATAGTTTTACATAATTGTTGAAAAATTACTTGCTTTAGCACATTCGTCATAAAAATGCCGGCCTAATCCGCAATATTCTATCAGAACCCCATTTTACGATATTTACATCTCATCAAGGAAGTCCTGTAAATATTTAAACATGTAATACAGCTCGCAAGGGCGTTCTCGAATGTTTCTGAACAAAAAGTAAGGCAGAGCATTTCAGGGACTTTATTAATGTAGGACAAAGATACTTAATCCACGATTGGATTTCAGATCATGATATATAGTGGTACCTTTGCCGAATCTGCCCAATGTTTTTTCGAATACAATTATAAACATTTGCGAGTATCATAATACAGGATTTTTTGTCTATTTTACTATACTCAGAAAAAAATTTGGCCATTTTTTCCGTAGCAGACGATATCCTTTAATTTGCACCTATGTATATGCGTATATATATAAAGAAATGTTTAATGTATAGTTGAAAACTTGCTACAGTTAAACTTGCATTAGCGCATTCCTCAAACTAAAACCGGCCTAACCTGCAAGATTCTCCTAGACTACCATATCACGATAAGTGTATCTCATGGACGAAATACTGGAGACATTAAATATATAATTCAGCACCTTCTTGGTAATGTGGTAGCGTTTAAACAGTCCGGGCGAAGACATCGATTCTTTCACATACATGCACATACATTCGTAATAACGGAAATGGCATATTAATGCACTAAATCGCCTGTAGATCACAATCGGACGGTTTCCAAAATATGCCATGAAAAATACATGGAGAGTTTATTAATTTGTATTCTTTCACGGAAAAAGAACCAAAAATCGAATTCAATTATATAATTTGATCAATCTCAACAACTAACGACCAATGCAAACATCCTCGCCTCATGCAGGAGAATCTAGTTTAGTCGGAAATCGAATCCGGGAGGATGGCACATTAATTGTCCCGCAACCTAGGTCGAAAATCTCGATTTCCCAATAGTATAAACCTCTTTGTCTACGGAGTAGATATAACAGAAGAAATATTAAAACGTGCATCGAATAGGTGAATGTGTATCTAAAAGATAAATGCTCTGTCCGACCGCTTTTCCCCAGACCAAAGCCTTTGCGGCACTGCGCTATGCTACGCTGCCTTACACCGGTGTGCGTCGATTTTCGAAGGGCTCAGCAAGGCGAGGAGGGTATGGGGAGGTGCGTTGATGTCGGTTCTACACGTTGGTTATTTGCAAGCCATGCGTCACTTTGTTACACCCGAGGGTTGGTCGTGCAGGTTGATTGTCACTGAGTCCGAATTTGGATGGTTCATTATGCCCAAGAGGACGGCTATAGACGCCCGAAAATCCTTCTGTAAAACATGGGATCCCCGAGCTTAAAGACCAAACTGGATGGGGTTATACGGAGGGCATTCTAATTCGCCCGCCCTCGACGTTTGCATTATATTGACCTATGCATTGGTTAGGAAACGAAGGTTTCTAATTAACTGTGCGATGAGGAGGGAAAATTTTCGATGGAAGTTTATCTTTTAAGTCTCGAAAGTGATATCGCGGGTGTGTTCATATCGATAATGCAACGGGGTTACGTACAGAGGGGTTAGTGCGATATCATATTATAACGAATTTAAGAAATCTAAGCAACATAATGAGCTAAAAATCTTCAAAGCCTTTCTGTTTTTATTTGTGAATTATATTCGTGACATACATTATAGTTCTAGTGATAGCCACGTATCTCTTGACATGCTTTAATTAATTATTTTTGCACAACTTAAACCACTTTCAAAAGGATTTTATTGTTAAGTTTTACTCGTACTTAGCTTATAAGTAAATAAGCCAATTTGTGCGTAGGTATTAAGTGCAATAATATTTACTTTTGAGATCAAATATTTCATTCGTAAGTAACTGAAAAGTATGCCCCATGTCATGCATCTTGAATCAAATGACCTGAATAGAAACTGGTTAGAAAATGAAAACAATGTTTGAAGTATAACATATAACAATCAGAATATTAAATGACACTTAAAAGGAAAAAAATCACAATAGTACTCTTAAAGTACAGGATTTTCCATTAGCTGGGTGGCTGCTGTAACAAAAGCAAGCTAGAGATTGATAACTAAAGGATGCCGATTTGTTGGGGAATATCCTGGTTCAGGTCTCGATAATAACATCAATTTTGTCTCTTTTTTATCCATGGAAATTTACCTTGATGAATGACTTCAAGTGCGACGTCGCTTTACATCCTTTCGACACATTCGAGTAATTATCATTCGCATTATGGGTTAAGAAAATTTTTACGCATCGTTTTTTTGCATTGGGAAGCAAATATGCCTTATTCATTGTATTTATAGTTCTTTACATAGAAAGGCATTCAAAATATTTTAAAACATAGTTATGCAAGCAGTGAAATTATCGATTGGAAAAATTCACGTAAGGATTTCGAGAGAAAACGTAATATTTAGGATTACCGAGAATTATTACTGCAACAACGGGTGATGAAATCAAAATCCTGGCAAAGTCTCGGAAAACTGCTTTTTTGGACACCAGAAGTATAGAAACTTCCAAGAGATAAAAACTCCGACGAGATACTTCTTCTATTCTCGAAATTCTTTATAATGATCTTGGTAGATATTGCCCTGCCGTTTATTTTGTTAGTTCAACCTTTCAATGTAGCCAATGATCCCCATTAACCCATAAAGAGTATAAGGGAAAAGGTTTAGAGGTGATTTTGCGCGTAAAGGCGTGCAAAAGGGAAAATTCCTAGGGAAAAAAGGACAAGAAAAGAGTCTGACGGGACCAGGCCTCGAACCCAGGTCTTCAATTTCGGATAGTCACTCTACCTCTATCAGAAGAGGCCGGCTAGTTTAAAGGATAGAGCAAACAGCCGGAAATTGGAAAGATTGAGTTCGAGTCCTGGTTCCGTCCGACATTTTTATGTACAAATAATGTGATAGGTCCAATGAAATGGCCAGTTGGAGCCGTTGGAGGTCGTCGATAAGAAAACATCGCGCTGAAAATGTTATAAATTTTATCAAATCGTTTGCTATTTCTGAAGAGGAGCATCTTGGAAAAAACGGAAGAAGAATCCGCCTCACACCTATTTGTGTACCCAGTCTCTTCTCTCAGCGCTTTCTTTTCGCCTCTTCCGTAGCCCTCCTGTGGAGAACGCCATAGTCACCTCTTCAAATAAGTATTCCTCACGCCTTTCGCTCTTTTTTTATTCCCCTCCATCTCTATATCATTCTTACCCTCTCCGCTTTCTTCCCCTTCCGATGTTTGTTCTTCCTTTCTCTTCTTCGCACGTCTCTCACGTCCTGTCCCTTCTGGTCTTTCCGGTTTCCTCTTTCATATTCTGTCCTCTCACTCTCTAAAATATTCCCTCTTTCACCTCTGGCATCCTACGCACAAAACCCCTTTGCTATATTATTCAGTTTTAAAGTAGATCACGGTGTTATTTGAGTGTCGTTTTAAAATTATACCTTTCTTAAGTATGCGTTAATCAGTGTTTACCTGGATGATATGGTCTCATTCAATAATCTCCATATTCGAGGGTAAATTGAGATAAAAAAATTGGGATATTCCGTGGAGTTAAATATCAATGCACGTACGCTTGTAGAAATTGCTAATATTTTGCAGTTTTTGGATTAGGGTTGGATTTGTTTTAGAAAAAATCACAAGTGACAATTAGTTCATTATTTCACCTATAACCGTATATTTAAAAAAAAATAAAATCAATGCCTATGATAAAATATCTTTTTTGTCTTGGAGTGTTTCTATCTGTTTAGTATCTGTTATCTATTTTTAGTACGTAAGCGTAGATAAAGTAAATTCTAAAATACGAAGCATTTTGTACAAAAGTAAATCATGAAATAAATAGTTACATTGAAATTTTTGCAGAAGAATGAAAAGTTAAGGATCAGCAGAACATTGGTAACTCAGTGGCATATTCAAAGTATTTCAGCAAGATGGCACTCGCAATGAGTGTGGCAAGAAACCCCTAGAAGTTTTCAAATGGATGCTTTAAAGAAAGAGCATACGTTAACATTTCACTTCATTCAAATACTCATTAATATATAAGTGCTGGAACGTGAAAAGTGAAGGCAAAATCTGATTCTGGTTGACCTTTACGAAAGCATGGGAGATAGGCAAATATTTCTTAAGAATTAATGTTAAAGTTGGGATGGATCTCGGGAGTGTGTAACGTGGAAATGAGATTCGTGACTTTCACCTATTTCGTAAATAATGCATGTCCTGTAATTTCTTCGGCACGGGAAGTTATTTGCAAATGTAACTGAATTCGAAAAGGTCGCACTTAACCAGGTGGATGATAATTAAATATTAATTGAGATTAATTGGATATGATTGGTTGTAGAATAAGTCATTTTCATTTAATAATAATCATTTCTTTGACAGAAAAAATTACTCCAGTTACATCTGTTAAAGTAATTACCATTGTTGACGAACATGTAAAACCTTCGCCTGGCCAAGAAAGTCGATGAGCCGAGATTCGAAGCAGGGACCTTGGGGTTGGAATATTAGTACATTAACCGCTTCGCCAGTGGTTGCTATTTGATTCGGTATTTGTATTTAGCCATCAATTAATTATTGTATCTCTGTTTTTTATATTCATCATTAAGGTTTCTCAAGAAAACTGAATTCCAGATCCTATGTTACCCATTAATAGGACTGCAAAAGTTTTTGTCCCTTCTACGTGAAGGCGAACTAAAAAAAAATATTTCATTATATTTTTATTTCAGCATTTTTTACTATACAGAAGATTTCTAGTTATAGCAGTTATTTTACAGGTGCTTTGACAGCTTGTGTAATTTCGCACGAGATCCCTCCATGGGGAATCGAACACAGTACCTTTTTAACCGAAGTCGAACGCGTTACCACCGTGGCTGAGACATTTGATGGGGTGCTATTTGCATGAATTGAGCGTAACCATTATTATTGATCGCAGTTGTAGATTTCTGTTTGTGGTGCTCTGATTTTACCTCAAACATTTCAATTTATAGCTGTTTAAAGCTTATTTTATAGCAACGGTAAGAAGCCGTTCCTACATATTTTTGCGTTGAATGATTCAGTAATCCGATTTGAAGTGTGTAGTGAGTTCTCCGAAGATATTACGTGAACCATCCAATGATGCACTCTGCGCCGATACCGGATACCTGCTTGTTAATCAGTCTTACGCCCATCTTGGGTGTGTCAACATTACGTAAGTTGCAGAATTTGAAACAATAGATCAAATTAGTTTGTTTCTCTAACGTAGGAAAGTTCACCTACTTTAAGAAAATATTCTTAAACTTCAGTGATGCCCTTTCCCCCATTCTTCGGCGTAGCCATTTTATGCCTGTCCTACCTATTTTATATTATGAATAAATTTTCCATCTCAACCTTACTTCTGTCCCAAGATATACCGCGCGTATTTCTCCGAACTTTACTACTACCCTCCTCACATCCAGGTCCACCTTTCCTTTTAAGCGAAAATAAAGGAATTCCTTCTCGTTTGCCACTTTCTCTGCTCCTCTCCGTCTCTCTCTCCCTCATCTCATTCTTTCTCTTCAACTGTCTCTCCATTACGGATTGGACTCCATACGGTTTCCTCCCTATCCTTTCTCCCTCCTTTTATATTCCGGTCTGGTTTCATTTACTGCGCTCTGACGAACGGCATTCTCTCTTTCTTCTTACCTCGCATCCATCAAAAACATCGCCGTTTATTTATTTTTCGTCCTATCCTTCGGGGAGCTCAGCCCTGTTATGGTCGAGCCTCCTCTATCCATCTCACTCCACATTCCTTTCACTCACTTCCCTCTTCGTCTTATGCTTCTTACGCTTTGTGTCTCCTCCTTTGCTACCGTTTCATCCTTCTTCTTTGAGATCCGCTCTTAGATTCTCCTCCTGTTCCTACGTTGTTTGTCTCGTCCGGTTCGGTTTGTTCCACTAAGGCTGATAAGGTTTGCTTGTTGTGTATAGCAGTCGGATGCCTGATTTGAAATCGCTTTCCGATTCTTAATTCTGCGATGACTATTCTCATTCAAATGTAACGAAACATATCCCGCGATATTTGGAGGAACATCTCCATAATTTATTAAAGATTTTGTAACAAAATTAGACTTAGTTCACAAAAAAATGAAAACACAACGCGACCGGTTTCGAGGTGGTCGTCTCATCATCTGCCAGTTGTGTTTTTCTTTTTTGTGGACTAAGTTTAATTTCGTATCATAATCTTTAATAAAGTCTCGCCCAAAACTTGAATTGCACTTTTCGTCGTGCAAGGAGAAAGATTTGGGAATAAATTTTCTGGATGTCGCGAGTGAGGAAAAATATCAGGCGATATAAGGAAAGGATAGAGTCATATTAGATATAAAAGTCGCGAATACTGCGACATTTCATATTTTTATATTACTTAAAATCAGGGTGAGACTGGCGTACCTGTCAATGTAATAAGGCTGAGGGGATCAGTCCGGAAGCTGGAAGGCCTCATTTCGAGGCCTAGCTGCATAGTACTTGGGTTTTTGTCATGTATTAGATTTCGGCTAATTATGTATAAAATCACCCTTACAGAGCCTTGTTTGAGAATTTCCCCTTTTATATGGTTAAAACAATGATGCGCTTGATATATTATCTTATCCCTATATCTTTTCGTTTCCGTTGTCATTGAGCTCTTCCACTTTGTTTTCTTGCAGATCAAGGGAAGTTAATTGCTTGATTGAAACGTCCGGATTTAATTGTAGTTTTCGACGTCGGATGTTTAGAATTCTTTAGAGTGAATTTGATTTCTCCACACTGTATTTTGGAGGATGATTTTTGATGTTTGTGAGCAACAAATGCTTTAAAATTCATCTCGGTTGCGTATGAAATTTCATTTAGCGAGCAATTGATAAGGAATTTTGTCGACAATCGAACCAAAAAAATTAACGGTAGTTCGTTGGTGTAAAACAAAGGCAGGATCTTTACCCTCTCGGTGATTCTAGAGAGCCGGATGTTGTATCATATTTGATGTAATTAGTAAAAGCCTTCAATTAACTGGTAGTGATTGTTCATTCATCAATTAAAAATAATTAGGAAATGCTTCTCTCTGAAATGAAAACTGTATTTAATTAATAAATTAATCATGGCAATAATTGGTGGAAGTAAGTCAATGAAACAAAATTTATTTTGATTTTTGCAATTCCAATATTTGCGTATGTATTTTAATGCATATTTGTGGTTGAATTGCATTGTACGATATCGTAACAAAGTATCACGCTTCATTATGTTTCGTGATAATTGGCATTTTCAATGTAATTAGCGATATCGTTGGGCCTCCAACCTATTGAGCCTTGTGGGTAACTCGTTCGACTTCGGTGAAAGCGGTTCCGAGTTCGATTCCCGGCTCAGGTGCGAAATGGATATATATATATCGAAACACTTTTAATTTGTTACTACTGCTGATACTGGTTTACGTCTGGATTCTTAAAGTATCTAACGTTAGTTAGGATCAATTACAGCAAAATAATAGGATAAATCGCGAAAAGTAATAGTGATAGAGATTCTCGTATGGCATTAATTGCGAAATCATTTAATGTGCCTAGGCATTTTCTCCATCCAACCATTTCATTGCCTTTGATGATGTATTGATTCTCCTGACTCCATAGCTACAGCTACTGATGTTACTCACACATCCTTCACTCACCCTCTCCCTCCTATTTTTCCATCTCTAGTTCCTGTTCATCCTCTCTCTCTCCTCATATTTCCTTCTCTTCCTCAATTCTGCGTCTTCTCCATCCTTTCACTTTGAACCTCTCTCAATCCCCGTCAGCGTGACTGACTATACTGTCTCCTTCTATATCCATCTTCCAGCTCCACCTTTGTCTTCTTCCCCCTTCATTTCTTCCTTCCGTTTACCTTTTACGCAACGTACAGTTTCTATTAAACGCCCACTTTCTCCTTCTACACCATATTTCACTCCGCCATTTTCCCTTTCACCGATACTCATTTCCCCGCTCTTTTACCCCTTCAGTGCTCTATCTCGTTTTTCGCCATGGCTGTTCTTCATCGCCCGCCGGCCTTTTTTATTCTCCTCTGTTTTTCCCCGACTTGATTCTAGGAGTTATTTTTTATTCCCGTTTTTAAACTTCCTTCCCCGGCCGTTTCTCCTTCGGGTTCAGTCCGGCAGATGTGTCCCCCGCAAACGGCACACGGCGCGTTAACGCCGTAATCTTTACTTTATATGCGAAAGCTAAATGCCATTTTTTCGAATGGAGGATTGCGAAACGGTTGGGAGCCGGCGTGTGTCCCCTGAGAATGGAGCGATGCGGACTGACGTTTTATGAGGAAACTGGGAAAATAATTGTGATTTTTAAAAACGATCGCTTCTTTGCCGTGTCTGCACCTGTAATGCGAGAGCCTTTGGAATTAATCTCCGAGTGCTTTTAGATGAACGAGCTGGGAAAAAGTAACCAAACTCCTTGTTTATCGAAAGTGTAGGAGTAATTATCTGAGAGTCAATACATTGTTCAATTGCAGGTTTGTCTATGAAACCTAAGGGAATCCATATCAATCAATGTACCGCACAGCATTGGATGCTGTACGGTACATTGACGGGTTGATGGATTGACGGGACGGGCTGTAGGACCCGCGGGTTGGAGACCGATTATATTTGACTGGATTTTACTAAATCTATTTCTCTTCTGATCCCATTTAAATAAGTTGTTACCTTATCTATTTTTGTCGCGTTTAGAGATATAATGTGTTCGGTAATGTACATATAGCATTGAAAGTATTCTTTCGTAACTCATCTTTTCATGCAGCTGTTTAAAGTAAAGAGAATTCACTCTGCATATTCTCTCTATATATAAATCATAATGGAGTCTGTCTCGCGAAAAAGACAGGAATAGATTCCACTCCCTATTATATTCTACAGTATTTTTTAAACCCTCGCCTGGAAACCAGTGACTGCGGCTATCATTATTTTAGCAAAAAAAATATCGGGCGTAATTTTCCTGAGTGCCGCATTGACTTGACGGTTAATGAATACAAAAAAATACGAAGCGAACGTAAATTTCTCCCTCGGATTGCATTGTTTATCTACCTAGAACCTTACGTTCCTTTTCTCTTTTCATTTCCTCTTTTTTCTCCGTGAGCCACTTCGTAACGTTCCCTTCTCCAGCGGAATTTCTTAAGGAACGTTTCGCTTTGTTTCATTGTATATAATTTTACGGCGGCCGCATTTCCTCTCGTATTCCGTCACATTCCATTTTATCTCCTCTCTTTCACCTCCTTCCTATTTTACTTCTGGATCTAGAACCACTTTTTCTTCTCCCACCATTTTCTCTGCCTAAAAGGCGATATTTTCCTGCCCTTTTTGTCGCCGTGTCTGTTTCGCACTTATACCTCCCAAAACTCACTTTTGTGTCGAAACATCTCGGCGCTATTACCACCGCTTTTCTTCCGCTCTTTTTAATTCCGCCTCTTTCTCGCCCACTCTTAAGCCTCTCGCATCAACTCGTATTCTTCTCATATCTGCACTCCCCCTTTCCTTTCTTTCCGGCATCATTTTTTCTACAGTTCCTTTATCTTCCGTCCGGCGCTGGGGGTACTTCCGTCCGATGCCCCTCGTCTAGCCCACGTTCCGCTTTATTCCCTGCGAAGGGTTTGTTTTCTGCCTTATTTATTTTATTCGCCGCTCTCCCTTTATCCCGTGGCTTTCCTCACATGTCTGGAGAAAGATAAATCGAACAAGCTTTGACCGATTGGAAGGAGTTGATAAGGTTTCCTCTTTCTCTAATCAGAAGCATCGCGCAGAATTTGTGTCAGTCGCCGGAGAAATACTAGGGTTTTCCGCCAGGAACACTCTCCCGTGATTAGGGCAACTTCGAATTCGTTTACCGCGATAAGATACTGCGGAAGAATGCTAATGTAAGCCTTGAAGGTAAAGATCCAGGTTTATTTGTAAAAAGGGGTGTTGTTGAATTGCGGGGCGTAATTGGGTGACCCTTATGCATAACAGGTCGGTTAAGGGTCAATTGCAAAGGTGAACGACCCGGCACACTTCACAATTTGAGTCATACTCTTCAAACAGAAATTTTCCCTGCGGTAAATGCAAATCCAGCTCTCAATCCATTGACGATTTTTGTCGATTTTTGTCTTATTTGGGATACTCGTTTTTAGGATCGGGAGAATAGGTTTTATGACATTTTTTTAATCCTTGAGTTTTATATTTGAGAGTCAATGTACCTTTATAAAAACGTCAATACGAATGCTACACCGAATGCGCGTGGTTAACAAGGTATCTCTATTTTACGGGCACTCACTTTAAAATTCCAATTGTTCATTTTACCTTCCCATGTAAACAAGATTATCAACCATTCCATCTATAATTAGAAAATAATTTGGGTAGCAGTTGTTCGCGCTAATTCAGAATTTTCTTTGGGTAAAATATTAATTGATGTATTTATTGCACCATCTTTTCGCGATTTCCAATTCCACACGATAATTATCAGTTTCGTAATTGATAATACTACTGTGGCTAGAAAGAAGTTGAAAATCTCATACTGGGTATGATCGGTATCTTAATGAGGAGCTATATTTAGTGTTTTGTTGGTTATTTATATCATAACCTCTAATTAAGAATAATAGAAAATAGTAGTTGTTGAAAAAACTCTAAAAGCCGTCAACAAATTATTGATGGTTTATCTTCCTATTATATGGCTCTTTCTCTTCTTATTCTTGAGTTTTTCAACGACAGTTCTAATCTGTAACAACTGAATCAATTGTATAGTTTAAAATTCAAATAGGATTGACAAGGAATACTTCCCAAGTACAAATAGTTTTTAGTTGTTCACTATGTAACTTCTCACTACATCATGCGGATAAAAGAGCATATCTGAAATATGTTTATCGAGGAAGTTATTTAGAAGCTTAAATAAAATGTAGATATAAAAAAATTACTATGACAGAATTCTAAATTCCCCCAGCCACACCCCGAAATAGGCTTGCTGCGTGTGAAAGTATTTGTAGATGATTATTTTTGCATTCTTGAATTCCTCGAATTAATTTGATTATCTTTTATTTATTGATTTATAGGAAACTTTCGCCTTTATATATAAATATGCCTTTCGCGGATTTCCATAGTCTCATTTTAGTATCTCTTCTTTGATCGAATGACTCAATTTGCAATTCATTATCCTTTCTATATATTCCAGTAAAACTGCAAATAATTTTCCTCTGGAAATGAAAAAACTAAATTGCGCGTGCGATGAAAAATACGACAAACTTAAATAAAGAAGGTAAAATCTCAGTGGTAAATATAAAATTCACCCCAAAAGGTTACATTTGTCGGTATAAAAAACGTGAAAGCCCTTCGAGCAAGGCTTTCAAGGGCGTATTTATTTAGCTCCTATTGTTTCAAAAGGACGCGCCGGGTGAGATACGGATCTTAGTCAATTCCAATTGGGTAACATTTTCTCGTGCGAATCCCCAGTCCGAATTCCCACCTCCGGAAAAGCCTCTACGCCCCAATACGTGGCATCCGTTCCACCTCTTCGTACCCATCGACGTGGCAAAGGATTCCGTCGTTAATTCAACGAAACGTTCGTTCTTTTTAATATTCTCCAGGGGGTCGGATTCGCCGTGAGGGGCCGATTTAAACCGTTTGCGGGATTTCTAGAGGACTTTCAATTACTCCGCTGTCTGGGGAGAAAGAGTCTACCACCGCATTTCCCATCGCAATTTTCACCTCACGTTCCCGGAAAATATCCGTCGTATACAATGGAGTCATCCCTCTATTTTCCCGGTTGTTTTCTCACCGACCCCTTTTCCTCACCTGCGTCTGCAGTGTGACACGTTTTGTCAAAGTACCACTCAATTCTCGCCGTCTCCAGAATCATTTTACGCCCACTTTCTCCCTTCCCGGACACCTTTAAGGACTGCAGTGTTTCTCACATCACCCCATCAATCATCCCTGCCCGGCTCATCTTCCCCACCCCTTTAGGAAGCACCTTTTGTCATTTCCTTCTCTTTCCCTCCGGACAAATTCTCGTTTCTGATGCCTGACTCCTCAATATCTCCTCTCATCTTTCCAATTTCTCGAAGCTGTCTGCTTTCGTCTCGCTTCATCCCATCCTTGTCTTAATTTTTGTGTACCCCGTATTGAAGCCGAGGATCTCATTGATTCCGACCACAATCCTGTTTCACGTATACGTGCTGACTTCTTAAATGCGGCTTTCGTGGTACTGGTGTGATGATTAATGACAATGCATCAATGTTATTGATCGAAATGGTTATTATTTATTGAACAGATGAATTCATGTAACTTTAAATTTGTGTATAGATCCCTTAAGTATATTGGGGTGGTAATACTTACCTTTCTTGAGCCTTCGTTTTATCTTTCTTCTTTTATGAAATTCACTGGCAGCTATTCTCAAGTCAAAGTATTTTTAATCTCGTATTGTAAATTTTAGATGTTTTCTAAACATCTAAAATTTACAATAATAAAATTCTTGTATTATTTACAAGAATTATACATATACATATTATGTAATATTTTAAATGTTACATTTAAATATACTCGGGCTCCTGTTTAACCAAGTGGTCCGCTCATTCGCCTGTGATTGCAACGGTGCCGGGTTCGACTCCAGATGGGGCTCACGTGTGTGATATAACCTTAGTAATTGAAGAGTTTTAACAAATTTACTACTATTCACTTAAATTCACCATGGGTACAGTTGTGTGAAGCGTTTCCTTATATTTTGAGTACCTTATTTCCATTTAATTACCTCCGTAACCATAGCTGTGTTTTAATTTAATTTAATTTTTCATAATAATTCGATTTTCATAACATTTGTATTCGCAACTACGATCCCGGCTGTATTGTATTTCCCTCAAAAAGTATAAATTGCCTAGTTGTGCTATATTGCCCTCGAATTTTGTGTTTGACCTTAGAAAAAATTCTTAAATGGGATGCTCCCAA
This sequence comes from Ladona fulva, assembly GCA_000376725.2. Lineage (NCBI taxonomy): Eukaryota > Metazoa > Arthropoda > Insecta > Odonata > Libellulidae > Ladona > Ladona fulva. The sequence goes on along the minus strand of KZ308487.1, from coordinate 223,773 downwards.
TAGCCATGTGGGCAACTCGTTCACCTTTGGTGAAAGCGGTTCCAGGTTCGATTCCTGGTGCGTGCCTACGTGCGAAATGACCTTAACTTTCCAAGCACTTTTACAACGCTAATACTCTAAATCGTGATTGGCATAATACTTTCTAATAAAGTATATAATAATACCTTGATAATATAGGTATAAATATATACTATGTGACTTCTTACTTTGTGATGCCTTAACGAAGGTGTTGTCTCAAAGTGAATTCGTATCTGTGAGGAGACAATTCGTTGCAGTATCTACTATTCTTAGCTCTTGCATCTCTGAGAAAAAGATCCCGAATATATCATAGGCATCCGTTACCGTTTGTCTTTTTATTACCTTTTTTCCCTTTACAGATCCGTACGGCGCCTATCTTTTAAAGTTGGGAAATTTATCCCCTCTAACATTACCTCTATGAAGCATTGTGTACGCTGTGAAAGCCCGATCAAATATATTTCTCTTTCGCTCTTCACTGAACGAAAAAGTAAAGGACCCTTTCATCACCCACCCCCTACAATGATCTCTATGGTTCCTTTATCTTCACAGAAGATTATAAATTACATTAATTCTCTCCAAGTAATGTAGTTTGCCAACACTTACGTAATGCATCCAGTCTTTCCTTTCAAAAGTTGGCGCTGCGGGAAAAGTTTGAAATTATACACGGGATAACCCACATGCATACTAATACGGCTTTTGTCTCAGTCCAAAGATATTATACGAGAAGCAATAACCATTATTTCTCTTCGCTATTTCCGCCTCTAGCAGCAACACGACTCTTGTCAACTCGATTTCTTTTGCCTGCGCCGTATTTTTGTCCGACCTCCCTCTTTCTCTAACGGCACTCCAATCTTCCTCTCAGAATCTTCCGTATGGATTTTTTTCCGCTCTCATTATAGTCGGCATGTGAAGCATCTCACTGTTTGTTACAGCCCTTTTCTCGCCCTGCTCGTTGCGACCACTCGTTAACGTCGCCGCTTCCCCTCACTTTTCCCGCCATTGCCTTCCTCTCGACGGGTATTTCGAGACAACCGGCTCCATTTATTCGGATGGTTTATTTTTATATTTTTCCGCTCCCGCCAATAAGTGAGACTCGTATCGTTTCTCTCCAGTTTCCCTTTCTTTTCGGTTATTGCCATGACTTCCCTCGTTTTCCCGCGCTTCCGTTGGCGCCTTTTTTGCCACATTCGACCGCCGGAGTCCTGTCATTTCTCGCTGCCCCATTTTACCCTCATTCTCATTCTCTGCCAATCTCGTCCGCTTGCGCGCAATTTGTCTCGCTACCGTCTTTTGTTTTCCCTCCACTTTGCATTGCGCTTTATTTTTCCTTCCTCTATGTTCCCGCCTTCCATTCTCTTCCTCGACCATCTACAATTCCGGAGCGATAGGAGTTTTTATATCTACCTATCCGTTCACTCTCGAAAATCTTACTGCTTCCCTTTCCTTTCAGGGTCGTTTTCTTTCGCGAAAGAGAGGCTATGTTTTATTCGATCAGACATCCGAAAGACACGCAATTTCTCTCTCGCTTGTTAGTGATTCCAAATAAGAGCATTGCGAAATTCCTGTGAATATTTAAGGAAAAGAATCGATGTCTGAGAGATTTTCTGCCGATTAGAGCGTTTGGAAGGAATTTATGTATTTGTGACTCTCTTTGAAAGTATAAATATTAGTTAAATAGCATGGGTTTTGTGTACCGAAGGATTGTGAGGCTTAAGTGTACGCCCTCTGAATGTCTATAATCCAACGTTTTGGAATTATTCGTATTAAGTGATTATTTATTGTCTTTTACTGGATGGATGATAATGCACATCTTGTCTAATCAAAGAAATTATTATTAATAAGTTAAAGTTATCCTACGTGGGTAATGCGTTCGACATCGGCGGATGCTGTTACCGGTTCGATTACCGATGGGGCTTACGTGTGAAATTACCTTAGCTGTCGAATCTAAAAGTTACTACTACAGTTTGCTTCTTTAGTTAAATAGTCTACACATAAAGTCCAAAACAAAAAAAAAGTGCGCATCTTAATCTGTTGCAACCACGTGTTCAATGTTAATTTTACAATAATTTCTTCTTAGTTGATTATTACAATTATAGGTGTCAGTCATTAAAATAATCCATGGCTGGATTCATAGCTAAGTTAAGCGAAGCAGATCGAAAAGTCACTCATAGTTCAGCTTATCAATTGATTAAGTTTATTTTGCTAGTAGGTGTAATTCGTAAAAATGATCCATGAATATTTCGCTTTGATTGCAGGTAACATAAGAGGAGTACATCATAAAAATTCAATTATGATTGAGTTTAATTTGGATATTTAGAGCACAGAGCGAAGTGGAGTACACAAATAATGGCAAATGAAACTGAATCCCCTAGATGATTCGTTGGTCGGTCATAGTTGGTACATTACTCTCGGCGTCTATAAGTTGACCTGATTCGTTGAATCAATACCATTTCACCGGATGTGTAAGTTTAGTTAGTAATTTCTCATCACCTCGATTTAATTTAATAATAATAATAACTTCTATAATGGAAACAGGTTTACTCCAATTACATCCATTTTAATAATTATTACTATTTACAAGTACATACAACCATCCATAATCGGAAAAATCCAAGTAGCCGGGATTGGAACCCGGGACCTTAGAGTTGGAAAGCTAGCACGCTAACCACTCCGCCACCGCGCAGTGGTTATCATCATAAAATATATAATCATAAAATTCTAGTATTTGCTACTATTAAGACCAAAATCCTTTTATGACTGAAAAGTGCGCAGTATCCATTATTCCATATACTATTCTGTTTTTGTCATCACGAGTTACATCAATGTTAATCCAAACTACCACTAATCTTCCTTGTAGACCATCATAGAAGGAAACAACTCATGTTCCTTCTATAACAAAAGAGTAATTCCGTAGTAAATTGCCCGCAGAACAGGAGCAGGAAGACTTCTAAGGTAGCGATTTACCAAATCGTTTACCAATAAATGTATGTACATTCACATTATTATTTCAGACCATTTGTCCTCTTTTAAAATTCGCCTCCAATAACCTTTGTCTCATCCTGGGTCCCTTAAGTGTCACGTTCCCTCCTCCCTCTCAACCTGTCACTTTTCCATCGACCTCTTCTCCACGAATTCTTCAACCCCTCCCCACTACCACTTCGCCCTCATCTACTCTTCATCCCCTTATTGGCCTCCTCTTTTGCTCGATTGTTGTGTCGAGTCCCCTTTCGGGAGTCTCGTCAAAGAGATCTCGAGGCCTGAATGCTGATGCGTCCCCAACTATTTTTTCTGACCGAACAAGTATTGGCGGAGGGAGATGGGGAAGAGTGGATGAAGAGGGTCGCTGAGATAAAGGGGATGCAAGTGATGGAATGGAGAGAGGAAATACGGAATTAAATTATATGCAGACTTACTTAAACAACCCGATGCTTTTAAAGAAGTATGTTCTCAGGAATAATACATCCATAGGTAGAAACTCAACGTGAGTGTGTTGAAAACTTACTGTCCTAACATTATTTCCTGTAAAGTAACATTGAAACTTTTATGCACGAGGAGTGTCTTTGGATAGTAATTATTATTGATGTAAAAGTATTTAAACTCCGTAACTTAAGTATCAATCGTACTAAAGGCAAACCTTGGTGACGGTTCTAATCGTTTGGTTTGTTTTAGTAAGTATCATTACTCACTAGATAACTGTTAAAGTCTCAGATACTATATATCCATTACATGGATAAATTTTTATTGTCTATTGTAGCAAAAAGCTTTTGTGTACTTAGAAAAATGGAAAAAAGTGAGTTTCGAGCGGTGATTAAACACTTATATTTAAAAGCCTAACACCAAAAAAGATCAAAGCTATGTTGGATGACGTTCGTGGCACATCTGCTCCAGTGTTTGCAACTGTTTACTATTGGGTTAATGAGTTTAAACGTGGCCGTACATCCACAAAAGACGAACATCGTTCGGGACATCCAGTGGAAGTATGAATATCTTCATACGTAGCCTGCGAGTCGCATTTGGCGTAAGGCAGGGGTTGCAAGCACCATAAATCTCTCTTTATTCAGTTAAGGTCCATTTTGATGCATGGGACAATATTAATCATTGTATATTTCGCATTGAGCAATTGGTAGTAGAATATTTTTCCATGATTTATCATGCAATATAAAAATTCAATATCTAAGTCTACCACATCTCAGCAAGGATAAAATCTACCACCACTTGAACTTGTTTCATCTTGAATCTATTCAGTGAGAAAATTTAAATTTGTTACCTTTTTTCCATCGCTTCTCATCCTATGACAAGGAGCAGCCTTATAACATTTATTGCAACTATTCTGTACGAAAGTTACGGATTTATAGTGGACCGTAGAAGAGAAATGCTACGCCGTCTGCAGTATCCATTTCCGGTGTACAAACTCTTGATTTTTTCTTTATTTATATCCCAATACCCCAACAAACATCCATTTACTGGACCATTACAGTGATGGGGTTAAAATAATAACAAAAGGTAAATACGCGCTGCCATTCCTTAACAGGAATAATCCAACTAACCAGGATTCAAACCTGGTACCTAGGAGTTGGAGCGCTAGCACGCTAACCACGCACGCCGGTAATGGGGGTCTAAGTAGCCAAAAATTACATCGTTAAAAGATAAGCAATTAAGATAAAAAGGGCACAGGAGGAAGTAAACAGGAGAAAGTTCTAGGAAAGGTTAATATGAGGTTTTAGATGCAAGAAGAATGGTTAGGGATGGTGAGGTGGTATTGGACGAAAGAGGTACCCTGTATCCGGGTACCTCTTTCGGAGGTAGGGATTACAAAGGTGGGAAGGGATATCTAAACGGAAGGGGTCCCTAAAACGACCAATTTCGACAGCGAAACTCATATTTAAATGAGAAGGGGATATGTGATTCAAACGATGGAATGGCACTGGAATGAATGAATGAGGAAAGAAGATAGGAAGGCATGTGTGAGGTTGGATAAGAAGGTAGGAGATTTAAAGAGAAGGAAATGGGGATATATACGAGGGTTGGGATTTAGCAGAAGAGAAAGGGGAGTAAGAAATGGTGGAGATAAAGAAGAGTGTGGAGAGGGGGGGATAGGTTAAAGAGGAAGAGAGCGTGGGCGGAAGGAAAGTATTGTGTGGTGAGAATCTATGGCTCTGAGAGAAATTCGAGAGATCCACACATTTATCTCAGATAGATAAACGAGAATTGATACATATGAGGGAAGATATTGGCAGTAATGGTGAATAATGAGCGGAGTGTTTCTGTGAAACAGTACACAATGAAGCCATTAGAGCTGTGTTAAATAATTTACTGAAGCTTAAACACTGGTCGATGTACGCCTTGACAATTTATAGGAATGTCCATTGATGCATGTATCCTTAGTGATTAATTGTCGTATTAGAAAAAATCGTCAGAATCGATTATTGGAATCTATTGTTAACTTGTAATAAGTAATCTTAAGTGACATGAACAAACATCACCACACTGATAGCGATTACTTTAACGACTATTTCCTAGGAGAAGCGTGCATGGAAGAAGTGTGACAGGACCGGGACTCGCCCCCGGATCTTCCATTTTCCGGGTGAATCCTCTGGCAAATTGAGCTTTAGTATAAGATAGAGTAGAATAGTTTATTGGTACATAACACTTGCAACATTAACAGTACAAAGGAATAAACTGTTTGCAGGTTGGTATCTTGTCTATTATACGCTTATCATTTAAAAATTTTTTTTAGATTTACAAAACAATTTTACAAAAAAAAATCACATTTACAAAACATTTTTCTTTTAATTTTTACAAAAATTGATCTTATTACATATTTGCATTTGCATCTTCAAAGAATATTCAGAATATTAACATTTTTTATCAAAAATCAAAAATTTTTTATTAATTTTTTTAAGAATACTACATGGAATGCATTTTTTAAGAATACTTCGCTCTAATGTAATGTAGTTTAATGTAATGTATTTAACTTCTTAAAGACCTAGCCACCTGGCTTGTGCCATATATGCAAGGATTTAATATTGATAATATAGTATCAGAACAATGACATACGTCTTGAATTACTCCTCGCCAAACTTCGGATATATAACCTTGCTCCTTCCACCTTATCATGGTTCTCCTCTTATCTTGTCAACAGATCCCAAACCTGCTTCGCTAATGAAAAATATTCTTCAATAATACAAAACAAACACGGCGTTCCGCAGGGCTCTACACTTGGGCCTTTATTATTCTCTCTCTATCTTCAAAATCTCTCCTCTCACTTGAAATATGCCTCCTACCATCTATACGCCGACGATTTACAAATATACCTATCAGCTGAACCTCAGAATTCTTCTAAAGCTATCCAACTCATGAATAATGATATCTCCCTCTTACATTCATGGCTACAGTCCTTGGCGCTTAAAATTAATCCCAGTAAAACTCAAACTATAATATTTGGTTATCCCAAAATCCTCAGTAACATTAAAGCTCTTACACTACCTAACATAAAAATTGACGACACTGAAATCGAATTTAGTTCATCAGTAAAGAATCTAGGAGTACATCTGGATCAATCATTCACCTGGGTTCCTCATGTAGCGGCTGTTTGCAAGAAATCTTACTCAACTATTCATAGTATGAAACGATTGAAGTATATTTTACCCTTTCAGCTAAAGAAATTACTTGTTCAAGCATTAATTTTCCCTATCTTTGACTATTGTGACACACTTATGAACGAAGCTAACAAAACAGTAACCATTAAGTTAGATAGGGCATTTAACCATGCTGTCAAATTCATATTCAATGCTAAAAAATCAGACCATGTAACCCCACTCTTAAAGGAATTGAAGTGGCTACGTCTTCACTCAAGAAGAAGACTTCATACTCTCAACCTCGTATACAAAGTTCTCAATGAATGTTGTCCCTACTATCTTAACCACTATTTTACAAACCTCAACAATTCACAAGTGCTAGGAACTCGTCCCTCTGGCAAACTTACGATACCAATTCATAGAACAGAAATCTGCAGTAAAACTTTTCTGGTCCTTGGAGCAAAATACTGGAATGAACTCACTCATCCCAAGTCAATAAAGTCATCTTTCTCTATATTCAAGCGTGAAATCTTTGAAAGGCTATTCAAATCTGAGCATCAGCTTTATTGTTAAGTGGTATTCCTTCTCCCTCTTTTGTTACAACTGTATCACTCTAGGGCGATAGTAAGCTAATATAACTCTTCCCTTCTGTTAATTAAATGCATTGTAACGAATACATCTCATCTACCGTATTTCTTTTTCTCTCTCTTTCTATTTTCAGGCTTTCAATGACGAGGATTACCTGATGATCCAATATGATTATTGCCCATGCGACGAGTGCCTCTGGCTGAAATAATAACAATTAGAATAAGATAATCCAATTTTGGAATTGATAATGTCATTACAATTAGTTTAGTGAAACGATGTTAACTTTAGATATTTAACTTCATATTGTAACTGTAACATTTAAACCTACATTCTTAGTATTTTATTGTTTATAATTCATTTTCATTTGTTGTTCTTATTCTTACCTTAAATTTACTGTATTATTTATTGTCTTTATATACATGTACTGTGTTTTCGCGGGTTTTTTTCACCCCCCTTCTCTGTGGGTGTTTTCCCGCAACGTGGGTTTTTTCATTGGCAACCTTCAGTTGCAATGCTTTTTCCCACACAGCATTCTTTCTTTTAGTTATAATTATATTCTGTACTTATTATAATGACATACGAGGTTAGGTGGAAGAGAGGCCCATATGGGTCTAACCTCGCCAATAAAGAGTCTATCTATCTACGTCACTAGGGAATCTTTTTTGCTAGAGCGGTCCCGCGGATAATGGAAGATTGGGGTTCGAGTCACGGCACTGTCAAACATTTTTCATTCGTTTCTTCCTGGGAATATTCCTATGTGCACATATTATACGCAACATTTTCTGTCACTCGTTTATTAGTCATTAACGACTGATTTAGATTAACAGCTACGCAACATGATGATGGATTAATTGACAAATCCTTATGTTTATGGTAAAATTGCGGCTATTATGAGATCCTTTGGCAATTCTAATAATTCCATAACGATTATCATCAATTATGGTTATTGTATGTAGAAGGATTGTACGTTGAAAGGGACTGTAACTTTCAGTAATCAATAAAAATCGTAGTGAATAATGCTTTTCAATATGGAATCTATGAGGAGTACTTTCACCTGAAAAGTCATTTTTCAGCAGTAAAATGACTGAATAGTTTACGAGAGAAGAATTTATTAAATTTTCGTGAGAGAATGAATTACGAAAATTACGAAAAAGCACTTAAAACCAGAAAATAGGGAATAATTGAATGAATTCGAGGCGGTGTACTTTTTTTTAGATTCAAAGCACACACCAAATTGATTCTTTACGTAGCTTTGTTCTAGCGTCGACGAATTCAGAATTATAAATATAGCGAAGAAAAAATCCGGAAAATTATCAATGTTTGCTTTATTTAAATTTTGGGAGAGCAGTAAAGTATTACGTGAAGGCTAATTAATATATCTGAGTAAGTAATATTCAACGGTACAAGAATGCTAATGCAGGCTCTCAAGGTAATGACATATTCAAAAGGGAAATGGAGAAATCCAATACAGAGTATTTGACAGTGGTAATTAAGAATCATCTCTTTCAGTAGTTAGATCTCTATGAAACAGTTCCTATGACATGAACGTACATACGTCACAACCAACTTTAGCGTGAATCTCTTCATCATATTATTGATATCACCGAAGGCTTAAGCTGCCAAGGGACGTTTTGGTGGCAGTAATTCTTTCATAACCGTTTCTTCGAAAATTACCATGGTTACAAGCTTGTTAGATACAAATGGTTGATAGATGACGTTAGCGGTGTTATAAACCAAGCGGAGCTAAAATAAAACCAGGAGTGATAACCACCGATGATATTGAAATTAAAGTAGTAGTAGTAGTATTGTTAAATGGGCTTTGACAGCTAAGGTCGTTTCGCTCATGGGAGCTCCCACCGGGAATCGAACCCGGGACCGCTTCTATCGGAGGCGAACGCGCTACCCACTCGACTATCCGGGAGCTCGATTGAAATTATATCACAAAACATAAAATAATAATAGTTTTATTCTTCATGCCACGCAAAATGAACGTATTTTTAAGGGAAAATAGGAATCCCTCTGGAAAACATTCTCTTCATGAATTACCGAAGGTTTTTACTGAATAATAAACAACGCAAAGAAAAAGAATATGTTTATACATAAAGAATAATATGTTTAATACATAAAGAAAATATCGAAAGTAATGCAGACAACGGAGAAAGTACATCAGACAAAATATGAGCAGAATTTATAAAATAAATATCAACCAATACAGCTTTTCATAGCGTATTTTTAAGCGAAAATTCTATTTCTTCCTATTGCGTTAGCCAATCGCGATCAGCTGGAATAATATTTTTCACCCTTTTCAATTTGGATATGTTTTTGTAAGTAAGAATGAAATTTCGGGGCTCAATCATAAGTTAGATTGACGAAATAATTCATTGCTTTGCTTTGGTATTACTATGTTATTACTATGGGTTAGATGTAAGATGGGACTATCTAATCACGATGATGCCCTAAATAAAGTAGCTTATTTGTATGTATTATTAAGCATTCTCATTGCATATATTTTTTCTTTTCATCATCACCACTGGAGCAAATTCTCCATGAAGGAAACAGTTTTTCTAAACAAGAAGAAGAGTATGTAAAATTGCCTAGGTTCCGTATCAACCATACATCATAAACTGTTGATCTCGTGAAGCTTTATTGTGTTAATAAGTACCACAAGGTTAAACTTGATTCTGATTAGCTTGTAGTAAACTCATAAAAATAGGAAAACACTATTGCTTTAGATAAACTAATCGAAGAAAGAACGGATTGTTACGTCAAAAAAAAACTCCCAACTTCCACTGGGATCATGCTTAGTTTTGTCAGCAGCATGGGCGTAGCTAGCATATATCGATGGGGGGGTCCGAAGTAGATGAGGGAACGATAATATTCCTACCATATAGGGGCCGGCATAATCATGCTGCATCTCACAAGATATGTTAAAAAAAATTCCATCCAAAAAATTAACTGTATAGAAACGATGAGAGTTATACGTTTATGTGGCAAATTAATTGATCTTTCCGAGATTGTTTCCAAAATTGTGATATCTTTCTTAAAGAGTTTATCTCTAGATAGCTCATCGTAGAGTGGCCAGGTTTGTCAATGGAGATTTCAGATTCGACAGCAGTGTTTCTGCTATGATAGAATCCCTCGGGTGGACTTCGCTTAGGGATAGAAGACTTGATTACCGACGTAAGCTTTTCGAAAAGTTTGTCACTACAGATCTCATTGACGAGATAGCTGATATTGTTTTTCCAGTTAGCAACGAACTCCGAGAGGTAACTAAGAAGCGATTCAGAGAAGTGATTGCCACGACGGTCGTTCTTCTTACTTCTGGTCGCTTTTCCCTCGTAGTGTTAGAGAAGCAAATAGCAGCCACGGTGTGATAGGATTATCGGTGATTTTACATCCCGTGCCACGCGCCATTGGCGGTTTTCGGGATTTAAGTGTAAATGTAAATCCCCTTGGGGTGGGGTTATAACCCTGAAAGCCCCCCTCGCTGCGCCACTGGCCAGCAGAAAATCAAAATAAATGAATTAAGGCGAGAGCCTAAGTTACGAAAAGCGATCATTTTGCAGCTTGTCCTCAAAAGTATTTAGTCAAGCCGTATGGAAGGAAGCGTATCATGTAAATTAAAACGGAATTACTTCCCGGGACATGACTCGGAAGCAGAAAGGTTATGTCTTATACGAAGGGAGGTAAAGGAGCGAACGATTTGGAGTGGGAAAAGAGGAGAGACGGGAGGAGAGGCATCTACTGCCGGAGGAGGAGTTGGTAGCGTTATTGACCGTTCTGGTCCGGGTCTTGGGCCTTCTCCACTCCCTCCAGGAGGCGGTGGTTCCTCCTCAAAGACTGCCCTATGCCCTTCCCCGCTCGACCCCTCCCCTGTCATCCCAGGCGGCACAATATGTTTCAAGCTCCCCCTTTCTGCCCTCTTACGCTGGAGAAAACGTGAGCATTTCTCCAAGTTTCCTAAAGAGGGCATAGGTAACACGGCGAAGAGCTCCGGGGTTAAAGTTTCCATGATGCAAGTTTCTTGGCGAGGGTTTTGTGTTTGGGAATTTTTTGCGGCTTTTCTAAGCAGCCCGTTAACATATAGAGCGATGTACGACCCGCGGCGATTACATGTACGAACATTAGACTGCCGCTGGAGATAGGCTCGTGAATTCAAATAGAATATGTTTGGGAGCGAAACTTGGGGATTTTGCGAAAGTTTCGAACGTGGGAGGCTTTATGTATCGGGAGCGGTTGGTAAACTTGGAAAACTTTCGCGTTTTATTGAGTAAATTTTCTTGCTGAATGCATTAAGAAAAGGTGACCACCTGCGAACCACGCTAAATGTTCCGATATATGCAGGCATACGTATCACTGATGCTATTTTCTTTCGAGTCAATCACTTAGTTTGGCAAGGTTATTCGCGTTACTCCATAATTCCCGTTGCCAGTATACATTTCCCCTTCTTATCACGCATACATATTATGGTGTATTTCTCCATCTGTCTTATAAAATAACTTTAGCTTTTCATTCATCACATCTAGTTAGCTTATCAACAATATTCCTCTGTTTTCTTATTTTATTTCCCAATGTCCACACAAACATCGATTTGCTAAACAATTACAGTGATGGGATTTCGAAATAACAACGGACGAACTCAACCGTTCCTTAACGGTAAAAATCCTACTTGTCGGGATTCGAACCTGGGACCTTGGTGCTGGAGCGGTAGCACACTGACCACTCCGCCTTCTTATGCTTTTGCAGAAGATATTTTTTATTATTATTATCATTGAAAATGTTGCATTATGGAACCAACTCTGTGGTGGCTACCGTAGACATAATTATACATGATTCCCGGATAGCCAAATGGGCAACGCGTTCGACTACGGTGAGAGCGGTCCCGGGTTCGATTCCCGGTGAGAGACCATGTGCGAAATGACCCAAACTGTCGAGGCACTTTTGACAATACTACTATTACTACCATAATTGTACATCATTCGCCTTTCAGAATTGAAGAATAGTGAACCCAAAATAACTCAATACATCTACATCTACAAAAGTACCCTGCAAGCCGCCTTTCGGTGTGTGGCAGGGGGTGCAAGCACCATGACTCTACTTCACTAATTGATTGGTTTCGCATATCGTTCGCGGAAAAACTTGAATTTTTGAAACGACTTGTTCTAACATCTATATCTCTGATTTTCCTCGCGGATCAGAACGGCCTATATTACATGGGGGACGCATTGTGTCACCTGCATCATCTGTGAACGTGCTTTCCCTAAATGTATTAAATAGATTTATCCTTTGTTTAAGCCTTCTATCTTCTAAAGATTCTCATCCATTCTCATTTAGCATTTGTTTGACACTCACTGACTTTTCTTAACAATTCTTTACAAAACGTATCGCCTTTCGCTGTAATTTTTCTAATTCCCGAATATACATGAAAATACGTGTACAATTATGAAATCATACTCAGAGTCAACTTATGTGAAGGGGAGAAGTAATATGCCTGGTATTCATCCCAGTCGGTTATATGTATGTATTATGCCTTTATAGAAGATATCGAGAGTAATTTTCGTATAACATTGATACACTTTTCTTAAAATGGGGTAAGCGAAGCTCATCTGAATTACTTGCAAAAGACGTCCACTTCCTTTTGATCATATTTGTCCCCGTCGTCCTTAAAAATCTAAAAATACGCCTGCGCTCCCTCGGCGGAGGGAAATTTCTCCATCAAAATGATTGTTTTAGTTAGGAGGAATTTTCTCTGGTTCCTTTTCCTTATCTTTTTTTATGCGGAACAAAAGGTAAAGGGAGGTGGAGGGGGAAGTATTGAAAGCACGAAAGAAATAAAAAGGGTGGAAGATGAGCTGAAATAATACAAAATTGGATGCTCCAGTTTAAAAGAACGGAGAGAAGCATTTGGAGGAAGAAAAAAGATGCGTCAAGGAAGAGAAGGAAGTGGATTGAAATGAGAAAGCTCGAGGAAGAAGAAAAGGATTTGGGGGAGGAGATATAAAGAAAAGGCAGGGGTAGTTGTAGTAGAGGAGGATTTAGGAGATGGGGATGAGAATTAATGTGTTGTGGTATGGAAGAGAGGATTACCGGGAATGTAGAAAGCTAGAAATAGTAGAATTGGAAAGAAAATGGGAATTTTGCTCTAGTGCTGGTTGATTTCGGATAGATAAAGATTAATTTCATCTCCCCTTATTGTGTTTTGTGTTATAAAATGAGCTTTATAACATTTTCTTTGTCATAAATACTATGCTGGAGTAATAGTAATAATAGTGGAAGGATCTGAAGTGGTTTATTTGGCAATAAATCGTGCCTAGTAGTTTTAACTAGGGGAGATTAGCGACGTTATTTATAGATTTCTGTATACCTTTCGATAAAAGGAATATATGTATTATTTATCTATTGGTGCGGGAGAGTTAGATGTATTTTGCATTTATTTTATGCCAGTCAAGTTCATAGCTGCGATGAAACTAAAGATAACAAGGCATGATAAATGTTGAATAATGACCTTCAATTTTATATGTTATTATCGCTCCATATATAGAACATGGTATGCATACGGTCACATTATCCCATTTACGTGGGCTGTTTTACTCACGGTATTCTGACTCAGAAAGGAAAGCAAGAGAAAATTACCTCATTTCTCACCTTGTATACCGAACCTCATCTCCCCTTCAAAATTTTTACGGCTGACAGTGCACCAACTAGTCCTTGGGCTGATATCTATACAGACATAGAGCTAAAATAATTTCAAAAGATTTTTGTCAAATACCTTTAGAAATGCCATATTGCTTACAAACTTCACGAGGCAAAAAACTTCCGGAAAAAATCGATAACCGAATCCCGAAAGAATAGATATCTTTTTTAGCGCTGAAAAACCAATTAGAAAAAATTTTAATTCTCGAAACCAAATAAAAAAAAACTTATATATTCCGCTACGATTTTTGGTTTCAAAGAATCCGATTAAATTGGGTTAATACGTAGGAAGTTCTACTAGTTTATGGAATCGATTAGCAGAAAGTTACAATTAATTCTTCGTGTTTAATTCTATATGACCCAATAGTTTGATCATCGACCCTTGTTATATTTTAAAATTTAATTGAAATCATGTTGTAGGGAAGAAAAATGTATATAATAAAATTACCTGCCTTGGAGCGTCAATTTTTAATGGCTGTAACGGGAAAAACGGTTGTAACCGGTTTAGCGTCGCTAGGAGGAGCAAACCGGAATGAAAGATATCGTGGTTCGATGTCGTCGTATCGCCAAGAGAAAACATTTTTTTAATATTCAATTGTTTTTCATGTTTTCTTGTTCATCAGCGTCTGCGTTTTCACGATTGTCGGTTACGACTTGCTCAACTTTCATTCAAACGCTTCAATCCTTCGTGAAATTCAAAGGCATATAAACGTTCCTTACGTCAAGCAATAACTCTGCGCATAAAGTCGCATCAGTGTTAAGGGATTGAATTGGTATCTTGACGGAGGTATCCTCAGCTGTGAGAGGGCGATACGGTAGGGAAGGGAGGAGCTAGAGGACAAAAGGAAATAAATCGCAGCGTTAGAGATAAAAGGGAATCGTAAGAGGAGAATCGTGGCGAATGGAGGGAGAGAAGTGAGAGCGTTAAAGAAAGAGTTAAAGGCTGAGGACGGAAATGTGTGGAAATAAAGAAGAAGTACGGCAAATGGGAAATCCTAGCCATTCTCTTACTCTTTTTCTTCGGTCTCCTCTCTCTTACTTACGACCTTCCCTCCCACATCCCGAAATTCTATTTACTTTATTTCGTTTGAGTCCACAACCGGGTGGAAATTTTGCCATCCCAATTCTATAAGAATGGCGATTATGGTTTCTTGTCTAGCTCTTTGCGAAGATACATCCAAGGAACTCTATTTCCTATGGAAAAACCTCGGTGGAGAAGCGGTAGAACGCTTACTGTACCACTGTAATTACGGTGGTTCAGGAGAGTATGCCCATGGTAGTTTTGAAGCCATCGAGTAAACACTGCAATGCCTAGAATCCAGCGGCAGGTATACTTCCGCCCACATTCCAAAACAATATAAATTGATTTATTTTGACATGAATGCGTTGCGATTCTCTAGCAGTTTTTGTATGGCATAATTGTGAGAGGCCATCCTCTGGCTTGAATTTTCATGGGGGTATGAACCTCCAAAACCTCTCTATTGGCTATGCCTCTTGAGTGGTTCGTGAATTATATTTTGGGTAATCAATACGACATTTACATGTCGACTAAGACTGTGTAAATGAGTTCTAGTAATAATAGGTGGTAGAAGTAACACTAATCTCGCCTTATACCCGTATTGGGTTAATTTCATTCGTTAGGCTCTAGTTAGGCTTCTGCTAGTTCCCAAGACTTTGATTTGCTATGTGTAAGAAACTATCGTACTTCCCATAGTTTATCGTTTTTTTTCTGATTTTCTCTTGTAAATTGATAATCTCTTCTATCGGCCTATACTGCTTCATTTCCCCGACATTTTAGCTGATTCCTGTTAAATTTCTTCGTCCTTATATCGAATCACTACATTATTCTCTTCCGTTAGGTGATTCGTTCAGATAAGTTTTGCCTCCCTGTTTATATTTACATGACCTTGTGTTCACAAATTTCGTCATATCATGTTGAATTTTCCACTTTGGGATCTCTTGTTTGCTTCAGCGTTAATAGTTCTTTTTTATTCCTAGCCATCTTCCTAATATATAATTTCTTTGACTGGGACAATTATTATCGTTATTTCTTTAACGGAAAGAGGGCCCGTAATTGCATCCGTTTTAATGATTTCAAAACTCACACAAACGCAACAATCCATGTCTTATCCCAAAACATAGCCGGGACTCGAACCCGGGACCTCTTTGTAAAAAAATTAGTGCCATAATCCTTCCGCTGCCGAGGTCGGCGAAGTTGAGTAGTGAGAGATGTATACTGTAAAATAAAATTTTTGAGAGGGAATGAGGCGTATTAAACGAGGAATGAGTCCGTTATCTTTCTATCAACGGAACATTTTATCTTATTTGCTGCATAATGAACTTGCGAATAACACAGTATCGTTCAATATAAAAGACTTCAAAAGGTCAAAACTAAGCATCAAGTACACCTCTGTAGCTTTGATATCATCACAGCCTTAAGCCGTACTGAGACAAAAGTAAATTTAAGATACATTTTGGCCCATCTTGTACCCAAAGACTAATGAAGAATATTCTTTTTATCATAAATAAAATCAATAGTGGGTGGCATTACTGGGTGGAAATCCATCACAATAATATGTATGAATATAATTACAATTACGCTTTTCCGCACATGTATTTAGAATACGACCTCTTTTAGCAAGGATAGGCCGTTATAAGGTGAGAAAAATTGCAAACAGGAAGACTTATTTAGGGAAAATGGGGGTGGTTGTGGTGGGTTGTAAGGAAACAAAAAGGCAGGACAAATACAGTTAAAGTAAATCTTCAGAGAAATTGCTTTCATCTTGATAAGTAACTTCCTACAAAGTTACACCATAATGCCTGTACTGGCGTCATGAATAAAATCAATAGTGGCTGGCATTACAGAGTGAGAATCCATTATTTTTGTCGTCATGCTTCAGCAATAGCATTGTTACTTACGATGAAATTTCCCCTTGCCACTTTCGTTGTCACTCTCGTTTTATACATTTCTTTCTCCTTCCTCTTTAATTTCTCTCGTCACGCCCGGGCTTTCTTCCCGCTTGGGTATAAAGGCGATATTCCTTGACACTCCCGCGTTATTCCGTATCGATCTTTGGTTTTGTTCTGCGGAGGCGGAAAGTGAAATCTGTTTGGCGTTAAGGATCGCTCCGACTGGAGAAGGATTACTTTTTCATCCCAAGCCCTCCCTCATCCGAATGCTCTCCCTTTTATCTCTTCCAAGAACCTCGCGGTTTCCTCGCCTGCATAATAAACCTCTCTCTACCTCGTAAATAAAAGTTCGATCCCCCTTTTTTTTAGGGAGAAAGGCTACTTTATTCCTCCAAGTTCATCCCCCGTCAATGCTTGATTACTACTGGGGTTTCTTAATTATCGGATTTGTCTCGCTTACGGTTTTTCCCTGCGGCGCTGGAGATAAAGTTGATTGGGTTCGTAGCGTTAGGGTTGAGAACAAGTGGTTTGATTTTTCCTATATTTTTTTTGTTTTTTTTTTATCGCTATCAAAGGGAAGGGTGGTGGGTTGAATGCGGTCTGACTTTGGGGGTCTATCTCCTCAATCGCTGGGTGTAACGTAATGAAGTCAGTCTTTGTCAATCAACATTGTAAATTCATTCATAATTAAGTTTAATCTCCAGTCCGATAATGTTTTATTTAGTTGGGCCCGACGAAAATTACGTCCAGGGTAACAAAATTACAGGAGTAATTACGGGATGTTTTTGGATTAGTGAGTCGTGAACGAATTTGTTAGCAAGTTAAATGAGTCTTTACTTTACTCTTAGATGAGCCCTTTGGCTGGATTAAAGATTGTTTTAAAAACATGGAGAAGAAATCATTGAGGTGAGGTAGAAAAGTTTCAGAAGTTATATCTTTTATTGGAAATAACTTATGATACATAAATAGACCATTTGTTTGCAAGGTTAAGCACTACTGGGATTCTTTTTCGCCTCGTCTCGTATGTCGTTATTCTGTATGCAAATATTAATTTAAAAACAGAAAGAAATATTAGTTTGAGCGAAATATATGATGGTACATACTTTGATTATTTTCCCTCGGCAGAACTATGTCATACCCGATATATTTTGGGAAATTATGAGAATTTAGTAACGTTTCCCATTTATGGAATACTGAAATTCAGCAGAAGAGATGAGAAGAAATTTTGAATAAAATTTGCTCTATAAATTTAGAGATAACACGCTCTCGAAACACGCAGTAGTGTCCATCCAGTGTCATATGCTAATCGGATACGGCATATAATGATCGGAGAACTTCAAAGATAGATTATTTCAGGGGGGCACGACTTGGCAGCAAAATATAAGGGATGAAATTGAAAATAATTAAACAAGTGCAAGCATCCAATGCCTTACGCCGGTGGACCTGCAGGGTACAAGGGTAGATTCAGAAACAGCAATAGTTGTTTTATACGGTTTAAAAAGCGTAAACTGATGTAACGAAAAAATCTGTTGGCAGAAAGTTAATTAAGGAACATGAACACTCGAAAGAAAAAAAAAATTACTAAGAAATTTAGTTTCATTTAAATTTGGTGAATAGGGCAATGCACGATGAAATATGTTAAACATTAATGAAACATACAAAATGATCCTCCGAGTAGGATCGATGCGAGAAGAACTACATCTAGACTTTGCTCAGGGGATTCAGTTAGAGGGGGATTTATACTACCGGAGGCCCTAGGCGCAGAGATGGAGGCTCCCACTGGGGATTATGAGCAATTTCAAGTCGACATTTTATACATAAAACGCAAATGTACTTCCTGTAGGAACCTCAGTCGCTTCATTATGACATAAATAAACAAACAAGTTTTTGAATTACTTTTCGTAGTATTTATATATATTTCAATGCATTTTGGATAGACTCTTTTCAAGGGCGAAGCCCGGATTTGTATATAAGGGGTTTCAGTGACATAGAGTAAACAATGCATTACCTACAATTCAAGGGAAGGAATACTTCCGCCCAAATCTAATAAAGCAATGGAAAATAATTTCTTTGTATGCGAGTCTCCAGCAGCGGGGCACTAGATTCGCATACGCGCGAGAGGCCATTCTATTGCATACTTTCGTTTATCGTTGGCATTGTTCTCGTGTTGTGGTGGTGTGGTGGTTTAGGTGTTGAACCCCTAAAACCACCCCTTAGCTACTTCTCTCACTTTTTTACATTGTAAAGTCACAAATATCGAAATATATTCTATATACATATGTTGACTTATTTAATAAATAAATATTGTTTCTTGAAGGGAAGATCAGTATGTTATTGAGAATTCATAAGCATAGTCTTATTGAGTCCCCCCGTATGGATAAGCCCCCCACCTAATGCATATGGCGCCTTATTATAAATCCACCCCTGGATTCTGTTTTCCCGTAATGCTCTCAATTCTTCAACTCCTTGATGAACGCGACTCTTGGAGCATGGCACAGAAACTTTCCTTTTCATTTGCCCGAATTCTCTAAAAGTGTCTCCTGTCCACCCACCCACCGCCTCGGAGGAAAGTTTTATTGGAGGGGACGAGGGTGGTGGAAGTTGGATGAAAGGTGCGATTACCAAGGAAGGGCCCTGATTCATCGAAAAAAAGATTCTCGGAAGGAGACGTGAGTAATGCATCGGAATTCCAATTTAAGGGTCGTATCCGCGGGAGAATTAATGCCATCGGTTTTTTCTCGCTTCGTTAATGGGATCGAAGGATGTAGCGGGAGATTAATACAGCGTGGTGGAGATGTCAGGATAGATGCCGAGGACTGGAGTAAGGGGTAGTTTCCGAAGGCACCCTGCCTTGTTAAGTGGAAGTTTAATTCCTCACCGATGCTCGGTATCTATTCGACAGGGCTCCTCGAGAGATTAACGCATTGATCGAAGCCCAGTTTGGGGTCGAGGTTAATTGTTTTGAATTGTAAACGAGAGCTTTGGCCCAATAGCTCTAATACACTTTGACTTTTCTGTGCGTTCGTTATCGAATACATCGTCAATGTACGGTGAAGGAGCTAGATTGAAGAACGGATCTTTTGCATGTACCCAGCAACTATGTACCGTAAACCGGGGTTACTTGGATCCAAAATGTCTAATTTTTTGGACTTCCCGAACAAAACAATACCTAAATTCCATAACTTAATAATAATAATAAAGCGTCTTTATTTACGGGCGAGATTGAGACTAATTAGTGTCTTCTTACATCTAACCCGTTCTTACATCTAACCCTTAGTCATTGTACATAGAAAGAAAGATGTACTGGGAGTTGAACTAAAAAAAACTTTAATTTCTCTCGTCACGCCCGGGCTTTCTTCCCGCTCGGGTATAAAGGCGATATTCCTTGACACTCCCGCGTTATTCCGTATCGATCTTTGGTTTTGTTCTGCGGAGGCGGAAAGTGAAATNAAATATTAATAATAATAATAAATCGTATTTATGGGCGAGATTGAGACTAATTAGTCTCTTCTTACATCTAACCCTAAGTCATTGTACATAGAAAGGAAAAGGTATTGGGAGTTGAACTAAAAAGAAGGCAATAAAAGAAGGAACTACTATATGTTTTTTTTTTTTTTAAACCGAAGTCTGCACTTAGGAAAAAAAAATAAACTAAAACCCTGCAGGAAAACACCCACGTGAAGGGGGGCGTGAAAAACCTGCGAAACCTACTGACAGTGGCGACTAAAACATTTAAAATAAGAGGGGAAATTTAGTAAAAGAAAAGTGTCAGTAACAAAGATGAAAAAAAAGAAAAGCAGACAGAAAGAAATGCAAAAATCTTACAAAAAATTCGGACAAAACTGAAAAAAACAACAATGTACATAATACAACAATTATGAAAATATAATTGCAAAAATTTACATAAGAAATTCAAATCAATATACCAATGGTAACGTCAACTTATTCTTCAAGTAGAAATTAATAAAACATAAGGTAAATAACTTGTGCTAATAACAAATTTTTTTACTGTTTTAGATATTTTTCGATGATTTAAAGCTTTTTTGAACAACATTTAATAATTTTTTTTTTAATTGGGTCATAGAAACCCCCAGGTTGGGGCTACTTGGACCCAAGCTCTTTTTTCCATTGACTAAACAATGTAAATATGTTATGGGCCTAAGTAGGACATAGGGTCTGGAAATATAACTCTTTTGAGACATTCTGAGCCCATGAAATGATCATTTAATTGCAAATACTCAATGAATAAATCGAAAACACTATAGGAATCATATCTGAAATAATGATGTGTTAGAATTTGTATAAGTTTTGGCAAACAAATTGTGAGAAGTATCTACAAGGCGATAAAAACCATCCCCTTTTATTAAGTTTCGGTGGAATGATTTTCCTGTCTATATGACACCACTTGTACTACAAAATGTATTTCTTTTAGTCATTTCCAGCCTTTTTTTGCTTTGGGTCCAAGTAACCCTCCAGGTCTCAAGTAGCCTCGGTTTACGCTAGTTAAATAGTTTCGTTCAAGATACAACGAGTATATTTGGATATAACATCTAAATATGCTTGAATGAAATCCACGTCACATTAGTATAGAGTTTTATAATACATTTCCTAAAAATATTGCAAAAATACGGCAGCAATAAAGAAATAATGCATGAATGCCTGAATAAGATGGATTCAGAGGCGTAGCCCCCAAGAGGGTGGTTTTGGGGGTTCAACCCCATCAGAACAGAGCCAACAAGAAACGAGAGCATGTGAGAGGTTGGCCTCTAGAGATGATGCCATGTTAAGATAGATCAGTTTCTCTTTTCATAGATTTTGCGCGAAAGTATTTCTGCAACTGTGTTTTAGGCTATGTTGTGTTTACTCCATGGCTCTAACCTCTCCATGGACACGTCCTGGCTACGCCCCTGGTTATATTGCAAAATGAGTGTTATTATTCATAAGATGGGTTTCTACGGTATAGTGATCTATATGCGTATATATGTATAGTGTATTTGACATGTTTTCCAATGTCAATTTCGTTTATAAATTTTACACATTTTTTTCCCATGTAAAAGATTGTGTTATGTATTTTGTTTATGTAAGCTCATCATAGCTTTATTTTCAATTACTTTACAAATTACGTAATATAAATCGCAGGGACAAACTTACGGCCAAATAGGAGAATTTGTTAATCCATCCGATTTAGCTATGGACATTTTTATGCTGTTTTGTGACAATCTAGACGATGAAGAAATATTACGGTGGGAGAAACTAAGATATCTGGGAGATTATTATATTCTAACTAAAATGATTTTCCCAAGGAATAACAAGTGTGAAAAGTTGTGACATGACTGGGAATCGAACCCAGGTTTCGCACTTTCCGGGCAGGTATTCTAACCACTGAACTACCGTGCCACATCTCTTTCACACTGTTTAGGGAATGCTTTGTGAACAAGGCCATGTTAAGATAGATCAGCATTTAGCCGCACAACTTCAATGTGCAAAGTTAACACCTTTACCTCAATCCTTAAAATGATTTTTTTAAAGTTGTGAATTTATGTAAACCTCACGACTGCATTGTTGATGTTGTAGGAAAACGAGTATGTAATTTCTTTGAGTTCTGCTAATATCCTTTGGTTAAAATTTATCCTGATTACTTTTTATAAAATTAGGGTATGAAAAGCTTTCAATTCAATATTAAGTATTCAATCGTTATCGACATTCAATTCAATTTGGATTTGGTTCCATCATAATAAACGGAGACTTATGCCATACCCTATTATTGATGCCGAGCTCAATCTGTTATCCTACAAGAACACGCTTGGTGTTTAAAGAGAGAAATGACGGTTTGAAGGCGATAGTATTTTTTTTCACTCATTTTATGGCTACAGGTCAAAAAATTACAAAAGTTTTAGGATGCGGATTTTATGTCATCGAGCTGATTTTGAAGCATCTGAATTTTACTGGCAACGAAGAATTTCATGTATCTTGGAAATGTTATGATGAGAGGCTTGTTCTGAAAATGTCTGCTTCCTCCTTGAAAATTACGCCTCGCTTACAGCCTATCCTCCATTTTCCCCCGAACACATCTCAGAGACCCAATTATAACGCGTAAAACTTCATTAGCAATCGCATCAAATCGGCGATGATTACCAGCGCTAACCCCCTGACAATTGTAAATCGTTCGGGAAACGAAAAATAATGAAGGTCGATACACCTCTCGCGCTCGAATTTATCGCCCCAGATTCTCCTCCTTAATTCCGCGATCCCATTTGCAAGACTTGCCTTCCCCACCGCATAAACATGACAAAATGGCGGGCACTTTCTCCAGCCTCTTAACAAGCGCTTCTCAGTAAATGGGATTATTTAGTGCTATCCGAGCGCTTGAAGCATAGCCCTGGAGCGGAGTTGTGATAAAACAAACGGCTGAAGCGAGATAAAGATGCCTCCCATCTGATAGCAAAAGGGGGATAGGATTCGGACCGGCATTCCACAGCACCCCGTAGAATATATGTATATATAGGAAGGGAAAGGTATGGGAGAGATGTGAATGGAAGGCAAAGGGGTCTGATGGTGATGAACACCGAACCACCCACACTTTTTCCTTAGGAAAAAGACGGAATGGATCTCCAATAGGAAGAGATCTTTGCAGAGCCTTCTTTTATTTGTATTTGGGACCCGCTCAATTGGAAAGCGGGGATGTATTCAGGGAGCGTGAAGGAATTTGTCCGTCTCTATCTCGGCGGATAATTTGCTCGAGACTTCGAAAAAATTTAACGGGTATATATGCTTTTTCAACTCTATTGAAAAGTTAATCGTGGGTATATGGAGGTATTTATTTATTTGCATACGTTTGTTAGGTTATCGAATCGTAATTTTAGGCCTTCAAAGAAGAACAAAGTGGAAAATAATTTATTACACATTTGTATACTTACTTGACGGCCTTAAATGCACTGACTTCTTCTTAATTTTACATCCGTTCCCCAGGAATACACAACATAGTTTTATGTTCAGCCTTTCTCGCAGGATATCTATTCAACAGAACACCTTTTACAAAAGTGATTTATTTTATTCAGTGGTTGTGAAATAGGTACAAAGATGACGTCCCTACAGAACTGTAGCGTTTTCTGCTAACTGTGAGAAATATTCCTTTGGTGAACTATATATTGCTCGGGATAAAGAGAACTTTGTTATATCCGCAAGTTATGGATATTATATAGGAGAAATATCAGAAGAAGATAAAGAAAAGAAAGGCAGAATTTTATTATTCATCATTGTATCCTATACTGATGTAAGCTACAACGTTATACCACAGAATACAGCTTGTGATGATGATCGTGAACTTTTTCCTTTTTAATAAGCCGCTAGATGACCGGAGTTATACAGCACAGAGGTTGAACAGCTTTGAAGTATGATTAACTCTCGAAGTTAAGCCTTTATTCAACGGCTATCATCAAGAAAGCCAACAGGGAAAAGTTTAATGCTAAGAGAACTTTGAGGACTTTGAAAGACTGGTTACGTCGTTTTGAATGAGAAATATCTACAAGAAGTCGAAAATAGATCTAGGGTAGACAAATAGATACGTATAGGTTTAAAGGTATATAGATAGGTATTGTTAAAACTGCTCGCAGAAGACGTGTTCAGCGTATCAACAACCCGTTACACTGAAGAATCAGTCAAGTGGCCATTGGTAAGAAAGCGACTGTTGCAAGCTGCAAAGAAGAATGATAAGTTATTCATGAATGGTGGGTCAAAAATGATTATTCGCGGGAAGAATTATTCTCAAAGTTCCCGGTTGAGAACTAAGTTGATTGAAACTGCGAAACAACGCAATATGGAAGATTAGAAGCAAGGGATCGTCTCCAGGTGAATTCAGTGATAGTTTGCGAACTCCGTGATAACTTCATAAATGTTGGCGGGGATTCTCGATGATAAATTGAAAATCATCCCCAAGAACCCAAGTTTTATCTTTCAGTGCTGCTCTTTGAGTTCTCTCATAGAGATTAAACACATCTGTGCTGTATATCACATGATTCCGAGTCAAAATGTAAGCTTTACCTCATTCAACCCGAGAGCAGCGTCGCTCACGAAGAAGTTAGTTCACAAACTCCGCTTTCTGAAACGCGATTTCGTTTGTTATGACTCGGAAATAAAGCTATGTAACTCTTTGAGGCGATCTATTCACTGATCTTGGCTCAGTTTGATTGTCATCGACCCACGAAACTAATTGCCTTTGTGAGCTTTCCCTATCGTGATAGCTGCTAATGTAAAGCACGGACGTATCGTAATCTTGACGATGAGCCAATCTTTCGCTTAAATTTGGACTCGTTCTTCCGATTTTCTGAGATTTACTCAAGATCGCGAGGAAAGCAATTTATATTCTGAACACTCCCAACAGTATTTTTGTTATCCGTATGGTATGGATTTGAACTTAAAGATGTGTCGGGGAGTAGGGATATTCAACTGAGGGTAATTAATTTACATAAACTGCAATAATTATGATTAGACCTTCCTTCGTGGAACGCCATTTAACAAATGAGGAATTTGAACTTCGTATTTTCCGAACGATTTCATTATTCAAACGGTTAAGCCCTTATGGCCATCTTAAGGTTCAACCCATGGGAATACAAAGAGAATTTATATAATTATTCTTATATAATTTATATCATTATAACTCCCCTTAAAACTAGCAATTATGTGAATTCTCTCTATATTTACATGGGCTGTGCCTGATAATTGCTGTAGGGCCTAAACCTGTCGTCGTGTGAAATAAAATCGTGTGGAAAATACTAATTTGAAATTTCTCATTTATTTGCGCGACTTAAATATGAAAATTAAGCGACCTGACGATGTAAAATGTAGTCACTAATTAAAAATTCAGAATTGGAAAAAAATGTAAATTATCGCAGGGAAAGAAAAGGGTGTTAATGAATTAGAGGCTTAAAAACACTTCTCATCATGTGATAGTAAAAAAACACTAACCGAAGTCTTGTTCAATGTATCGGAAAGCAATAATCCTGCCGTATGTTGGCAGTTGGGAATTGCGTTTAGAGACCAATGAGAAGTCCCGGATTACTAATTTCTAGGAATATTTCCTAGATATACGGCCTCCATAAGCAGTATTTCTTTTTATCTAAAGCTTTTAATTTTTAATTTTAAAGTTATAAATCGTAAATTGTGGTCGACATTTTCGATTTATCAATTTAAGTCAACCTATTGAATAGAAAAAAATTGCTATTCTTTCCATTCCTTTATTTTGAAGTTATAACTTTGTGTTTATATCGTAACACATATTATTGACATATAATCAATAATATATACCACTGTCTAGCATCTATTTTTCTGATTTCTCTCGCTTTGCCAGCACGGCCTATGAAAAGGGCGGACGCAAAATACCGGCTAAATCATCTAAAACGTATTTTCTCTGATTTTATTTGGTAAATTAAGCCTAAGATTGTAACTTCTACCTTCTAAAGGTTCCAATTCCCCTTCTCAAAGTCTCTGAGCAACGCTCACTGATTTGTTCTGTCGATTCCATACGAAACGCGCGGCCTTCGTTGCATCCTTTCCAATTCCCGGTTACGACACTCGTAAGCTTTAATGAAAAACAGACATTAATTAATTTTTATAGGAATTAAGTCACTGTCCATCTACTTCGAAAGGTTTATATAATCGCTCCTGTAGCCCTTGCGATGAAAATTTAATTATCGTTACGGAAAATACCTGTAATTAAAGTATATTCAATAGAATAACTTATCACGAACTCTATTTGTCCGAAAAAATGTCAAATAGTAGCAAATTCATCCGATGCGAGAAGACACGTGATAAAATATAATAAAAGATAAAATCGCTAATCAGCTAACGGTATCATCAAGAAGTTTACTTCTGTTAATTGATATTCAATGGATAGGAAATTCCGAGAAATTGTCTTCATCATCGAAATGTGAAACGAGACGGAACATTTCAACGCTGATTTTATCCGAGAGTTTTCGGAGAATGGTGAGCAGATGTTTATCCACCATATCCTGTAATTATTGCCCTCCCCAACCAAGGGAACGATTTGCAATAAATCGCTCGAGAGGTAGTCATCTCCGATGTAATCAAATTAAGCGATTTGTTAAAGCAAGTGCGGGAAATTTCCTTATAAACAGGATGAATTGGATCGGCTAATTACTTCCTTTCCAATTTCAAGCTCACTAATTAATAGAGAGGTGGTACGCGACCTTCCACGCGCAGTCACCCTTATCTTCTTGATCGTTCAATCTTGCCATAAGCGAATTAATTTTTTTTCCAAGGATTCACCGAAATGTTTGACGAAAATAAAGAAAATTGCACTATGTGAATGATCTATCGTTTTAGGCCTGACTTTGTGGAGAGATATCATGATATAGTGAAAGACAAATAAGTGATTCCACTTTGTTTGATTCAGACGATAGATTTCGGTTTAATTAATAAAACGCGGCATCTCCGAGCTTCATAAGAAGAGTATTCACAGCGTGAAAATATTTCCTTTGTTTTCCAAATACTATTTTCCCGAACGAAAAGAAGATTTAATATATTCAATCCTACGTGTGGGAGGTTTTCTTGGTGGGTCTATCCCAGCTTAGGGTGAATACCGAGCAGAATTACTCCGTGTTTAGTCCCCTTGAGATTATTGGTACTCATGAATGCGTCGACACAAGATATTGTTTGTGTAAATAGTTTATTTAACTCAAATATAAAAGTTACCCAAGTTTAAAAGTAATATTAGTATAGTTCTATAAAAGTGCTTCGAATCTAAGGTTAATTCGCTAAGGTCTTTTCGCTTTTATGGATCACCACCGGGTATCGAACGTGGGCTAGCATTGCTAAAGGCGAGCACGCTGCTCCAATGAATATCCGGAGGTCCTGAGTATGCAGTATTATGTATAGTTTTATTGGGAATGATAGTTGTGTATATTTGTATATAGACTAGATGTATGTGGATGTATTTGCTTTTTTCTTTGTGGCGTTATAACTCGGCAATTACAATAATTATAAGCTAATAACAGAGATTCATATCGTGTAAATTATATTATAGTTAAATTAAATTATGCAAGAGATTTTGATCAATTCACATTTTTTATGCCCTTAAATTATTTTGGGTTATCTTTTTCAAGGACTTACGTTCAGATTATAGACTTTTATTTCATTCTGGTTTATTGTTTGTTGCCATTTGTTACATGTTGTCTTTTTCTCCCTTCTGCACTTTATTAGTGAATTTTAATTCAAATTTTTCCATCGACCCCTAATTGAATCTCGAATTCTGTTCAACCCCTAGCAACAATAATTAAGACCCCTTGGGGGTCGATATTATAAGGATATCAGTGCATAAAAGTGGTAATATAATGTCGGGAGAGACTGATTTTTCATGCAACAGTGGGGAGATAATGAACGACTCCGAATTTACAGATAAGTCGCTTTAACCTGATCATCTTTGATTCGTATCTTTCTCTCCACCCTAACATTGGTAATTTTTCTTGCCTCCTGCGCAACCGTAAATATAAATGTAATAGACTATAATTACTAGAAAAAAATGTAATTTCTGTCGTGTTACTCGACAATAATTATCTTAGGAAGTAACATAAGTACTCATTAATGCATTTCTTATTCTGAAAAAAATTTACATTCAATACAGCTACAGATTCCGCAGGTAAAAAGGATGCCATTTCGTCCAAGAACTTGTGAATTAGGTAGGAAGCACCTCCAGGGAGATTCGCGAGGTATTTTTCATCCCCGAATGAAACGTGTTCGAAAAGTAAGTTGGTGTCACTGCTCCTATCTCACCAACTCCTCGCAATCGCCTCGTATCCTCCTTTTTTATTTTCTCCCTCAAGAGCGAATTCCAACTCACCTTCTCTCGGTACCACTCTCTGCAGAAGATCACGTGATTCTCCCGAAAGCTTTTCCCCGTCTTTCCGAAAGGAGCCCAAACCTCTGACACTTATGTGACAATCTTCACCTGTCTTGAGTGACTTCGAAGACGCTTGCTCCCGTGGATTTAACATCGCGAAGGCCCCTCTCCCGGAAATTTCCTCCGTTTTCGACTGCTAACTCTCCTCTTTTCCTACATTCCGAATCGTACCCAGACCCATTTTACTTCCACGTGTTTTTTTGGCGACACCGTTGCCATATATCCCGCCTTCAATCGCTGCCATTTTCGCCCCACATTGCCTTCTATTCCACCTTCTTTTGGCGCCATTTTTGTTCCTCATAGCCATTTATTTCGCCATTCTCACAGTCGGAGTGTAAAGGTGTTCAATTTGGCTCCCCTGATGTCAGGGTATGTTAATAAGGGAAAAGGAACAAAAGGATCCTCACTCAGTTTTTCCCCCTGGGAAAATACCCTGAATGAGGGAGGAATTTCAATTACTGAGACTTGGCATCTGCTAATAAAGACGTGATGATACTTATTGTCTTGGGATATTTATGACTTCTCGGTGGCTTGGAGACATTAAGGATTCTGCGCTACTCGTTCGATCGGGAAGGAATTTTTTTGTCGACGCCGCGGTACTTTATGATTGCGAATGTTAAAGGAATGATTCAGCCTAATGGAAAGATTGAATTAAAGTGGCTCCTGAAGTGGATTGCTTTCTTCTCTGAATTCGTTGATGGTTACCAATGTGGAAGTTTTCTACAGTCAAGTTGGGAAAAGCTTCAATTGTGTAGTGGATTCCTCAGTGGAAGTTGCAGTTTATCGCGACAAAGGAAAATGTTGCAGTATCTAGTTTGACGGTTGGAGTTCATCTTGTAAGGAGAGAACGCTCCGCCTTTTTTCTCTTTATGCTGGAACGGGATCTAGGTTACGTTGTTATATCGGAGATACTTGAATTTTTCAATGCCTACCTGATTGAGCAATTTTGTGCAGCATAAAGGCAATGGGAAAGAGATATTCTTATATAGAATACATACTATTATTCTTGCTTAATGTGGCACGGAAACTGATACAAGTGTAACTGAGAAACGATACATTTAAGGTGATATTTTGAATCGCTTTTTACGCTTTTGGAAGTTTTATTGTCTCTCTTGCATATGCCTGTCAATATTTTTGTTAGGATGTTGTCTGTGTTACATTTGTAGGTTTAAGACACATTTTCGCATCTCCTTTGTTCAATTCTATTTATACTGGTTTTTTTAAAAGAGTTTAAGTGTTCGAATTTTCGGTGCTGATGTCCTTAACCCAACAACCAAGCCGATTATGTAATTACTGCTATTGGTTTTGATCAGAATATGTGTAATATGCCATAAATGTTGATTATTACTATTATATACGATTTTTGTACCTTGTAGTTAATCCAATTATTATACGTATCAACTATACTCTGTATACTGCATATTTTGTATACTCTATATAACAACTTGACTATGCTATCGATACATCACATGTATAACTGTATCTGTATTTTCTCTATCTACTATCGGTAAGTTTGCGCAGGTTTTTCACACCCTCCTACCTTGTGGATATGTGGATATTTTCTTGCAGTGGATAATTTTTTCCTAAAATTATCTTAGTTCTTTTGTATACACACATTCATTTTTCTCTTTTCCTCCAATTCAAAAATGTATGTATTATGACAATGGGTTAGATGGAAGAGGAGACTTTTAGTCTCAATCTCTCCTGAATAAAGGCATTTATAATTATTATTTAATTCTCTGCAGTAAATACAAATNGAGAGAACTCTTTCGCTCATTGTTGTCGCATATCCTTGGCAAAAAGAAGTCCCTAAAACGCCTTTTCCACGTATCTATTTTTCAATTCTTATGCTCAATGTCGGATCGACCAAAGTAGCAGAAGGGGGTCGCATAATGCCGATTACATCCTCCGCAAATGTAATTTCTCTGAATTTATCAAGCAATCACAGTCTGATCTCCTGTCTTAAAAGGATTCCCAAGCTGCATCCGAGAGAATTTGCGTATTAAAGTGTTTATCGTAGTCATTTGTTTGAGTTATTATTGTAACTGCTTCCTTTTTAAGAGAATGAATTAAATTCTTTTTAAACATCGGTATCCAGAAATATGATAACGAACCAGAAAATAACTTTAGAAACCAAAGGCTATTCTACTTGCAACAAAAGGCAGGAAGGGTCTCAAATTGACATTGTAGAAGTTCTCCACATTGTTTATTTGTGCTTTTTCTCGTCGTGAATAGAGACTAAGAATTTACGAAATTTTTCCAAGATGTCACTCTAAAGGATTATTTTCCAGGCAAAGGATTATAAGCCCTTACGAAGAAGTGGAGTTTTTCAAAGTACTAAGTATTTTTGACAAAGACGGTTCGCGGCAATGGCATGACTTCATCGTTCTCTCCAGGGTCTTAGTAACTCATTGTGACGAAACAATTACTAACTAGGCCAATGTCTTTTGGGTGCTCCTCGGATGCATCTTGGAAAAGCTTTCCAGCAAATTACGCCTCCGCGCACTTTTGCGGAAATGAAGAATGACCTTTCAAGATGTGCGCGGCATTCAATTCGCTATTAATGTCTTTGCAGATATATTGAAAGTGTCAAAGAAAAGGAAATCCTGTCGTGAACTTTTAACTGACCTAACTAACTAACATAACATAAACTAACTAAAATAAGTGAACTAACATAAAATAACGTTATCTTCCATAGCTTTTCTTAACCATGATCTTGTTTTTAGGCTTTGAGAATTACACTTTTATGATCTAACGGAACATTTCTTTGTCGTATTTTTGTAAGGAATACATATTGAATTAAATTGTATCGTATTTCTGATAACTACCATTTTTCTTAGCTTTATGTTTAAAATGTATATATTTTTATTTATATCCCATCGTCCCTGCGAACCTCCATTTACTGGACCATTACAGTGATGGGCTTCAAACAATAACAAAGGAGGAACACATACGACCATTCCATAACCGGAAAAATCTGACAAATCCGGGATTCGAACCTGGGACCTTGGGGTTAGAGCGCTAGCGCGCTTGGCAATTACAATATCGTTAATGTACAAGGGAAAAATACCAAGGTTAGGACATTCAAAAAGGTGATGAGAATGTTTGTACTCACATCCTTTTTAACTCTTTTCGTGTAAATTTCATTATCTTTTACTCTATTTACTTTATTATTGTTATTTATTTAACGGAAATATGAATCCCCAATTAGACCCGTTTTAATAATTTTAACATCAACCTATTTAACAATAATTAAAATTGAATCAATAAGTAAAAGAGAATAAGATTAAACACAAATTGAATAATTAAAATTAAAAATTGCGAGTAATTTTGGTTTCTTCAAATATGAAGCCGTAATCAATAGTTCAAGTGCCTTATATTTCCATTACGAGTACTAATGCACCTTCTTTGGTGTACTATTAGTGTCTTCGCTTCATAAATTCTCCTCCTTGAACAGAAGAAAGGAAGCATATTCCGACTTAACAAACAGCCCCCTCTCACTTACAGTCGGCCTTAATCTGTTTTTGCAGAAGAGGCAGTTCCTCTTCGCCATTATTCCTCTTACTTTCTTCCTACGGAGAGATTTAAGAGTTGGAAATACGGCACCTTAAATATTCCCGAGTGGGAAATGCGATTAGAATGGCGCGACGGCACCCTTTGGATGTCCACGCCTGGCCGTACAAAATATCGCGTGCCCCATTCTCATGGGAAACTGCACAGGTGGCTCCTCGAGAACGCACATGCGGTACCTGGCAGAACTACAGCCGCATCTTGACGACCGAACAATGCCTCTCCGGCTCGCTCTTGTTTCCACAAATGTAAGAATGAGCGGAAAAAATGGGAACTGTTCCTCGCAGTGTCTCATAGTCTTCCAGGAAACATCGCAAGCTTGACGGGACGTAGTGCTTTTCTGCTCCGGGTGCTTTGTCTTTGGGAAAAAAGCTCGTCTTTCGGTCTCTTTGTTCTTCCCCCGACGGTGTGTCATACTTACTGGAAGTCGTCTTCTGAAAGTTGAATACAATGGGTTTAATACACGCGGCGATTTGGGCTCGTGCCGAAGTCACGTTTGACGTCTATTCAAGTTGTCTGAAAAAGTAAAGGAGGGCGTAGTTTCATTTGAAAGGTTCTCTCACTGATACAGCTAAGTCCTCTGTTTACAAATTATGTCAAAAGTGGGTGAACGGTACTGTGTAGTGTTAGGGAATGCAGAGAAGTGAATTCATCGAGTTCGTATTGTATAAAGAATAGGCTCTTTTCGTTAAAATAATGTCTTTTCAAAGATTTGCTCGCATCGAATTGATGTGTAACGGTGACTTTCTTACAATGGAAACAAGTTTATTGTGGTAATTAAAAGCGCGTGTTATTAATTCCGGGGAAATACACGGTAGTGACTTGATTAACATCTTTGACCGCCAGAACTGAAATTTGCAGCATTTATTAAATTAATTTGCTTTCAAGTAATTCAGTAGAGGTTTTGTATCCTATAAAGCTTCTCCGTTCGCTGCTTTTTTCGGCATACGTTTAGCCCTTTCCTTCGCAGTTTAAAATGTTTGGCACTTTCATTCTTTTAGAAGGAATAATATCCTATTTGGAACAAGGAAAAGTCGAACTTTTACAACCAACGACATTAATTGAGAGATGACTATGGTATGACGACCATGGAACCATGGTCTTCATCAGTAGCAGTAAATATCGTGGTTTGTAAAAGTTAGGCTTTTCCTTGGTCCTTCTTGAAATCTTGCCACAGAATCACGGTTCACTTAATTCTATAAAATCCACTTATTCTAATTCGTGCTGAAAATTAGGAGAATTAGCATATTGTGAAATATATCGTTTTTATTTTATTTAATTTTTCATTCCTTTTCTCTTATTGCGATAAAACGAATTAACAAGTGAAGTTCAACCACGATATCACTACCCAAGCAGTTGATTCTATTAATGTAATGTATCTACATTCATACCATGCAAACCGCCTCTCGGCGTGTGGCAGGGCGTGTCAACGCCAACCGTTCGAGAGAACTCTTTCGCTCATTGTTGTCGCATATCCTTGGCAAAAAGAAGTCCTTAAAACGCCTTTTCCACGTATCTATTTTTCAATTCTTATGCTCAATGTCGGATCGACCAAAGTAGCAGAAGGGGGTCGCATAATGCCGATTACATCCTCCGCAAATGTAATTTCTCTGAATTTATCAAGCAATCACAGTCTGATCTCCTGTCTTAAAAGGATTCCCAAGCTGCATCCGAGAGAATTTGCGTATTAAAGTGTTTATCGTAGTCATTTGTTTGAGTTATTATTGTAACTGCTTCCTTTTTAAGAGAATGAATTAAATTCTTTTTAAACATCGGTATCCAGAAATATGATAACGAACCAGAAAATAACTTTAGAAACCAAAGGCTATTCTACTTGCAACAAAAGGCAGGAAGGGTCTCAAATTGACATTGTAGAAGTTCTCCACATTGTTTATTTGTGCTTTTTCTCGTCGTGAATAGAGACTAAGAATTTACGAAATTTTTCCAAGATGTCACTCTAAAGGATTATTTTCCAGGCAAAGGATTATAAGCCCTTACGAAGAAGTGGAGTTTTTCAAAGTACTAAGTATTTTTGACAAAGACGGTTCGCGGCAATGGCATGACTTCATCGTTCTCTCCAGGGTCTTAGTAACTCATTGTGACGAAACAATTACTAACTAGGCCAATGTCTTTTGGGTGCTCCTCGGATGCATCTTGGAAAAGCTTTCCAGCAAATTACGCCTCCGCGCACTTTTGCGGAAATGAAGAATGACCTTTCAAGATGTGCGCGGCATTCAATTCGCTATTAATGTCTTTGCAGATATATTGAAAGTGTCAAAGAAAAGGAAATCCTGTCGTGAACTTTTAACTGACCTAACTAACTAACATAACATAAACTAACTAAAATAAGTGAACTAACATAAAATAACGTTATCTTCCATAGCTTTTCTTAACCATGATCTTGTTTTTAGGCTTTGAGAATTACACTTTTATGATCTAACGGAACATTTCTTTGTCGTATTTTTGTAAGGAATACATATTGAATTAAATTGTATCGTATTTCTGATAACTACCATTTTTCTTAGCTTTATGTTTAAAATGTATATATTTTTATTTATATCCCATCGTCCCTGCGAACCTCCATTTACTGGACCATTACAGTGATGGGCTTCAAACAATAACAAAGGAGGAACACATACGACCATTCCATAACCGGAAAAATCTGACAAATCCGGGATTCGAACCTGGGACCTTGGGGTTAGAGCGCTAGCGCGCTTGGCAATTACAATATCGTTAATGTACAAGGGAAAAATACCAAGGTTAGGACATTCAAAAAGGTGATGAGAATGTTTGTACTCACATCCTTTTTAACTCTTTTCGTGTAAATTTCATTATCTTTTACTCTATTTACTTTATTATTGTTATTTATTTAACGGAAATATGAATCCCCAATTAGACCCGTTTTAATAATTTAAACAATTACGGACACAAACGACGATTACAAATATCAATTTCCATACCGAAAAACCCGGTTAACCTGGACTCGAACCCGGGACCTCATTGTTTCAAAGTGCTCTAACCATTCCTCCACAGAGGCCAGATTTCATAACATCCAAGAAACTCATTTCGTATAAAAACGGAGGGCACCAGTCTTTCTACAAGATTGATGAAACTGTTGGAAAATTTCGAGGTGAAATAGACATCGAAATCGGGGGACGTCACAAAGCAGGTAAACTTGGAAAGGCTCGGAATGCGCGGGTTAAAAAAGGACGAAGAGAATCCCTAAAGGATACGCTGAGATAGGGAGATGATAGCGGAGGAAGAAGTAATCTCGAAAGGACATGCGTCGAACTCGTAGCAGAGTTGTCCCTTATCTACGGCCCCACGCCCTTCGCCGTCCCATACAGAATGGACTCTGGAGATTCCAAAACGCTCGACAACACCTGCGAGGCGAGATATCGACCTACAGAAGAGCAATAAATATCGAATGCGTCGCCGGTCTTCCGTAAAGCACTCGAAGATCGACTTTTGAGATTAATCGAGGCGGACAAAAGATGTAGGTGCTGCGAGTGAGAAACGCCTCGAGTCTTTGTTTCGGATTTTGGCTCTATTGGTATCGGAGAGAATGCGATGAGTTAACGGAATTGAAAAGTGTCGCAAAACTCGCTGGATTTTGACATCTCAAATATATTGCCCGTATTGATTGTTCATCATTGGTTTGACATGAGGCTTGTCGGAGTTTGTAGAATTATAACCATTTTCAAAGGCAAAGGAGTAAAGAATAGTTGTGGTAAATTGTTCGGTAAACATATATTAGAAACAGTTTAAATTCATCAACACTCGTTAATCATCCCTCTCATAATTTAGTGGTTTCCGTAAAATATGAGTCACCTTGAAGTCAAAATGTGGTTATGCGCTTTAAAATGCTGTTTTGATTATAAATAAGCTAGTTTTAATTGGGTTCAAAAACGTATATTTATTTTATTTAACCTTTTTGACAATTTTCCCAAGAGAATAGGATTGGATGGTTTAATGCGTGTATACGGTACTTTTTCAAAATTTTAACACTTAAGATAATACTTTCTTAAAATTTTTTCTATGTATAATTTGGAAAGTAAGTTCATATTTAAGTCCGTAAGTTTAATTAATATTTCAGATAGGAGTGTTTCATTGCTTATATAACGAAACTTTTTTATATTTCTTCGCCTTACAACGATCTTACTCTTAAAAATTGATCTTTGCAGATAGGTCACCATCTCCTTCAGATTTCATTTATATTTGCATGATAGTACACCCTAAATATAGATATCAGAAGAAAATGGTGTGATATAGATGACAAGCATTTTATAAGGGCATGCTGTTTTATTAAACTAGCAATAAAGCGTTTAAATTAATGGAATAAATATCCAACGGGGGTGATTTTAAATTTATTAAATTACTCCCTGGAGGGACTCTCTAGAAAATAGGTTTATTCCTGCTGCTCTTCTAAAGGCATTCTCGCAAATTAATCCTTCAGTCCGTGTATGTAACGTAATTATCCGTTTCAGACATAGGAGTGGAAGCCTAATGGTATTTTATCAGGAGAAAGAGGATTTGAACTTTTCTTTTATAGGAGGAGAAATGTATTTTATAGCCAAATTTCCAATTGAGACCTCTAAACTTACTCCTGTTTGGAAAGTAATCTCATCAGTCATGAGAGAGAGAGAGCTCTCACCTTTGAGGCTTCCTACCCAATTTTCTCTTGTCTTCATTGTGCACCATATTCATCGAATCTCATCCTCGGTTCTTAAATTCTTCCGTTTTATATCCTTCCTTCTTTCATTCATTGATCTCTGTTATTTCTTTTTGAAGTTCAATTCTGACTCAGTCAGAGACCCTTCCATCGCTTCCAAGCTATTCCTTACACTCTTCATTAAACATAATTTTCATTGTAATATTTCATTACACTCATTACATTGTATTATATTTTTTGAGCTCATATAATTATTTCCTTCCAGTTCTTCGGAGTGTTTCTGAAATTACTTAATTACATTTCCGATTTGTCGAGTAGATTCGATAGTATTAATGGTGTTAATATTATATCAATTCTTGCCTTTTTATGATATACGTTTCTCAATTACGGATTCATTAAAGCTTCATCTTTTTCTTTCCAACGTCCGTTTGACATCTGTTGTTTTTTTGTTTTCTTTAATATCGTAATTGCCGTAGGTACCCATATTGCAAACTAAAAATCACTTACAAAATGCCCAATGAAGAGGCTCAGTGAACTAAATGGATATTACAGAGATATTTACAAAATATCAATCAGCATCACGGTGCTAAATATTCATAACTCTATTCGTTTAGCTTTTTCGTACTTTTTCATTTTCTTTTTCAAATATTTGTTTGTTTCCTTTCTTATTTCACCTGATTCCTTTGAAGTTTAGATAATTAATTTTTCTTTTCACCATCTTTCCTAAATGTTATTTTCTATTCAACAGAATTTTCTTCCAAACCTTTTCTATGTATACTGTTATTGATGAATTTCCGTCCTACGAACACAGAAAATTTTGCGTGACCATTCGATGGCGCCCCGAACCTTTTTTCCCTTGTACCACCCCTTACGTTCCCTTTCCTATAACAGATCATCTATGTTACTTTCAACCTGCTTCCATACGTCACATTTTTCATTCATCTTGCCTTTATTTCCCTCAATCTTCTCCTTTATCATAGTTTACAGCATAATTGCCCTTCCCGTTCCATACTTCTCCTACACTTTTGTCATTTTCCCTTCATGTCTTCTTTCTTTTTGTGATGAACTCTCCCGATCCCTCCTTCTCAATATTTCCCCCAAATCCTCTTCAAGTATCTCATCTCCTTTATACTTTCCATTTTCTCTCCCACTCTCTTTTCTATCTCCGTATCCTCAGGTTAGCTTAGTTTAGGGTGTCGGGACGTCGTCAGGATCAAGGTAGAGTTTGACGGATGGCCCCGCGTCACCGTAGTGGTGCGAGATTAGGCCTGTGTGGAACCCCTCTTTTTGGTGGAAGACCGAGCCATTCCCATGCTATGTTCCTCTCTCCACTTTTTCTTCCGCACCCGTGACGTCATCAGCCTTGGATGCGGCCTTCTTGTTCCCTCTTTTCTCCCGCAAGACCCTCAGATGTTTTTTCTCAGATCCATTAAGTTAAAAGAGCGGAAGGCGCTTACGGTAAGAGGCTGGACAAATTACTCGGTGGCGTCAGTTTCTTGGCAAGTGTCAAAGATGCTCTGTAAAACTTACTCGGACTTTTATCCGTATTATTGGAGGTGTGTTTAGAGTGTTATCTTTGTATCATCAGTTTCGCTAAACAAATCTGTTTACTCTATATGTATTAAAAATTAAATTTTGAGCCCAAAAGACTACGGTAAACAGGCAATTAACTTTAGTTAGTCCATGAAAGGAAACAGAGTTAATCAATAGGTATTTAATTTATACTAAGCTGTAGCTAGTAGTGGTAATAAACGTGCGATCGGTTATTGCTTTTTCACAAGTAATGTAAAACGAGAATCGACTTCTCTGAGCGGTAAACCTTACAATAAAATTCGAATATATTTAATTGATACCATGATTAGGAAGGCTGAGACCCGGCAATATAATGCATGCTTAAAGTGGATTTTAACTAATCTTCGCTTTATGGCCCGGCATTGTAATTTTTGTTAAAGTTGAAGGGGAAATTATAGTTAATCTTCTTAATATATGATGGATTAGCATGGAAATTAACTGTAAAGTTCGGTTTAGTTCCAACAAAATAATTTAATACCGGCCCTAAGGTGAACATTAGTCGGTTAATTCTAATAGTATATCATGATATCGGGCCTGAATGTCAGAAAAGATTATTTTGGATATCAAAAGGATATCTTTCTCAAAAGATTTGGTAAGATTCTGAAACGTGATGTTGTTTTGAAGGCATACAAAGGAATGAAATTTGTCTAGTATTAAAGTATAGGCTACGGATAAGCACAAGGCTGCGAAGAGATAAGAAAACTTGTGAGCTCTAAGTAGTGAGTTAACTATCTTCGGAAATAGTCCTATTACTACAGAGTCTAGCATAGACGAGAAGCATAGTTTCTAAAGGAAGTTTCGGAGAAGAAGAAATTGGGCGAGACAGGAATGAACTGAAAGGATATTGCGGCTGTAGTTGTTTGAAGCCCTTTTTGGTTTTGTTAAGGAGTGGAGAAAAGTTTAGAGGCGTGAGTATGAGACATTAAGGGAACAAAATTACAGCCATTAGGATAGTTTTTAAAGACAGAAGTGTATCGATTGAAAACTAAATGAGGCAGAAAAAACGGATCCCGCCGGATGACCAATGCCCATCTCCATGGCGCCTCGTTTGTCTCATATCATCCGTTTTGCTACTTCTTTAAAATGATTTTTAATGAACTAATAATAAATTTTCCTAAGAAAGCAGTCTCACTGTCCCTTTTTATAATACTATTCACAGTATAATTTTAATAGTAATATGGAACTTTTTGGAGGTATTTGAATTACAACACGAAGGATCTTAAAATAGTTTAACCACTAATTACGAAGAAGACAGTGTATCCTGGAATATAACAGTGTATCCTAGAAGTACATCCTGGAATTTATTTCCGATTTACTTAAATGTCTCATGATTTCGATAAGGAAGACAGTAGCAATGGGGTTAGAAGTACTACTCCTGTATATGCCGAAGAGATAGCCCACATACCTTAGTTCCTTACGTATGGTGGTAATTCTTCTTTTAGTCAGCACTCGATTCTCAGCGGTAAGATCTTTTGAAATAATTGCTAATGCCTAAAAATGAAGAACTCCGAGTATATAACTGATTCAGAAGTACTAAAATTAGTTGTTGTTAAACCAGGAATCAGTTACACGTGGTCGTGCGTCGGTCAGTTGAGGTAGACCACGGGAAGTAAAGATGATTATACACAATACGAATACCTATACATCACGAGAATTATCTTCCGAAAGAACCATTGGTCATAAAGCATATTCCCGAAAATATGTGATATGATTCATTGAGTTTCCTTCAACGTACCTTAGCGTTGTTGCCACTAATTTCCATGTCAGTATGTCAGTCGAAGAAGAAAGGTGGCTCTAGAGATCTCGCGAATTCCTAAAACGTTCTTACAGTAACGCTCCCTGCGAAATTCGAAAAAATAAGAATACCCAAAATATCGTGTACAAAATGCACGCCTATCTGCACGAAAATACGAGGGGCGATTTTTCATCAGCTACTATCCTGAACGCTAGATTAAACTTAATCCCTACGCCGTGCGCACAGTGGCTTGAAAAATTAAAATTTTGCCATAACAGTCAAAACTAAACCATCCGTGCGTTCCCTAATGAGAACGGGGAAAAACAAAGCTACCTTCTGAAATAAAGTCGGAAAAGGAAAGGAGGAATTCTCTCCCTGGAGAAAATTAAGGAAAATTTGATGAGCTCCAGTTGTGTGTGTTATGTTTTAGCTACTAATGGTAAAGCGCTTTTTGGGGCACTATAGAAAAGAGTTTTTGGAAGAAAACTGAAAGAAATGAGAACATCTAGAGGCACACCGTTAGGGAAGGTAACTCGTTCGTTTGTGTTCCTATTTACAGATTAATGCAATGAGAAAATGTAAATACATTTCAGAATAGGGATGTTCAGAATTATCAGATTCACATGGTGTATCTATTGATGGATTTGTTTAATGTCATTGAATTAGGACCAGGGGATGTTTGAACGATACGCACCT
Organism: Ladona fulva; assembly: GCA_000376725.2. Classification (NCBI taxonomy): domain Eukaryota; kingdom Metazoa; phylum Arthropoda; class Insecta; order Odonata; family Libellulidae; genus Ladona; species Ladona fulva. The sequence continues at coordinate 182,827 of KZ308487.1, read as the reverse complement.
GGTAAAGATAACGAGAGGTTCACCTGGCTGGTGCAATTCCACTGATTTCAAGTCAAATGATTATTTAAATGATCAGTTAAAAGAAAATTACTCGCAATTAGTGCATATTGAACGCCAATTTACCCCGAGGACCTGCTTACACTTGATTGTTCCTGGTAACGATTCCATTACCAGGAAGCTTCCAATCACTCCTATGAATACGCAATGTGTTAATCACTCGCAGTATGTTATTTTATTCTCCCATACTGTTTATTTTTGCTTGATAAGAAAACAAAGACAACGGCGAAGCTACATGCTGATTGAAAGCTGATTGGTACATGTCTGACCGCGTCTCGCGCCGAAAGGCGGCTTGCATTGCACTTACATAGATATAGATAAACTCAAACAGAAACAACGCTAAGTTGTATGATGTAGATCGGACATAAATCCATCACGATTATATGTTTCAGTTTCTTGTTTGGTAAGCATAGCCTATGTATTTTACGCTATATTCGGCGAATGGAGCATGCTTTATCAAGATTTGGAACGACTCAATATGTGTATGTTGCTATGAACACAATAAGCGATGAAAATTAAAATCTACGTCAAAATATTAACGAAATGAATCGAATCCGTTTGGCTAAGCAAATTGATGGTGAGAATGAAAGGAAAAGTTTCAGAAAGTAATTGATGAATATTTAGAAGGTAGAAAGGGGGGATTTTGAGAAAATGGGAGAAATGTAAAAAGAATGGGAATATATCCACGCAGCAAGAAAAGGAAATGTAAAAATAGACAGAATCCCGAAATGTGAATGAGCAAAAGGGCGGTCTTTATTGGAAATTCAGATGTCAACTTGGTCCTTCATATATGTATTCATTTATCGAGGACCCTGACCTTTAGAGGGATGTATGTTTTTACTTAGCCAGTTGATTTACATTCCTTCATACACATACCTCAGGAATGACGATGTTTTCTCATATATCTCATGAGTTTTATCTCTATGATTTACCTTTTACAAAGTATTATGTGGCTATCTACAAAACATATAGAAATTAAACTTTTATTATTTATTTGGGTGACTAAATTCTAAAACACGGACGGTATTGAGTTTTTTGGATCAATATTTGATAAAAACTGATTTGAATCCTCTAAATAATTCTTAGTCGCTGATTTCTATGATAAAAAGGTTTCCACAGGAATAAGAACGAAAGACTTCTTTGAGCCAAATCTAGGTTCGTTTAAATTCCCTAGTAAAGGATAGTGAATAGGATTGGTTTTAATTGAGAAACGTACACAAGGAATATTCTTCTGAATCGAAGGAAAATATACAGCCGAAAAAATAAAGTCAATTGAATTAATTTTCTATTGTTTCCGGATCTTGGTAATTTAGTCACTGGAAAAGCTTTATATACTAAAACATTTTCACTTTGGTTATATACTGAAAGGCATTAAATTCGACCATCTTTGGGCTTACTAACTGCCGTTATACATATTTACCTATATCATGCAATAACCTTGAATTACGACGGCGTTAGTACTTCAACGGGACATGAATCGGAAATGAACCGGAAACCCAAACCGTGAAAGCGTGCAGCTTCCGGATAGCCAAGTGTAACTTGTAGTAACTCGTTCGACTTCGGAGAAAGCAATCCCGGGTTCGAATCCCGATGGGGGCCTTCCTGCGAAATTACCTAAGCTGTCGAAGCACTTTTAAAAATACTACCACCACTACCTGAAACGGTATATAATCGGAATGTTAACAGGAGAGAATGTATTACATATCAATGCCGAAACTGATGCATACTCTTTAAATTGTTAGGACAGAACGTAATGGATTAAGAGACATGGATCTTGTGAAATACACAGTGTAGTCACGTCGGTACCTGAAGAAGAGCTCAAAGAATGAGGAATAGTGTATTAAAAGCAAAGAGAATGAGGCGAGAGGTGCGAAGTAGAATGGCACGGAGATGATGAAAAAGGAGAATGGACGAGATGAAAGGGAGAACGCGTAAACGAGGGTGGGGAAAGAGAAATTTTGATCAGGGACTAATGCATCAGGGAACCAGTCATGCGAGAGCCGGAGGCAGATAAGAGAAAGGGGCGAGTGCAGCATTTGGTTAAATCGAGAGAGAACCGCGCCCACCAGTCCTTGCTGGAGGCGGAACGAAGTACAAAGAAGTGAACAGGCGGAGTGAGTAGCAGGCACTGGGAACAGAATCCCGGTTTGTCGGTTGGGACTATTGCAAAAGGTTTCTGGGGTCGCGAGAGTCACGGACCGCGTGAAGGGGCGGTTTCGGCGGTGGTTATGCCCGAGCACGACCCGGAACCCTTTCTCCACGATCGCAGCCAGGGTTCTCAGTTAATGAGCCAATCATCGCCTTCTCCCGGAGGGGAATCCATAGCCCAATTCAAAGCACTTCCTCCACCCACCCAATGCTATTATACGCCTCCTACCCATCCACGTCCAATTGGACCCACCCCATTTGACGCCTCTCTCCGGCCACACTCAACTTTCCATAGCCCCATTCGACCATCCCATCCTTCTTCCATTCGAATCGGCGCTGTGTGACGCACGGTATGTATTCGTCATATTTGGCGGGACTGCAGGGTAGCCGTGGCAAGGGTGGCAGATGGGGTTGTGAGGGAGGTAAGTGGAAAAGGGCTTAGACACCTCTTTGCGCCCCCTGTTTTCTTTCTCGGGGGCTTAATCTCATCGCACGCCCCCGCTGCGTAATCGGGTGCTCATAATATTTTCATTAAATCCCGCAACCAAATGTGCTGGTGGGGAGGATATTGAATTTGCAGGGTGGGTATATTTTATTTCCGCTGACGTGCAGGGTTGGGGATTCTTGCATGTGTACCGCACGCTAGGGTTCTTGCACTTATACACGACTCAGATTGAACTTCCGGCTACCACCCGCAGGTAGTGGAGGGCTCATCTTGACCAAACCTATACGTTGTCTGCAGCTGGGAATAGAAATTATCTCGTCCTTTTTGCTTCTTGAGAAAGTTGTCTCTCTCCTAAAACTAATTTTGGCATATGTATATCTGCCATAAATACGCCTTTCTTTAATAGATTCATAATGAAAATGGTTGTTAAGGGAAGTTCGATGTAAGGAAATTTTCCTATTATATTCACTGATTGAATCTTTTTAAAACACGGGGGTGCGCTTTCCTCTCAGAAATGAGCTTTCTTTTCCATAGTAACTGCGAAAGCGGTAGCACCATCCTGAAAGTTCATCTTTAAATATCATCAATACATTTAGGTAACCCTTTGGATAAAAGAAACCCAGAAGAGATCATTACTAAAAGTAAACGTTTTTCAACAATATGCGTTAAAAACGTTGATGAAATTCGTGTTCTTTAGTGGTATCTGACGGAACTCCATTTTTCGGATGAGAAGAAAAGAGGGAAAAAATTATGTGAATTCGTCGAAACTTGGTCGAGCGAAATACATCTTTCGTTGAAAAAAGTACAAATACATTTCTCGTTTAACGTTGTGGTTGTATGTATGTGAATTTTTCCGTTATTCATTCCACTAAACTTTCAATTTATGGGTAACTTTGTGACGGGATTGGCTAAGGAATTTTGTTTCCAATGGGTTCCTAAATCGAGAGAAAAATGTATCTTCTTTATTTTCATCTTCACTGCAATTTGGCCTTTTAGCCAGGTGGCAGTGCTGGAGGGGAGCATAACATATTAAACTTAGTATTACCCGGCATTTGCCCAAGGACGATAGGGAAACCCCTCCAAAAACCTCCCGTAGGCAATACATAATACTTTCATAGATATAGCCTATTGGTATGAATAAATAAATATATTATAGAACTTTTTTCGGACGCCTATAAAGTGAAATATTCGCTATCAATGTGATATTCTATCTTAATTACACCTTAAATTAATTGGTGTTAAAAGAAGAAGGAATAGGAAAATTGTAGAGAGAATAGAAAAATATTGGAAATATTCGTGTGTATTTAGTTATTTATCTGCTACGGGGTAACAACCAGTAGAACTGTGCGTGAATAACCGCACTCCGACTCATAGTAATAGCTAAATGATGTCACAGCAGAAACTAAAGAGAAAGGACCATATAGCTACCGATATAGGCATCGGCTACGCCCCCCAAAACACCTGAACCCCTCCCTTTAAAAACATCCACAAAATTCACTTTCCAACACCGAATCGATTCCGTTTGAGCTCCAGCGGGAAAAAAAAAACCTCAGCCGTGGACCTTTTCTTTCTCCAAATAATAAATTCAATTTGAGTTTCCGCTAAATACCCTCCCAGCGACGAAACGATACTTTGATTAAATGTCACGCTGTCTCCCTCCGCTTTGACTCAACACATTGGCGGTTTGGACAACGATATCACACTCGATTGGACGCATCGGTCAGCTGGAGCGAGATACGCTTTTGAGCATACTGGTTCATCGCGCTGTTTGCCTCGCTAGCCGATCTGCACAAACAGAAGGGATGGATTCTTCGCAGCTTTGTGCCCAAACATATCCGCTGTCGCGGACGGGTTGCGTCCATCGACGCCCCGGGCGGGGCTTGCATGTCCCCATTGAAACTTATTCGCGGTTCCGGTATTAATGTGTTTCGGGTGTCATAAACAATAGCCGAGGGGGGCGAAAAATGTTGATTTCGGAGGGATTTTCTTCTGATTGCGCGTCACCAGCGGTTCTCTTGCGCGCGACCGTTGGTTTTCATCACTTACTCGTTTGATTCGTTGCATTTCCAATGTTCTTTTGTCTCGGACCCGGTTCGTTCTCTATCGTCGTGTACTGACATGACTACACTAATGTGAATTAGGTGATTTGGGCAATTGATTTTCCTATTATTTTCCACAGTCAGGGTATTTATTCTTTCATCAGATTTTTTTAAGTTTCGTGATGTTTTGATAGCGACTTCTAAGGAAGTGGTTCATTTAATTTATATCGCATCATCCCATTTTCTCCATTTCTACCACCTAGAATATTATCGTCTTGACACATATGAGTATAAATAAGAATAAAAAACGGAGTTATGAAAAATTCTGGGTACCTGTGAAACAGATTTATGATAAGAGTAAAAAACGGAGTTTTGAAAATGAAAAATTCTGGGTACCTGTGAAACAGATTTATGAGCCTTGAGGTGAATAAACTGTCGGTTTCCGATTTATAAAGTTATGTAATATCAGATTCTATTTCTAAAGTTATGTAACATCACATCTTAATAGAAAAAAACATTTTTCAAGAGCCAAGATGTGTGTAAAATTCCGCTAAGTCAGTCTTCACCGTACTAATTTTATTGATATAATACCATTTCAAAATGGTATTTAGGTTCTATATAAATGCAACTACTGTATTATTTATTGCTTTGAACCTCGCCGTTCGTTGTAAACATGCATTTATACTGGTATGACGTTTGATTTCAGAGTTTCATCATGCATCACGCATCACGCTTGCTTTACTTTGTACCAAATTGTGTATGTTAATCTTGTGTATAATCTTGTGTATGTTAACAGATCTTGCATCTAAATCAGTCATTCACACACAGTGTTATCTTCTCTATTAGTTGATACCATGCTCACACGAGAGAAATATCTCTTGCAGTTCAGTACCGTTGATGGAAGTTTGAGTATAGTAAAAACTGTGGCACTACCAGACAGTGTATGACAGCTTTTATCGCTTTTTGTCAGGGATTAAAACAAACTTACCGAAACCAGTGGCTTACGTATATTCCGTTTTCCACACGCCCTTCTTGGGATGTGTTTTTCTAATGTAAATCATACTTCCGTAGAAATCTTTTATATTTTTATGTCCGCGTTCCTCAATTTTTCTGATAGTATAATTTAAAATTAATCAATGTATTAAAATTGACGTTTTAGATATCAGAAAAGACTATTAGTCTCCATCCCGCCAAATTAGGGACGTTTTACTATTTTTACATTTGTGTCAAGTTGCGGAACTCGGTATAGATTCTTCCCCATATTTATTATTAAAATAAATTTTATTATTTTTCTCCTATTGATAAGCCCGCAATTAAAAAATATGGGCTTTCTAGACCGTCCCGATTTTCTGCTCAAAACCCCGAAAGCTTCCCGATCTAACATTTCCACCCCTCTTTATGTTTGGTAAATCATCGTTCGATAGCTCGCATACACTCAGATAAACCGTCAGATCCTGTTTAAAACGTATGAACAACGCTTGATTTGATACATGAATGCGATCAAAGAACTCAGAGGATTACACATATAAAAGGAGTTCCCCGGAACACTTCCCGTCCGCCGCACAATGTTTTCTTTCCCCTTTTTAATGCGGCTGATTTTTTTTCCTCTCCGAGCCGTTCCTCGCAAAAGGTCGCTTCTACTCTCCGTGACTATGTCTCCACCCACTTCAAGTGCGTGCGTAAGCTTACATGCGCGACTTGTAGTGATCACATCCTTGCAAGCTGTGGAAAGTACTCAACCCTTATGGGAGCTTACACATGGGAAATGCTCTCCGCAGCACACGTCCAATATTCTCTTCCCTTAGCCTCCCCCGAGGGTTTTTCTCTACGCCTTCAGCCCCTGCTCCCCTTTGCCACCCTTGACACATGCTTTCCACCTCTGTTCCAAGCTCCTTTTCCAATGCAACCCTTTCTTACTGGTTCCTACACATCGTCACTCCCCCATATCCTCACGTCCCTCTCGCTCACGTCTTTCTTCATCTTCACCAACCCTTCCCCATTCTATTTCCATCTAAAACCCCTCTTTCCTCAAATCTTATGTACTCGTTTCTGGTCGTAAGCGATCGACCTTTACGTATTAATCACCCAAAGCTCATGTGCGTATTTCCCCATCCAGAAGCGTTTTCTCGAGATTTCTCACCCCCTACCCATTAGGATTCTGATCCTGCCCCATTACCATAACCCTCCCTCAGCTTATCAAGCTTTGCTGCAGTAAAATGCCAACACATTTAATGGAAATAAAAGATTTTCGAAAGTTGTAATCTCGCTGAGACACAATATGAGTAGTAGTATTGTTGTTCGGTAACGCAACTGGTTAGATGAAAAATCATCGGTAAGGTTCGATACTCTTTATTTTGAAGCTCGTCAAGAGTTCTGGCGCGTACCAGAGTAGCGAGCGAGTGCCTGCTGTCAGCCCGCAACGAGAGCCTCACTCTGTAAAACAAAAGAAGTACTAACACAAAAATAACGCGTAACAATTGTTAAAAGTGCTTCGACAGTTGAGGTGATTTCCGTCGTAGGCCCCCACCGAGAATCGATCACGAGACTAGACGAGACCTAAGTCTATATATCCGGGAGCCCCTCAATATAGTATTTTTAAGTAGTAATACTGATCAAAATCGTCCGATCATAATTTTCTGCAGCTAGCGAAGTGTTAATTTAAGAATATTTCAAATCTGTCGGTAATGATTTAAGAGTTTCTCTAATAGTCAAGAATGTTATAATTTGCTGTATCCTCATTCTACGCTATATAATTTCACAGACACATTCGAAATAGCTTATAGTATTCGAGTCAAGGTATATTCTATTCCAATGACATCTCGATAGAAAATCGTTAGAAATATCTGAGACTGTAGTGTCAGATGATCAGGACATAACCCGCACTCTCTTGAAATCAAAGAACTCCTTAATCGTTTACGTTATTAAATTCAGGTTAGCACGTTATTTGAATAGCATATGGAATGAGTTAATCTGTTTTTTCAATTCTATGCCAATATTTTTTAACTAATTTCTTAATCTTTCCGTTAACGAGATTCTGAGCTTCCTCTTACTTCATGTATTCATTTTTTTTATTTCTTCATTTTTAATATATATTATATGATCGTAATGGCTATGAAATGAAAGTTGTTATCGGTGCTGGAAAAATTTTATTGCAATTTGCACACTTTAGTTTGTCATTAACTACTAACCGTAATTACTAGTAAGTAACCGTACATAGTAAGTAAACTATTGACTGTAAGTAGCACAAGAGTCCACAGTTCAGATTCCACATCTATAGGGGCGTAGCCAGGATCTATCCATGGGGGGATTTCAGAGCCATGAAGTAATATCTACATTTCGAGGAATACTTTCGCCCAGAATCTAAATGATAACTGTTTTATAATAATATGTTAGAGGTAAATAGAAATTGTTAGAGGTTTTCCACTAGCATGCTTTCGTTTACCGTTCATCAGTTCTTATGGGGAGCTTTGAACCCCCAAAACAGCCCCATGGCCCACCTCCGCACGTATAACTTCCATCAGTAGTTTCGACCTGCTCGCATCACCATCCAGATTGACTAAATGGAAACAACGAGATGAGTATATTACACAAAATGGTTGATATGGAGAACCTATGAGTCCATTGTTTTGCTGCTTTGTTTTTCATCGCTTCGGGTTGCGTAGCATCCGATTTTTGAGATTTTAGGCGCAACCCATTCTCGCACCTTTCCCCCGCTCCCCCAGATCCCCACCGCTTTATCATCCAAACCCTTTTCCCCCCCGTCCCCTTCCCAACACTTCAATCTCTCCCCGACCCAACCATACTCATTTCCGTTCCCTTCCAAAAACCCTCACCATTCTCTTTCCCCCAATCTAATGTCACCTCCCGCTGTCTCTTTCCCTCTCTTCCCCCGTAATTTTCGTTCCCTCCTCCACTTTCCTTTTCTCGCTCTCTATTTATGTTTCCCTTTCATCTCTCTATGTTTTTATTACCCCCTCCCTGTCTATCTCTGCGAGACTTTTCTCTATTTCGTCGTGTATTTACCCGTCGCTCGGGGTGCTCTGCTTCGGTTCCTGTTTCGAGTTCGTTTATTTCCCCGCGTTCCCAGTACATCTCCTTTAATTCCGCGTTTCAAAACCCTCTCGAATGTGACGCAATTCGTCGAGATCGAACTCGTTTCAGAGGGTTTCGCTCGCGGTGCATCTTTTGCCTTGTTGATGTTTCGCAGCTGAGATGGTTTGCCTGTTTGGGAAGCTGGGAGATAGCGGAAAATATCGGTGCTTGCGAGATGTGTGTCCTATGAAGTGATCAGCAATGTCGTTCTTATTAAAAGAAGTAAATATAAGGATAACGCCATAACTAATAATCACTATAAGGCGTCCATACAAGGATTATAGTGCGTGAAAGCGGCACTTTAACCCTTAACATCATCATCATCATTGTAACTCTGTCCTAGGACAGGTCTCAACGGCACTGCTGTCTCCATGCATCTCTATCCTGTGCATCCCGTTTCACATTTTGGTATTTCCTTCCTTTCTTCAAATCACTTAGCATTCCATACCTCCTTCTTCCTTTTCCTCTTTTCCCATTTATCTCTCCTTCAAAGATTTTCTTCTGTAGGCAGTCTGCTCTTAATATGTGGCCTAACCCGTAACATACCAAGCCTAATTTGTTAACGTTGTTAAGGTAGCTGAGATATTCGGAGAACCCCACGGTTTTTCTTTTACTTCTTAGTTGTTTGTTACTGTAGGTTACTTAAAATATTTTTTTGGGTTTCTGAAGGATATAGATCCAGGCATAATTTGTTCTACAATATTTTACCTATTCAGTTTTATAGTAGTAAAAGTAAGTAAAATATTACCTATATACTATTACCAGCTTCGACAAATGTCGTCCAAATGCATTTAACATTAAAAATCTTGGAATAGATTTCGTCCAGAAACACCTCTTTTGGGTGGGGTGAGGGATTTCCTTAGCACCTTATTGCAGATTGGTTACATCAATACATCTATATATACATACAGAGACGTAAACAAGAGGGCGGTTTTGGGAGATAAAGCATTTCCATGGTAGTAGAACCGACGATAAACGAAAGCATGCGAGATGATGGCTTCTCGCAATTATGCCAACACCGCTGGAGATAATATGGGTATATATGTTAAAATAAATCAGATTTTATTTTCATTAGATTTTGGGCGGAAGTATTTCTGCGTCTGGGTTGTAGGCAATGTAGTGTTTACTCCTTGGTTATAAAGCCAATGAACAAATCCTGGATATGTCGTTGTCTACATAAATACCCTGAAAGCCACCTTTCGGCATGAGGCAGGAGGAAAACAATAAGTACGGTGACGGTATCGTAGAATAAATATTATATTTAAAATTAAGTATTAATAATACATGGCAAACCACGAAAAGGTTTTTCTTCGGAGTTGCTGAATCGAAAAAAAATTTCATTTGAAAACTTTGTCATGCATCGAGTTTTACTGGGAGTCTGTTTCATCAGTGGGAGGGAGTGATCAGATTACAAGAGCTCGTAATAAAATTATTAAGCGTGAAACCGGTAGAGTTGCTCTTTTGGATTTAACCGTGTAAAGGGGGCGTAATACTGTTAAACCTCAGATGCAAACAAACCGTATTTGCTTTGGAATGTGCGACCATTGAATATTTTTCGCGCTTAAAAATAATGAAAAAGCTGATGACTTCGAAATTTCGTATGACCGATGGTCGCCAAAGGGGAGATAAATGGATAGGATCGCTGATAAAGAGATGCCGAATGGAATTTATGATAAAATATCCTAATTCGAAACTGAAATGTAGTGAAAGCCCCTTTTTTTCGGGGATAAGCCCATCTGTGAACCTTCAATCTCGTCATTATAGTCAAAAATGTATAAATTATCCATTAGAAACCTCAGATATTAATTGTGAAGAATCATGATATTGATCGGAGAGAAAGTAAAATGTATGGTGAGAGCTACGTCTGAGATAGTTTACCTCATGAAAATTATCGATGCTTACAATTAGGGTTAATTCATTACAGAAACTTTTCCTTTAAAAAAATGTTTTGTAGCAAAGACACTCCTGTTACTCTTAGTTGATCGGTTAAGTACTTTTTATTTCCCTTTGGTTGGAGGATGCAGAAAAATGCATACTAATATGTACTTTGTCTCATGTTTGTTCGTGTGCAGAAAACTATGAAAGCATACCGCAGTATCAATGATACTGAATAAATGATCCTCGTTTTTCCCACAAGGTCAACGAGGTGAACTTACGTGCTAGATACACAAACACGGTATTAGAATAGAATACAATAGAGAGTTTTTTATTGCGGGGTTGCGACTATCAAGTACCCTCTTGCATCTAACCCATTTAATTTTAATGCTTGTAAAAGGAAATTACATATCCCTTAAAAAGAGGGGAAAATAAACTGTTTGTGGATAAGAAAACCGAAGTCAAGTGCTTCAGAAAAAATATCCACAGCAGGAAAACGCCTGCAATAAGGGGGGTGTGGAAAGCCTGCGAACCCTGCTGGTTGTAATAGCTAAATTTAAAACGAAAGAAAATTATTTTTATAATCTAGAAAAATGGAGGAAAAAGAACATTGGCAAAAACTCAAAACGAAAAATCAAACAAAAATTATATTTGCATGAAAAATTTTCCAAACCAAAAGAATTTAAACATTAAAAAACACAACAGAATGAAATGGAAGTGGAAATATACGGTACAAATTTACGTTAGAGCTACTGAAAATATTATTATCAACAAAATGAATCTTTTATTGCGGTCAGCAACAAAAATGAAATACAACAACAGCAGAGAGGCTTAGGTCAGTAACTGTTACTCATATACAAACAAGGACAAAGAGAGAGAGAGAGAGAGAGAGAGAGAGAGAGAGAGAGAGAGAGAGAGAGAGAGAGAGAGAGAGAGAGAGAGAGAGAGAGAGAGAGAGAGAGAGAGAGAGAGAGAGAGAGAGAGAGAGAGAGAGAGAGAGAGAGAGAGAGAGAGAGAGAGAGAGAGAGAGAGAGAGAGAGAGAGAGAGAGAGAGAGAGAGAGAGAGAGAGAGAGAGAGAGAGAGAGAGAGAGAGAGAGAGAGAGAGAGAGAGAGAGAGAGAGAGAGAGAGAGAGAGAGAGAGAGAGAGAGAGAGAGAGAGAGAGAGAGAGAGAGAGAGAGAGAGAGAGAGAGAGAGAGAGAGAGAGAGAGAGAGAGAGAGAGAGAGAGAGAGAGAGAGAGAGAGAGAGAGAGAGAGAGAGAGAGAGAGAGAGAGAGAGAGAGAGAGAGAGAGAGAGAGAGAGAGAGAGAGAGAGAGAGAGAGAGAGAGAGAGAGAGAGAGAGAGAGAGAGAGAGAGAGAGAGAGAGAGAGAGAGAGAGAGAGAGAGAGAGAGAGAGAGAGAGAGAGAGAGAGAGAGAGAGAGAGAGAGAGAGAGAGAGAGAGAGAGAGAGAGAGAGAGAGAGAGAGAGAGAGAGAGAGAGAGAGAGAGAGAGAGAGAGAGAGAGAGAGAGAGAGAGAGAGAGAGAGAGAGAGAGAGAGAGAGAGAGAGAGAGAGAGAGAGAGAGAGAGAGAGAGAGAGAGAGAGAGAGAGAGAGAGAGAGAGAGAGAGAGAGAGAGAGAGAGAGAGAGAGAGAGAGAGAGAGAGAGAGAGAGAGAGAGAGAGAGAGAGAGAGAGAGAGAGAGAGAGAGAGAGAGAGAGAGAGAGAGAGAGAGAGAGAGAGAGAGAGAGAGAGAGAGAGAGAGAGAGAGAGAGAGAGAGAGAGAGAGAGAGAGAGAGAGAGAGAGAGAGAGAGAGAGAGAGAGAGAGAGAGAGAGAGAGAGAGAGAGAGAGAGAGAGAGAGAGAGAGAGAGAGAGAGAGAGAGAGAGAGAGAGAGAGAGAGAGAGAGAGAGAGAGAGAGAGAGAGAGAGAGAGAGAGAGAGAGAGAGAGAGAGAGAGAGAGAGAGAGAGAGAGAGAGAGAGAGAGAGAGAGAGAGAGAGAGAGAGAGAGAGAGAGAGAGAGAGAGAGAGAGAGAGAGAGAGAGAGAGAGAGAGAGAGAGAGAGAGAGAGAGAGAGAGAGAGAGAGAGAGAGAGAGAGAGAGAGAGAGAGAGAGAGAGAGAGAGAGAGAGAGAGAGAGAGAGAGAGAGAGAGAGAGAGAGAGAGAGAGAGAGAGAGAGAGAGAGAGAGAGAGAGAGAGAGAGAGAGAGAGAGAGAGAGAGAGAGAGAGAGAGAGAGAGAGAGAGAGAGAGAGAGAGAGAGAGAGAGAGAGAGAGAGAGAGAGAGAGAGAGAGAGAGAGAGAGAGAGAGAGAGAGAGAGAGAGAGAGAGAGAGAGAGAGAGAGAGAGAGAGAGAGAGAGAGAGAGAGAGAGAGAGAGAGAGAGAGAGAGAGAGAGAGAGAGAGAGAGAGAGAGAGAGAGAGAGAGAGAGAGAGAGAGAGAGAGAGAGAGAGAGAGAGAGAGAGAGAGAGAGAGAGAGAGAGAGAGAGAGAGAGAGAGAGAGAGAGAGAGAGAGAGAGAGAGAGAGAGAGAGAGAGAGAGAGAGAGAGAGAGAGAGAGAGAGAGAGAGAGAGAGAGAGAGAGAGAGAGAGAGAGAGAGAGAGAGAGAGAGAGAGAGAGAGAGAGAGAGAGAGAGAGAGAGAGAGAGAGAGAGAGAGAGAGAGAGAGAGAGAGAGAGAGAGAGAGAGAGAGAGAGAGAGAGAGAGAGAGAGAGAGAGAGAGAGAGAGAGAGAGAGAGAGAGAGAGAGAGAGAGAGAGAGAGAGAGAGAGAGAGAGAGAGAGAGAGAGAGAGAGAGAGAGAGAGAGAGAGAGAGAGAGAGAGAGAGAGAGAGAGAGAGAGAGAGAGAGAGAGAGAGAGAGAGAGAGAGAGAGAGAGAGAGAGAGAGAGAGAGAGAGAGAGAGAGAGAGAGAGAGAGAGAGAGAGAGAGAGAGAGAGAGAGAGAGAGAGAGAGAGAGAGAGAGAGAGAGAGAGAGAGAGAGAGAGAGAGAGAGAGAGAGAGAGAGAGAGAGAGAGAGAGAGAGAGAGAGAGAGAGAGAGAGAGAGAGAGAGAGAGAGAGAGAGAGAGAGAGAGAGAGAGAGAGAGAGAGAGAGAGAGAGAGAGAGAGAGAGAGAGAGAGAGAGAGAGAGAGAGAGAGAGAGAGAGAGAGAGAGAGAGAGAGAGAGAGAGAGAGAGAGAGAGAGAGAGAGAGAGAGAGAGAGAGAGAGAGAGAGAGAGAGAGAGAGAGAGAGAGAGAGAGAGAGAGAGAGAGAGAGAGAGAGAGAGAGAGAGAGAGAGAGAGAGAGAGAGAGAGAGAGAGAGAGAGAGAGAGAGAGAGAGAGAGAGAGAGAGAGAGAGAGAGAGAGAGAGAGAGAGAGAGAGAGAGAGAGAGAGAGAGAGAGAGAGAGAGAGAGAGAGAGAGAGAGAGAGAGAGAGAGAGAGAGAGAGAGAGAGAGAGAGAGAGAGAGAGAGAGAGAGAGAGAGAGAGAGAGAGAGAGAGAGAGAGAGAGAGAGAGAGAGAGAGAGAGAGAGAGAGAGAGAGAGAGAGAGAGAGAGAGAGAGAGAGAGAGAGAGAGAGAGAGAGAGAGAGAGAGAGAGAGAGAGAGAGAGAGAGAGAGAGAGAGAGAGAGAGAGAGAGAGAGAGAGAGAGAGAGAGAGAGAGAGAGAGAGAGAGAGAGAGAGAGAGAGAGAGAGAGAGAGAGAGAGAGAGAGAGAGAGAGAGAGAGAGAGAGAGAGAGAGAGAGAGAGAGAGAGAGAGAGAGAGAGAGAGAGAGAGAGAGAGAGAGAGAGAGAGAGAGAGAGAGAGAGAGAGAGAGAGAGAGAGAGAGAGAGAGAGAGAGAGAGAGAGAGAGAGAGAGAGAGAGAGAGAGAGAGAGAGAGAGAGAGAGAGAGAGAGAGAGAGAGAGAGAGAGAGAGAGAGAGAGAGAGAGAGAGAGAGAGAGAGAGAGAGAGAGAGAGAGAGAGAGAGAGAGAGAGAGAGAGAGAGAGAGAGAGAGAGAGAGAGAGAGAGAGAGAGAGAGAGAGAGAGAGAGAGAGAGAGAGAGAGAGAGAGAGAGAGAGAGAGAGAGAGAGAGAGAGAGAGAGAGAGAGAGAGAGAGAGAGAGAGAGAGAGAGAGAGAGAGAGAGAGAGAGAGAGAGAGAGAGAGAGAGAGAGAGAGAGAGAGAGAGAGAGAGAGAGAGAGAGAGAGAGAGAGAGAGAGAGAGAGAGAGAGAGAGAGAGAGAGAGAGAGAGAGAGAGAGAGAGAGAGAGAGAGAGAGAGAGAGAGAGAGAGAGAGAGAGAGAGAGAGAGAGAGAGAGAGAGAGAGAGAGAGAGAGAGAGAGAGAGAGAGAGAGAGAGAGAGAGAGAGAGAGAGAGAGAGAGAGAGAGAGAGAGAGAGAGAGAGAGAGAGAGAGAGAGAGAGAGAGAGAGAGAGAGAGAGAGAGAGAGAGAGAGAGANTACGATGTTCATAGTCGATCTCCTACATACATAAAGGTGTAGCATGGACTAACTACATGGATTAATTATAATATTCGCTTTAACTCTAGCAAAACATTGATCGATACTTCATGTGAACATTCGTTAACGTTCGTTCTAAGTATACGTTATAATATTGGGACAAGGAATTGAGAAAAGTCATGCGCTAACCTAAAAAAAAGTAATAGCCTAAAGAATCGACGGAGAACCCTATGTAGTAGACAAAGATCACATCGATTCAACAATATGGTTCAGTGATTCTGTATAGCAAGACTTCAAACACCACTGCGATATTTTGATTCTGTGTTTACTTCCCCATCTCCACTGAAGCAGACGTAAACACAGCGGTTTCTTTCACAATACTTCAACGCAACCGACTACAATGGAGACCATGTCATCCATGCGTTTGCTCATTTCATTCGTTTTCATCGCGCGATCTTCCGTTCCTTTCCCTAGCGTCTTCGGATCCGATTCCACTCCGCTCATGAAATGGCGAAACACTCCGGACAGCCGCGTCAAAAAATCAAGACCGACTCGCGTTTGAACTCGGCGTCCGCATAACTCTGTCAGTCGGCGTTACTTTCTCTGTCAGACCGCGAGAAATCCCTTTGCCTTTCTCCGGAGTCCGTCAATCTGCGCTCGCTTCTGTTCTCCTGAAAAACACGCCACTGAACATTTCTCCGCCGGTTCTCTCTTTCGAAACTATAGCGGCCTTGGTGCTCCGTGCTCATTCGATCATAGATCCCGTATCCCAGTTCCGCAATGTTTCGGATCCGAACTCGTTCGAGGCGAGTTGATACGTCGTTTGAATCGGTGCTGGAGTGAAATAATTCGGAAGCCAAACTCGCGCGACTTGCTAGATAATTTTATGTTGCGATTTCTTTATGGAGTTTGGTGAGATGAGCTCAAAATACTTTCTTCTCTTGGAGGGGTGGAGTTATTCGAACCTGTGAATCTACGTCTATGTAGGTACCCTGCAAGCGGCCTATCGGCGCGAGGCACGGGTTGTATGTGCCATGACGTTACCTCCCTAATCGATTACTTTCGCGTATCGTTCGCGAAACGATGAATTTTTGAAACGACTAGCTATAGCATCTATTTCTCAGAATTTTCTCTGTGTATGAAAACGGCCTATGTAACATAGGTGACGCATGATATCAGCTACATTATTTTTTAATGTACCATCTCTGAACTTACTAAGTAAACTAAGTCTTTGTGTAAATCTTCCATCTTCTGGACATTCCCAACCAGTGTCCGGAAGTTTTTGGGTAACACTCACTGATTTGCCGTAACAATTGTTTGACGAAAACGCATCCCCTTTTGCTCTACTTTTTTCTAATTCTCGTATGCAGCAGATTACATACATTAGGCACACTCAAGGTGAGACCTAAGCAACGCAACGTAACATCACTCACAGACTTTTTCTTCACTCCCACGGACTATTATCTTCGCGAATCCGTCTTGCTGGGCGACACATTACGGCTGCGTGTACTCCATGATAAATTATTCGTGAGAGTTACTCCAACATGTTTCAGCGATTCTACTCTTCTAAAGCTTTCCCTTGGCGTCTTCACGAATAACCGTTGCAATAGATTTTCTTTCGAAGCAGTAAATTACTGAACATTTTTCTACGTTGAGCTCTATTTAACAATCATCGCCCCATTCCATAGTAGTAGGTTTGTTTGATTTGTTTCAAGAGCTTCCGGGTTTGTGAATGGTCATTTGACAGTTTTTTTTCTAAAAGACTCCACAGGCATGAGCAAAGAGAATAATTCTTGCTTAATGTTTTTAAACGATTGTTATAGAACATCAGAGAAATCTTAGGGTCTCTGCACTATGGAAACGGAAAGCAATGCCGGACTCAACATTACGTCTGAGGGCATTGAGGGGTTAAAACAATGTTGATATGGAGAAACGGACATGAAAAAAGTCTGAAGGAAAAGGGACTCGAACCCGGGACTCCCAATTGCCGGTTCATTGCTCTATCCATAGAGTTATCCCACCAGAACCGGCAATTGGGAGACCCGGGTTCGAGTCCCGGTTCCGTCAGACTTTTTTCATGTCCGTTTCTCCTTGGGAATTTTCGTAGGTGCACGTCTTATCGTGCCAAATCACCAAAACCCTTTTCCTTGAACGTTGATATGCCTAGGATAACGAATGTGGTTCGTTCCGAATCCGCATTTGTTACCCAAACATTGCTCCAACGATTTATTTCTTCCATAAGTTGCCAAATATTAAAATGAACGCAAAAACCTCAAGTATGCAAATATTTCTGGTGTGTAAGAACGATCGAAGTATTTGTTCTTGGCAATTTCTGAAATTTTAAGCTCTTGTTACTGATTGGTAAAAAAACAGCAAAGAAATTTTTATAAGAGGTGAGATTCGTTAGCAGGATTATTCGTAGGGCAAGATTCCAGGTTTTCTTTTCCTAATTCAAATTTCTGCGTTGTAGTTGCAAGAAGCTCCTCGATCCTCGCAGAATGCATCCTTTTCCTTGAACAGAGTTCGTATTTTTCTGGAAAGGAAACAAATTATCAAGCCTAATGGATTAGACGAGTCCATGCCATCTCTGTTGCTCCTATTCCCCGTAAAAGTGGAGTAAATCCCATGAAGGAAGCATGCATTTATTTCACTTCCAATAATTCCGTGATGGTTCATTCAATAAGTAAGTTTCGGGATAATGGCAAAAGTATTTCCAAAAACGCTTCTCTAGAAAGAAGTCATCCTTCCTTTGAAGACCGGCAGCCGATGCCGTTTCTCTTCGGAATGCTACCGCTAAAGGGCAAGCTGAAAACTCTTGAGTGCCTCCATCCTACTAACCTATTCTCCTATTTACATTCCCCTAGTCCACATCATTCCCCCGTGCGCTTCGACCCCCCTTCTTCCCTTATGGGTACGAATTCAAGAGAGGTTCATGTCCCTCCTTGTAAAAGAACTCCATTCCCGAAGGTACGTAGAAGGGGGAGCAATATGTTTGTCATGTGTCGAACAAAAGAAGGGAGGATAATGGGAGGAGACGGGAGGGAGGGGCTTCCTTGTAGGGAATTTTCGGAAGATTGAGTACTGGAGGAAGGTGTAGGTACACTGACTAATGGTCAAAGTGAAAGGAAATGCTATTTAGTTTGAGAAATACCCGGAGTAATTATCAAAAATACAGAACGATCACGATTTATAAGTGAAATACGTGTGATTGATACTATAAAATAGGTTTTACTAGAATAACTAGTTAAATCACAAGAGTTTCATTATATTTTTTTTAAATAGGACGAAGGATTCGAATGGTGATGATATGTGAAATGAATAAAATAATCCATGGTAGAAGAATGGCTGTTGGGTACTTCATGGGCGATACAATACAGCCTTGGGGGCCCATGAGAAACCATGAAACTCTTACATTTAAGTAACATTGTGAGCGCATTGTATTTGAATGCATTCCACATTTTAATTAGTAATTCGTTAATTAGTAGTTCGTAATTAAAAAGTAATTTTAATTAGTCATTCGTTAATACTTATTTTTATATACCTACATTTATGTATTGATTACCGGTCTCGTTAGTGTGTTAACGCTTCAACGCTAAGGTCCCTGGCTCGAGCCCCGTTTAAGGGGATTTTGCTGGATAGGGAATGGTTGTGTGAGTTTTCCGACTTTTCCCAATAAGGGTTGGCGGCTGGAAGAGTATTAAAATCAGCGTGCCAAATCCAAGTTCATAATCATCGTCTAAATCAATAACCTACCTCCATAAGTGATTGACATAAGACTAATAATAATAAACAATTTTAAGAAGCACTTTTAACGTTGTATTTGTGAAATTACATTGTAATATTATCATTCAAACAATCACTGGTTAATGCTCATACATGAAGTGATCAAAGACTTGATTGTACATGAATTTTAATGAATAGCCTAACATCTTGCCCGAACCTTGTGTTTTAGTCTGTTGAATTGTACAATAGTATTAAAAAGTATACAATTTTACGTGCTATAGCAATCAACGTCACCTCCGAAAGTGCAATCTTTAGTAGTAGACGAAAAGGGACTTCCATTGTACATCCATCCATAACATCTTTTATTACGTAATGTGCATTTGTAGCAATTTATCGCGTGAATAAGATTCTATTAATTCTATTATCTATTGTTCTTCTTACTCTTGCTAAGATTGGCACAGTAAAAGGCGCAATGTCGTCCTAATAGTTTCTAAAGAGCATAATCGTAAAAAAAAGATNAACAATAAGTACGGTGACGGTATCGTAGAATAAATATTATATTTAAAATTAAGTATTAATAATACACGGCAAACCACGAAAAGGTTTTTCTTCGGAGTTGCTGAATCGAAAAAAAATTTCATTTGAAAACTTTGTCATGCATCGAGTTTTACTGGGAGTCTGTTTCATCAGTGGGAGGGAGTGATCAGATTACAAGAGCTCGTAATAAAATTATTAAGCGTGAAACCGGTAGAGTTGCTCTTTTGGATTTAACCGTGTAAAGGGGGCGTAATACTGTTAAACCTCAGATGCAAACAAACCGTATTTGCTTTGGAATGTGCGACCATTGAATATTTTTCGCGCTTAAAAATAATGAAAAAGCTGATGACTTCGAAATTTCGTATGACCGATGGTCGCCAAAGGGGAGATAAATGGATAGGATCGCTGATAAAGAGATGCCGAATGGAATTTATGATAAAATATCCTAATTCGAAACTGAAATGTAGTGAAAGCCCCTTTTTTTCGGGGATAAGCCCATCTGTGAACCTTCAATCTCGTCATTATAGTCAAAAATGTATAAATTATCCATTAGAAACCTCAGATATTAATTGTGAAGAATCATGATATTGATCGGAGAGAAAGTAAAATGTATGGTGAGAGCTACGTCTGAGATAGTTTACCTCATGAAAATTATCGATGCTTACAATTAGGGTTAATTCATTACAGAAACTTTTCCTTTAAAAAAATGTTTTGTAGCAAAGAAACTCCTGTTACTCTTAGTTGATCGGTTAAGTACTTTTTATTTTCCTTTGGTTGGAGGATGCAGAAAAATGCATACTAATATGTACTTTGTCTCATGTTTGTTCGTGTGCAGAAAACTATGAAAGCATACCGCAGTATCAATGATACTGAATAAATGATCCTCGTTTTTCCCACAAGGTCAACGAGGTGAACTTACGTGCTAGATACACAAACACGGTATTAGAATAGAATACAATAGAGAGTTTTTTATTGCGGGGTTGCGACTATCAAGTACCCTCTTGCATCTAACCCATTTAATTTTAATGCTTGTAAAAGGAAATTACATATCCCTTAAAAAGAGGGGAAAATAAACTGTTTGTGGATAAGAAAACCGAAGTCAAGTGCTTCAGAAAAAATATCCACAGCAGGAAAACGCCTGCAATAAGGGGGGTGTGGAAAGCCTGCGAACCCTGCTGGTTGTAATAGCTAAATTTAAAACGAAAGAAAATTATTTTTATAATCTAGAAAAATGGAGGGAAAAGAACATTGGCAAAAACTCAAAACGAAAAATCAAACAAAAATTATATTTGCATGAAAAATTTTCCAAACCAAAAGAATTTAAACATTAAAAAACACAACAGAATGAAATGGAAGTGGAAATATACGGTACAAATTTACGTTAGAGCTACTAAAAATATTATTATCAACAAAATGAATCTTTTATTGCGGTCAGCAACAAAAATGAAATACAACAACAGCAGAGAGGCTTAGGTCAGTAACTGTTACTCATATACAAACAAGGACAAAGAGAGAGAGAGAGAGAGAGAGAGAGAGTAAAGATACATTAAAATAGTGGGGTGAATATATGAAAAAGGTAGGATATGACCCGTGTTTCTTTTTTTACATAGAAAGTAGTCTGGATCATTGAGGAAATCAAGGGCAAATCACCTCACTCCTGCGTAGCTGCCTCATCTCCCCTTCTACTCTCGGTATCCTATGGGAATCCAAACAGCCTACGGACCTAACAGCTAGAGATTAAGGCGAAAATCTGCATCTCGGGCTATGATCTCGAATTACGAATTAAGGATCAATACCTGCTGTCCTCAACAGCACGCATATTCAGAAAACCAACGGAAAACATCGTCACTTCGTGAATCATCCCCGCCAAAAATACTTGAACACGGACCCTTACGCTTTCGCGAACCACATAGATTCGCAACACACCCTCTCTACCACCCCTCTCATTAAGCATCGAACCTCTCATTAGGAAGGAAATACTCGGAGATCGCTCCGACACAACATGCCACACACAAATCCCGGTGAATTAGCGCTGGAATACAAGACGGGGAGGGGTCCATAAAGGTGCGCCACGCTCCAGCAAAACTCAAACGCACGAACGATGGAGTGGAAACTCCGGCGGGAGAGGGTGTGAAGGATGTGCCAACGGAGCTGAAGAGCGGGGATGAGGAAAGGACGGCGTGGGTGTAGCGATTCGGGAAAGGAAGACGTAAGGGCTATAGCCTTAAGGGGTAGAGGATCAAAAAGGGGTTGATACGGGATATGGGGGAGGGAGCTTTGAAGTGGGAGGGGTGGTGGCGGGGAAGTGTTGTGAGGGTTACAAATAATAAGCAGTGACGGACTCGGAAAGGGATGATGCGCCGAGGGGAGCGAATAAAGGAAATACGGCGGATATGGATGGCTAAACAAAGGAAGGGAGGGACACGCAAAGTACGAGAATTAAATCGAGGGGGGATGAGGGAAAGAGTTGTGGAAATGCATGAAAAGCTCGTTAAATCGAAGTCGCGAATTGGGGGGATCTCCGAGGGTTGTGGGATCATCAACTGTCTCTCACGCGAAACTATATCAATGAAATGGCGAGGCATAAAGGGATATGATTCTTAAGTTTCTAATGAATAGGAGCAATTTATCGTGTCTAACCTACATTAATCGTATTTCCCAAACGAGGAATGCATTACCTGTATAAGGCTGAAGTTGAACATGATAGAAATCTGTCAATCTTACGAAAATAATGATTTGATTATGAATATGCTCCATGCTCTAATTACGGCTACACTTAACTTAATTTGGGAACGCTAATTTGCCTTTCTCGGTGGCGTAGGGGTTAGAATGCTGGCCACGCTGAGGTCCCGGGTTCGAATCCTGATCAGGTTATGGCTGTTTTGTTCGTCTTCACTAGGTTAATTGTAAAAGTGTTCTCAACAGACTAGATTCACGTAAACAAAGACGTGATTATTATAATTTTTATTGTTATTTTTGTGTCGTTATTATTACTTGTATTTGTTATAAATTATTATCATCATCATCACCATCATCGTCATCATTTTTATTACAAAATTGAACGATTTCACACTTAAGTACAGTTCTCAGCAAAGAAGTAATTTTCCGAGAATACTTAGACAACTGAAAATTTTGAAATGGGATGGTTTAGAGGAAATGCGTTCGTCTTCAAATTAATGCTTAAAAACTGGGATGGGAAAATTAGAGAACAACTGTGAATAAACAACGCGAATAACGTGCTTACCTTTCTGTGGAATAGTATAAGAGGTACTTTTCTATGATGGTGGCATTTTCAAAACTACAAATTCGAAGTTTTCAATGCCTAAGGAATGAGTGGCATAAATACGTTATAGGTATTTCTGAGTAGTCAACTTCATGATTATTTTCTCGTTTTAGTTTGCAATGTCATGTCGTAATGATTTCAGATTGTAATACTTTGGCTATAGATTCTTCTTTAGTCGAAAATTAAGGTACCTAATCTCGAATTTCTGTAAAGTGTTTAACGAAGCCAAAGCTGTGTCTTTAATTAACCAAAACAAGAAACTAATGTTACTGTTTTCATTTCTGAAGGATGCAGAATATCGTATCCGGAACTCAGAAGAAATAACCTGGTAATACCCGGTGAATGAAGTTCATGAGTGTGTACAGAACGCATTTCATAGCTTTGTTGCAGAGCTAGCTATTTCACGAAGGAAAAAGTTCCATTCGATGAGCGAGCTAACGGATGGGAAAATAGCAATCTCTTGTTGAAGAGCTTAAGTTGATCTTGGAAAACTTTGCCGTAGCAACTTGAGAGATTTTTGTTGGAAACTTAATCTTTGAATTGGAAAAGTTTCTGCAAACACCATCCAAGTTTCAATTGTCTAATGATTAAATATATATTTTTACGACTGCATTCTTGGACGTTTATTGTGAGCCGTGTGTTTGGTAACATTTGGTAACAGAGGATAGAATTTCATTTCAGTTTTATCCGGCTTGTACATTGTCCATTTTCAGCACTGTCTTAAGCAAAGTATGACAGCTATCACTTTGTTATGCGTCGGAAACTTCATCAACGATCTTTATTTATTGTAAAGTTATTCATCATTTTTTGTAATATACAAGCAGTACAGTGTTGAAAATGTAGCTTAATGTACGTTTCCTTGTAGATGTATTCCTACTGTATATGTTACCTAAATCCATGGAAGAAAAATGTCAGCCAGCTACACTGATAAAAATAACGAGTTTTATACCGTCATCCTTTGGAATTCCTCACCTTTTAGCTCTTTTTATGTCCGCGAGATACAGTGATATATGAATTGTCATAATCTACCCAAAGCTATTCCCTAACAATTAACTGTATTAAAAAACCAAAAAATATCAAAGTTATGTCACTATTTTTATTGCGAACGACATGAACATGAAAATGTGAATTTAAACATAATTTATTTAAGATTTTGTTATACGTAACATGTGAATTTAAATCTCAATTATTTAAGTATAGTCATTCAAACATCATTTATTTAAGTTTTCGTTAACAAAATACAGAAAAGATTCTCTGGCTGGGCTATTTTATCCCATTATTCATTGAAGCGGCGAATTTCTCTGTCATTAGAAAAAGTAAATATTTTGTTATTCAAAGCAACCCTCCCATTCATTCCTCGGTAAATGCCTATAAATATATGGTATTCGTTTCGCATTCAAGCAAACAACGTAGGTGGCAGTCATAATTTCCCTCCTTAATTGAAATCTTATGTTTATGACAATAAAGACGAGGTAGAGGAAGAAAAGGGAAATTTAGCTTCGGAGAGAATGTTGAAGAAGGTATTGTGATATAATCCCCCGGAAAGAAGAAATGTTGTTAGGCCTAGTAGACGTTGGTGAGACCGGAACAGTAGCTAAAACGGATACACACTTTATAGAAGTGTTTAATCCTTGAAATAGAAAAGAAGAAAAAGAAGAGACTGAGGAATATTTCTTTCCATTTAAAATGTCCTTAGTGATGCCAAAAAGTAACATGAATAAATTATAGCTGATGTAGCTTTGAATAAGAAGAGAGTGGGAAAACTGAAAAAATGTGGACACAAAATAATAATTAGTATTACTTAGGAAAGAAACATCTATAGCAGGAAAATGCACTCTAAAGCCCAGTATTATAATGTACAATTAAAATGGAATTTAATTAACGTTCACTCTGTGTGATAATTGTTCGTTATAGTAAATACGATGTTCATAGTCGATCTCCTACATACATAAAGGTGTAGCATGGACTAACTACATGGATTAATTATAATATTCGCTTTAACTCTAGCAAAATATTGATCGATACTTCATGTGAACATTCGTTAACGTTCGTTCTAAGTATACGTTATAATATTGGGACAAGGGATTGAAAAAAGTCATGCGCTAACCTAAAAAAAAGTAATAGCCTAAAGAATCGACGGAGAACCCTGTGTAGTAGACAAAGATCACATCGAATCAACAATATGGTTCAGTGATTCAGTATAGCAAGACTTCAAACATCACTGCGATATTTTGATTCTGTGTTTACTTCCCCATCTCCACTGAAGCAGACGTAAACACAGCGGTTTCTTTCACAATACTTCAACGCAACCGACTACAATGGAGACCATGTCATCCATGCGTTTGCTCATTTCATTCGTTTTCATCGCGCGATCTTCCGTTCCTTTCCCTAGCGTCTTCGGATCCGATTCCACTCCGCTCATGAAATGGCGAAACACTCCGGACAGCCGCGTCAAAAAATCAAGACCGACTCGCGTTTGAACTCGGCGTCCGCATAACTCTGTCAGTCGGCGTTACTTTCTCTGTCAGACCGCGAGAAATCCCTTTGCCTTTCTCCGGAGTCCGTCAATCTGCGCTCGCTTCTGTTCTCCTGAAAAACACGCCACTGAACATTTCTCCGCCGGTTCTCTCTTTCGAAACTATAGCGGCCTTGGTTCTCCGTGTTCATTCGATCATAGATCCCGTATCCCAGTTCCGCAATGTTTCGGATCCGAACTCGTTCGAGGCGAGTTGATACGTCGTTTGAATCGGTGCTGGAGTGAAATAATTCGGAAGCCAAACTCGCGCGACTTGCTAGATAATTTTATGTTGCGATTTTTTTATGGAGTTTGGTGAGATGAGCTCAAAATACTTTCTTCTCTTGGAGGGGTGGAGTTATTCGAACCTGTGCATCTACGTCTATGTAGGTACCCTGCAAGCGGCCTATCGGCGCGAGGCACGGGTTGTATGTGCCATGACGCTACCTCCCTAATCGATTACTTTCGCGTATCGTTCGCGAAACGATGAATTTTTGAAACGACTAGCTATAGCATCTATTTCTCTGAACTTTCTCTGTGTATGAAAACGGCCTATGTAACATAGGTGACGCATAATATCAGCTACATTATTTTTTTAATGTACCATCTCTGAACTTACTAAGTAAACTAAGTCTCTGTGTAAATCTTCCATCCTCTGGACATTCCCAACCAGTGTCCGGAAGTTTTTGGGTAACACTCACTGATTTGCCGTAACAATTGTTTGACGAAAACGCATCCCCTTTTGCTCTACTTTTTTCTAATTCTCGTATGCAGCAGATTACATACATTAGGCACACTCAAGGTGAGGCCTAAGCAACGCAACGTAACATCACTCACAGACTTTTTCTTCGCTCCTACGGACTATTATCTTCGCGAATCCGTCTTGCTGGGCGACACACATTACGGCTGCGTGTACTCCATGATAAATTATTCGTGAGAGTTACTCCAACATGTTTCAGCGATTCCACTCTTCTAAAGCTTTCCCCTG
The DNA here is from genome assembly GCA_000376725.2 of Ladona fulva. Lineage (NCBI taxonomy): Eukaryota > Metazoa > Arthropoda > Insecta > Odonata > Libellulidae > Ladona > Ladona fulva. Next base: position 156,735 of record KZ308487.1, on the reverse strand, counting down.
GCGTCTTCACGAATAACCGTTGCAATAGATTTTCTTTCGAAGCAGTAAATTACTGAACATTTTTCTACGTTGAGCTCTATTTAACAATCATCGCCCCATTCCATAGTAGTAGGTTTGTTTGATTTGTTTCAAGAGCTTCCGGGTTTGTGAATGGTCATTTGACAGTTTTTTTTCTAAAAGACTCCACAGGCATGAGCAAAGAGAATAATTCTTGCTTAATGTTTTTAAACGATTGTTATAGAACATCAGAGAAATCTTAGGGTCTCTGCACTATGGAAACGGAAAGCAATGCCGGACTCAACATTACGTCTGAGGGCATTGAGGGGTTAAAACAATGTTGATATGGAGAAACGGACATGAAAAAAGTCTGAAGGAAAAGGGACTCGAACCCGGGACTCCCAATTGCCGGTTCATTGCTCTATCCATAGAGTTATCCCACCAGAACCGGCAATTGGGAGACCCGGGTTCGAGTCCCGGTTCCGTCAGACTTTTTTCATGTCCGTTTCTCCTTGGGAATTTTCGTAGATGCACGTCTTATCGTGCCAAATCACCAAAACCCTTTTCCTTGAACGTTGATATGCCTAGGATAACGAATGTGGTTCGTTCCGAATCCGCATTTGTTACCCAAACATTGCTCCAACGATTTATTTCTTCCATAAGTTGCCAAATCTTAAAATGAATGTAAAAACCTCAAATATGTAAATATTTCTGGTGTGTAAGAACGATCGAAGTATTTGTTCTTGGCAATTTCTGAAATTTTAAGCTCTTGTTACTGATTGGTAAAAAAACAGCAAAGAAATTTTTATAAGAGGTGAGATTCGTTAGCAGGATTATTCGTAGGGCAAGATTCCAGGTTTTCTTTTCCTAATTCAAATTTCTGCGTTGTAGTTGCAAGAAGCTCCTCGATCCTCGCAGAATGCATCCTTTTCCTTGAACAGAGTTCGTATTTTTCTGGAAAGGAAACAAATTATCAAGCCTAATGGATTAGACGAGTCCATGCCATCTCTGTTGCTCCTATTCCCCGTAAAAGTGGAGTAAATCTCATGAACGAAGCACGTATTTATTTCACTTCCAATAATTCCGTGATGGTTCATTCAATAAGGAAGTTTCGAGATAATGGCAAAAGTATTTCCAAAAACGCTTCTCTAGAAAGAAGTCATCCTTCCTTTGAATACCGGCAGCCGATGCCGTTTCTCTTCGGAATGCTACCGCTAAAGGGCAAGCTGAATACTCTTGAGTGCCTCCATCCTACTAACCTATTCTCCTATTTACATTCCCCTAGTCCACATAATTCCCCCGTGCGCTTCGACCCCCCTTCTTCCCTTATCGGTACGAATTCAAGAGAGGTTCATGTCCCTCCTTGTAAAAGAACTCCATTCCCGAAGGTACGTAGAAGGGGGAGCAATATGTTTGTCATGTGTCGAACAAAAGAAGGGAGGATAATGGGAGGAGACGGGAGGGAGGGGCTTCCATGTAGGGAATTTTCGGAAGATTGAGTACTGGAGGAAGGTGTAGGTACACTGACTAATGGTCAAAGTGAAAGGAAATGCTATTTAGTTTGAGAAATACCCGGAGTAATTATCAAAAATACAGAACGATCACGATTTATAAGTGAAATACGTGTGATTGATACTATAAAATAGGTTTTACTAGAATAACTAGTTAAATCACAAGAGTTTCATTATATTTTTTTTAAATAGGACGAAGGATTCGAATGGTGATGATATGTGAAATGAATAAAATAATCCATGGTAGAAGAATGGCTGTTGGGTACTTCATGGGCGATACAATACAACCTTGGGGGCCCATGAGAAACCATGAAACTCTTACATTTAAGTAACATTGTGAGCGCATTGTATTTGAATGCATTCCACATTTTAATTAGTAATTCGTTAATCAGTAGTTCGTAATTAAAAAGTAATTTTAATTAGTCATTCGTTAATACTTATTTTTATATACCTACATTTATGTATTGATTACCGGTCTCGTTAGTGTGTTAACGCTTCAACGCTAAGGTCCCTGGCTCGAGCCCCGTTTAAGGGGATTTTGCTGGATAGGGAATGGTTGTGTGAGTTTTCCGACTTTTCCCAATAAGGGTTAGCGGCTGGAAGAGTATTAAAATCAGCGTGCCAAATCCAAGTTCATAATCATCGTCTAAATCAATAACCTACCTCCATAAGTGATTGACATAAGACTAATAATAATAAACAATTTTAAGAAGCACTTTTAACGTTGTATTTGTGAAATTACATTGTAATATTATCATTCAAACAATCACTGGTTAATGCTCATACATGAAGTGATCAAAGACTTGATTGTACATGAATTTTAATGAATAGCCTAACATCTTGCCCGAACCTTGTGTTTTAGTCTGTTGAATTGTACAATAGTATTAAAAAGTATACAATTTTACGTGCTATAGCGATCAACGTCACCTCCGAAAGTGCAATCTTTAGTAGTAGACGAAAAGGGACTTCCATTGTACATCCATCCATAACATCTTTTATTACGTAATGTGCATTTGTAGCAATTTATCGCGTGAATAAGATTCTATTAATTCTATTATCTATTGTTCTTCTTACTCTTGCTAAGATTGGCACAGTAAAAGGCGCAATGTCGTCCTAATAGTTTCTAAAGAGCATAATCGTAAAAAAAAGATACCTTTTAGCACCTACCAGTGCCAGTGCATCAGATTTTTTCAGCAGAGAAAAGAAAATAAAATTAATCTTTCCATGTGATAATTGGTGGATATCCATCTTCATAATATACATTTAATATCTATCAAAATCAAATAAAATTAATAGGTCAAATTATAAATAAAATTAAATAATATATCTATTATCCATAAATATCTATCAAACATGAAAGCTACTTGTTTATACTTATTTATATATTTAAATTCACGGTGCAATTTGACCTTTTGGCCAGGTGGCAGCGCTGGAGGGGAGCATAGCATATTAAACATAGGCTTGACTGGCATTCGCCCAAGGACGGGAGGGATAACCCTCCAAAAACCGCCAATAGAAAATACATTACACTTTACACAAAGATATATACATCTCAGTAAGAGATACATCATGATATGATATATGTATACATAGCATGTTAAACATAATTACTAAAAATATGAAATAAATGATGATAATATTATTCAATAATAAGAATTTTAAGCGAATAAGCTAGCATACATAGTAGAAACTATTTAGTCATATATATAATATTAACTTATATTTCAATTATGGCCAATTCTGCATACTATAATATTACGTGGTATTACATTGGGTTTTTGAGCTAATAAAAAAATATGTCGTCCATGTGAGGAAATATAGGGACGAATACGGAATGGATACGTAATTGATGAAGATAATAAAGTTTGGAAATTCTACACTGGAAGGAAAAGCGTAGGGATATTTGCGAGGGAGGTAGGAATCTCCCAGGAGTGAGAGAGGCGTGGGAGGAAATAGGTAAATATGGGAACCCAAAACTGTTGACGCCGTAACATGTTGCATACCCTCGATGTGATAATCGGTGAAATGCTGCCGCTCCCTCACCTGCCCCTACAGTCAGCAGTTCAATGAAAAGCAGGGCTCAGATCACGACTCAGGGCGACATCCAATTACCCGGCGTAAAAACAGTGCGTATCAATTAATACGATAATTTTATTATCCATTCGAATTCGCCGCATGCAGCTCGGGGTTCGCCGAAACTTTTATCCGCCCGAAGCGAGTGAGGAGATTAAATTCCGTGTCGCTCAATCCACCGTGCATTCTCCACAATAGATCGACCATTTCGCGTGTTGGCCACAATTGTAAATACCCTTTCACTCTCCCACGATCTCTGACTGAGTTTTGAGTTTAAGCCTTAAACTTAGTTCCGATAGTGCCCGCCGGAGCCACCGTGCCCTCATCATGGATGCCATGTCGAAAATCCGCTTATCCTCGGGTTTGATTTTTAACTACGGGGTCATGTTTACGAAGCGAAATACCCGCCGAGGTTTGTTCTCCCTGCCCAGCAAATTGGAAATGAAATGCCAGGGTGTTCCGGGGAATGTTTTTGAAGAAGCAAAAATCCCTCACCTCATCCGGCGTGGGGAGAGTTTCAGCATCGGCTCTGAATTGGAGGGAAATCAGAGTCAGGTGTGTGGCCCAGTAGAAGCTACGGATTATGCGTATGAGTTTTCCGTAATAAGTCGCTACTTACGTAAATTCTCTTCATTTGAGAGTCAGTTCATCGAGTGACTGGTTGAGCTGGTTGTGCGAAAGGCATCAATAGGGATGCCTCCTCTACATCACGGTTAAGCTTTTCATGTTCCAATATAAGGAAAGAGGAATTTAATATTAAAAGTAGCTCATAAGCACAAATTTTTCCGTTTAAACATTACTGTTGACTGTCATTATAAAAAATAGACCACAATTGCTCATGTACTCTATTTTGTAATTTGACTATGGAATTAATATTGAAAGTAAATCAAGATTTGATATCCTGTAGGGATTTGATCTTCTGACTTTTATTTTTGAGAAATATTACAAGATTTTCAAAATAGAATTTATCTAGCCATTGAAGACGGAACTCGCATCTGATACGGGCAAATCAGATCTGATACAACAAATCAGAAGGTTAATTTGTATGATGTACTTACCATTTACACTAAACAGATGAGGTTTATTTAAGCAAAATTTTGCCCCGCTCTATAAAGAAATTAGAAATTTGGACAGGTTTCTGGAACTACGGGGAAGTCCCGACGGATTTAAATTTTACACAAAGTTGAAAATTGTTTACGATCGCAAAAGGGTTTTTTTGAAATTTATTACCCAACTCCCTCACAAGCATCCATTTACTGGCCATTAACAGTGGTGGGCTTCAAACAATAATAAAAGGACGAACACACACAACCATTCCCTAACCGGAAACATCCGACTATCTAGGATTCGAACCAGGAACGTTGAGTTTGGAGCGCTAGCAACTGCCAGATGCATAACTATTAACGTTAATTTTATTACTGTCAATGTTTAACAATTCCTCGTAAAAGAAATTACTATATTCAGATGCAGTCTTACATTATATATTCAAATAAATTGATTATTATACACATTAATTTCAATGACTTATATTCCAAAACTTCTTTCGTCATTGATGCAAAATATGCAAAGGGTAACACTGGCTTAGACAGCAATGGCTAAATTAAATTCAGAAAAGTCGATCTCAAGTAAGTTTTCAAAGTTGCCCGTGTGGGCAACCTTTTGATCTTGTACGAAAAATTCATCGATGTACCTCGGAACAATAAATTTAACGAAAAGTGACTCTTAATACACCTTTTGGGTGAAAGAATTTTTGCCAGGATGTTCAGAAAATTATTCTGAGAGTAGGTATTGGAAATTTTTTTTCTCGTATGAGATTCTTAGGCTGGCTATAGAGTAATGTAGTGGAAATACAGTGCTTTCTTTCAAACATTACGATACCGTATATTCTTTCAGCATCAATCCCCCACAGTTCGAAATGCGCATACATCCAATGCATGTTTGATTTTGTATTCAGAGGGAATAAGAAATGCGATACTGTGATAGAGCTCCTCTGCCTCCATATCGGAATTTCCGAATAAAGAAATTCCGCTGGATGGCTGGAGGCGCACAGTTCATTTCGATTTCAATCGACTCGCATAAGAAATAAAAGCCTCACTCCATTCGCATAAGGGCCTTATAATAATATTCGAGCTTATATATACATACCTCTTTTTTATAATTTTTACTCTTATCAAGTTAAACGTTTACTTTTTTTGTCCATGCAGGAAGATATATAAATATTAAAATTCCTCTTCTCCCAGAGATCATTGGGGCTTTCCAAAAACCAAGCAGGAAACGTGTTAGACTTCGGCGAAAGCGGTCCCGGGTTCTATTCCCCGTGTGGGCATACCTGGGAAGTGGCCCAAGCAACGGAAGCTCTTATAAAATTAGACTACTAGTAATGCCTCTATGTAGATTGGTATTTTGATAAGAATCGAATTATCAATCATTTAGAGATTCAGTTAGTCATATTTGATCCTTGGAAAGTTCTCAATTCAATGAATTATTTACAAAAATGCGAATATTTATCCTGAAAAAGAGGGGATTTACAGTGTTTTTGATCCCCAAACATTCTTTACTTTAGGCACTCTTACCCTCTTTTTATTACAATGATATTTATATATACTAAATTTAAATTTACACATTTGCATACAGTCGTGGCTTACAGACAGTGCCGAAATGGTATTGAAGCTATAGTTACAACTGCAACTAATTTCGGAATACTTCAGTAGCTTATGTTTAACTTACTGTTCACTGTATCCCTGGACAAGTTTCCCGTGCCTTTAGAAAGCAAAGGTACTATGGGTTGGGAATTTTGCTCTTTTCAGAGAAAAGTACATTTGATTAATCTGAAAGTTAAAGAAAATTCGATAAAAACACAGAAAATCGTGCCAAACCAGTCGTGCGGTCTTAATGCTCATACATTTGTTATCAATGCGCTCGTTTTCTGGACATGTTATCTGAATGTTGACATAATTGTATTCAAACGGAGATATAAACTGATCAATTGAAACTAGTGTTTCACTTTAATTCAATGATTTAGAGGCGGTCCCAATGATGTAGTAAATTAAAAGAAAGTATCAAGGATGACGACGGTTACTAAATGTTGTCGCAGAGTGGCGTCTCCTTCTTTCTGTCGGCCATATTCCATATCAATGGGGTCGGTATTTCCTTCTTTTAATCTTCTCTTCCATAGATCTGTCTTAATCCTCTTCTTTTCTCCACGTTTCTCCTTTACGTTTTCTGCCACTGTGTCCTTTCATCTAGTCCTGTTTTCCCTTCTTCCTATTCGTTTCTAGGTTATCAAATCCTTTCCTAAAATAGTCCTGTGCTCTTCTCTGCACATGTCCACACTACCGTAGTCTACTTTCTTGTACTTTCTTTCCTATGGGTTTACCGTTCCCCTGGTACTCATTTTTTAACTTATCTTTTCTTCTAACTCCACTAATCCACGCAGAACCCTCATTTCAGCCACTTCTAGCTTTCTTGGGCCTCCATTGGCTATGCGGGTAACGCGTTGGACTTCACTGAAAGCGATTCCGGGTTCGATTCCCGGTGGATGCTCGGTGCGGAATGACTTTGTTGTCGAACAGCTTTAAAAATTTTTCGATACTTTCTGGATATCTTTCTTGTACCTATTAAATCGACCGTACATCCTCCCCATACAGCACAGGAAACCCCACCGAAGACTCGAATAACTTTCTTTAATCTTACGGCTCACCTTCCCATCAAATAAAACTTCACCGCTTTTTCTCCAGTTCAGCCATCCGAAGTTTATCTTATGTTGTATTTCAGTCCCAACCCTCTGTCACTCTGTAAAGTTGATCCGAGTTACTCGAATCTCCGTACTGATAGGGGCAACCCGTCGTAATTATCCCATCTTTCGTTTCCTTCTGTTCCGTTGAGGGATTCCACATATCTCGCTCAAGCATGGTACCTTAAATCCCAAATCAAGGTGGTTAACAGATAAGGTTTTCCCTTTCTTATTATCCTTTCCAGAAAACGGTCTTCCCTTTTCTTCTCTGTCTCGCACATTTCGCTGCTTACGGGAAGGAAAAAATCGCTTCTCCGCATCGCTGAGGATTTGTCTTCCTTGCTCGAGATTAAGGCGAAACAAGCTTACGCTGCCATCAAATACGCTCACAGTTTTAATCTATCACCTCCCTTTCATCAAGGGAGGTTTATCGACGGCACGTCTCCCTTTTCTCCTTTGGAACCGAGTTTGTTTTCCCGCAATTTCGCGCTATTTTCACGCCCTCTATTCTGAACTCGTTCTCTCCGAGGCGCCCTTCATTCAAATGAATTCTCCCTTTCTTCCTTGAGTTTTGCCAGTCGCTCGCTCTTATTTCTTATCTTTTACCTTCACGCTGCAACTGTGGCCCTTTCCTGCTTTTCTTTTTCAGTGTCATCCATATCTCTCCTCGTCGCTGGGGAAATTACATATGTAACAATGTTCGCGGGGTATTTGGAATCAGAACTGTTCCGTGGTAGGTCTCCATCTGATGATCTTCGTGGTTTTTGGCAAATTCGAGTTTTAAGGAAATTCTGATATCGCGGATCATCATCATAGGCAGGGGCGTAGCCAAGATTTGTCCAAGGGGAATTTATGTCCATTATTAAACATAAAATTAGCTACAATCCAGAGGTAGGAATACTTCCGCCGAAAATCTAATGGTAATATAAACTGATTTAATTTAACATGTATGGTATGTAGTATGGGAAGTTTGTATGGCATAATTGTGAGAGCCCATCCCCTCGCATGCTTGCGTTTATTCTTGGCTCTCATGGGTGTGTGAGGGGTTGAACCCCTAAAACCACTCTAATCATAGGCTAAAAATCTGAGGATAGGCTCATCGGATGATAAGTATCGGTATTACACAAACACTAGTTAGTCTCTTCTTACGACTTATGCTTAGTTGTATATTTGAAAGAATGTAACAAAAAATGCAGTATCTCCCCAAAGATTTTGAATTTCTTTATCAGTTAAGTCCATATTCGTACTCTCCCATTATTTATCACTTATGCCACTTTCCTCCGCCACTTTTGTCACTCGCAATCACTCTCCATTTCTTCCTAATTTCTTCCTAAATCATCTTCGCTTTCACTTTATCCGTCTTCGCCTTCCCCGCAACGGTAACAGTTGCGCAGATGGTCTTACACGAATCGCTCTCCTCCTCCGCAACCCGCGCACTCGATTGTCATCTGTTACACCTCAGCTCTCTCTCTATTCGGCGCAAGGTGGAACTAATTTTTGATTTGACAGTTTTCGTGGGTGTTGTGTACGGAGGGATGAGCTACGCGAATGTGATTTCGGCAATATCATGTACACCGCGTGTCTTTCCATGACTCGCTCCGTTAGATTCGACGAAGGATTTGGTTTCTGAATAATTTAACCTTCTAAGTGTTGCCTTCAACGTCCTAGGAGCTTCCATAAGCATACTGAGATTACTCCGGTGTCTTAAGAACGGTATGGTTATGAAAATTTGGTTCAATTTGTACAGAAGCGTTGTGCGATCGTGAAGGAAATTTTAGGCGAGTTCATGATGCGATTAAAGGAAGTAGCACTTACTTGCATATGATCATACGTTCATCTGAGTTTTTATGATCCAATTATAGTCCTCTTTCGTACCCAACAAACTCCTTCTAAACTGTATGGATGCTATATGATGATTTTTGGTACAGATTAACATTTACAATTTTTAAAATATTTGTTATACATTTATCACACACAATAGTTTTTAAAACAAGCTCCAAAAATTGTGGTTTGCTAGATAACCAACCATTATGAAATTCCAGCAAGCGGAGGTAGGGTTTTCTGAGGCTGCGATTTGGATGGTTATAGTTACCAATTGGTATTTTGACTACTAGGTTGCTATTTACAGCAGTGAAGATAACTCTAACCCCCTCTGGTTGGAATTTGTTTAAGGTTGGTTTGCTTGAAAATTATGGCTTTTTGGAGCTTGTTTTCAAAAGTCTGCAAAACACAGCCATATATCTTTTCCTTGTAGATTATAATCATTATATTAACGATGATACACTGGCTGACCTCTTTTCCAAGATGCTGGAAGTATAATATTTTAACCAAGACTTTAATCAATGTTTTTACTGCTTTTTCTGACTGAAAATACTAATTGAGATGAGAATATTGTAAACGCATCCGTTTTTCCGCTCGTTGTGTTGATGCTGAGCTCTGAAGTCCGGGGGCACGCTTTCAGTTAGATTATTCTGATCAGAATATTAGAAATTTGGTGCATCCAGTTAAAAAGGAGAAGGTACCAAGTTCAAATCTGACTGTTAAGCTAAAAATATACTATTCCAAGTTTTGACGCAAGCTTGCAAACGGGTTTGTTACTGTCCCGAGTATACTTCCTCTCCTTATTGGATCTTTCTTTCATAGGTTTCAGGCTCTCGGTCCTGAGAATATACTTTCACATTAATATAGCTTCCGCCATTTATTATGTAATCAGGATTTTTTAAATGCTTAAAGTGAAATGTATTTCTAGAATGAGAAACAAGGTTGTTCAGATGAATATAAGAAAGGAGATATGATGTTGAAAGAAGAACGGAAGTGAATGAAATCTTGACTGGGGCACATGCGTATTAAGTCGGAATAGCTTTGTAAGAATGATCATGGAGGTAAATTGAAAGAAACCGTGGAAAGAGAAGAAAAGTGTCGGAATACCATAGTAAAATGACTAGCTTGTTATATTGCCTTAATACGTGTCCGATTAAATTTCCTCTTCTTTTGACCACTTATCTAGAAACTTTTTTCTGCGTCTGCTCTCCGGAATTAACTCGTTTCTTCATCTGCCCAATTCATTTCCATCATTCTTCTAAGGAAGTAAATATACATTACCTTCAATTTCTCTTCCCTGATACTGTTACGACATAGATCGTGAAACTTTTAAAATCACATAATTAGTGGTTTAAGTATAGATTCTAAGTTATAACTCACAGCTTTGTAACTGGTCAATGAACATAGCATTCCATTAACAATTTTGTGTCCAAAATAGACATATTTCACTCCTATTCATTGTATATCCTGTTGTATGTTCGATAAAATAACTTTGTTTTTTCTGCTTTACAGGTAGGGCAAGTTTGGACGACTTGCAGCCTGTGGACCTGCCAACAGACTCCGGCTTGTCAAATGCTGTCAGCGGAACACAAAAGCGTACGTTGATCTTCTGGATGTCGAATCGTATTTGCATGATGATCGCAGATCTTAGGGTTCATTTGCACTGTTCACGATGCGATGCGTTGCCGAGCTGTCCGACGACGGGTGATTAGAAGCTGAAGTCACGTACAAATGAGCTATCGTTGATATTCTCAGCGACTGGGGGAGACTTGCTTACATCGCGAGCGAAGCTGAACGGTGAGGTTCATGCAACCGCGTCATTATGCGTTTTGTGCCATCTTGAAGCGCTGGTCTCAGGGCCGTAGCCAGGATTTGTCCATAGGGGTGTTTAGAGCCATCGATTAATTACTATATTGCCTAATATCCAGGATAAGGAATACTTCCACCCAAAATCGAAATAGAAATCACTTATTGTAACATGTATACCAGGCGATCCTCCAGCGGTGATTGTATGGCATAATTATGATAGGCGATCCTCCAGCGGTGATTGTATGGCATAATTATGATAGGCGATCCTCCAGCGGTGATTGTATGGCATAATTATGATAGGCGATCCTCTCGTATATGTCTGTTAATTGGATCTGTTCTCATAGTAGGGGATTTGAACCCCCAAAACCATCCCTTTGGCCTCGTCACTGGCTGTTCTATTTTTTTTTTAGAATTTTATTCACATGATTTATTAATGTTCGGGCATGGCCTATGAATGTCAATAAANTTTTAATGTACCATCTCTGAACTTACTAAGTAAACTAAGTCTTTGTGTAAATCTTCCATCCTCTGGACATTCCCAACCAGTGTCCGGAAGTTTTTGGGTAACACTCACTGATTTGCCGTAACAATTGTTTGACGAAAACGCATCCCCTTTTGCTCTACTTTTTTCTAATTCTCGTATGCAGCAGATTACATACATTAGGCACACTCAAGGTGAGGCCTAAGCAACGCAACGTAACATCACTCACAGACTTTTTCTTCGCTCCTACGGACTATTATCTTCGCGAATCCGTCTTGCTGGGCGACACATTACGGCTGCGTGTACTCCATGATAAATTATTCGTGAGAGTTACTCCAACATGTTTCAGCGATTCTACTCTTCTAAAGCTTTCCCTTGGCGTCTTCACGAATAACCGTTGCAATAGATTTTCTTTCGAAGCAGTAAATTACTGAACATTTTTCTACGTTGAGCTCTATTTAACAATCATCGCCCCATTCCATAGTAGTAGGTTTGTTTGATTTGTTTCAAGAGCTTCCGGGTTTGTGAATGGTCATTTGACAGTTTTTTTTCTAAAAGACTCCACAGGCATGAGCAAAGAGAATAATTCTTGCTTAATGTTTTTCAACGATTGTTATAGAACATCAGAGAAATCTTAGGGTCTCTGCACTATGGAAACGGAAAGCAATGCCGGACTCAACATTACGTCTGAGGGCATTGAGGGGTTAAAACAATGTTGATATGGAGAAACGGACATGAAAAAAGTCTGAAGGAAAAGGGACTCGAACCCGGGACTCCCAATTGCCGGTTCATTGCTCTATCCATAGAGTTATCCCACCAGAACCGGCAATTGGGAGACCCGGGTTCGAGTCCCGGTTCCGTCAGACTTTTTTCATGTCCGTTTCTCCTTGGGAATTTTCCGAGATGCACGACTTTATCGTGCCAAGTCATCTAACCCATTTCCTTGTTTGTTATCCTTAAGGGGGGGTTCTCCTAACACCACTTTGTATGGTCGGTGCCTCGAAGAGGCCTTG